>JAUMJK010000128.1:3202500-3639451 GCA_033558105.1 Coccyzus lansbergi
TCTAGTTTGTGCCCTGTCCTGAGATCTTTTGGTTTTATAGCATTTCTGTGCTGTCGCTTAGATTTAAATCCTTGGAAATCCTGCATCATGAAATAACACGCCCTCTCCCTCCAAAGTCAGCTAAAGGATGTAGGAAACTGTCCAGTTCCTGTTCAAGGGTCACAGTTACAAATGAGTGAAGACAGTTTTAGGAACACTGGGGAAAGAGGCAGTGTGGTCAATGAGGAGGGAGAGGACCAGAGAGGCCAGAGCCAGCAAAGATGCTGGACTGAGAGGGAGCACTATTTTCTTTTTTATTATCCAAGCATGTAGCTAGGTTGAATTCAGGACTTATTACAGATAACCTCGGGGTTACACATGTACGTGTACAACAGGTGGTTTTCAACTGGGCCTGGAGATACTGGTGGAGGATTGGGTAATCTCTCAGTGTAGTCCCAGACCAAATATTTTATCATTAAGTCTCTCTTTCATTTCAGATCCCAAATGAAAATGGCTGTAATTCCTGATTACAATGTACTGGAAAATAGTAATTGGAAATGTATGGAATTTTGCCTGTCTTGACAGACTAGCCACAGCAACTTGCAAAAGAAGAACCAATATGATCTCGTCATAGCTAATAAATAAACACCGTTAAACAGGCTATTTTTTCCTGGGATAGAGAGTTATACTAATTAAATATTTCTCACAAAACATGAACCTAAGCTGATGTTTTAAAGTCCATGATGCTTCTTACTATCCTTCAATACAGAAAGTATTATTTTTTGTGCCATTTAATTCAAGATGTGCTCACGTCTTGACCTATGTATAGTTCTAGTCTTATCTCTAATGTGATTGAGGTTTCAAGAAGACACAAAAATGGGCAATAACAATTACCAGAAGTATCAAATTACTTCCATGCAGGGAATGACTAAATTGACTGGGAATCTTCAGCCTAGGAAAGACTGAGGGGTTTGTAATTAGGAATGTCATGGAAAGGATGAATAGGCAACGACAGTTCACTTTGTACGCTGTCTGTTTCAATCAACAAGTAGAGGTCACCAAGTGACACTAGGAAAGGGTAAGTACAGAGCTTCTGGTTCTTCATACTATGCCTAATTAAGCTACAAAAGACTTTACTGAAAGAATTGTGAATGATAAAATTATACACAGGTTCAAAGGTAGTTGTGCAAATTCAAGGAAATCAAAATAAAACAAAACAAAGATCCATTGCTAAATAGCGAGACTGCAAAGTCTATGAATGCCAAGTTTCCAATGGCAAGCTGCTCTGTTTCTCCATTTTCTGTTTGACATTGCTACTGTCCACTATCAGAGCCAGAATACTAGGCTAGACAGACCCCTGGTCTGCTCTGGTGCAGTTATTATTATGCACTATTTCAAACCTAATTTAGGATTTAATACTAAAACGTTCATTAGTCCATTCTACGTATACCAAAACCAACTGAAAAGCTCCATTTGAAACTTGTGGTCTCTCTATGCTTTTAGCTTCATTGTTTATGGTAATAGTTTGATTACCATTATTATTTACTCTGTCTTTCACTATCTATGAATTTTTTTATTGTTTTGTATTAAGCCAATCCACTCATAAATTCACCTTCAGAAATTTTCTTTCAAGATCCAGATGTTTTGCTCATACAACAATCTCATCTTCTACACTATTGTTATACATGTGAGAATTTTTGAGATGCCCTCCATAAGCAATCTAAAATACAATTATTTCATAAAACATTAAATATAAAAACCTGACCACAACTATTTAACAGTTGGCATTACAATAGTCTGTAGCTGTTTATCCTGGTTTAAAAAGTCGTATCTTCTTATATTTTAATTTTCTATTAATTCTTCTAGAATTCAGACAGTGCCTCTTCATGCCCTGGTTACTTACATATCATTTTTCTTTCTTTGAGTAAAAGCAAGTTCCTGAAGCTACCTCCACACAAGACTGAAATTCCACTTCTGTAGAGCACTCCTTTATCCGATAACCCAATATTAAAACGAAGCTTCTCATCAATATGGGCACAGAGTATGGCTTTTAAAAGTGAAACCTCCAATCAATATTTAAGAATCTGTTTTACCATCTGTAGTGAGTTGTTGCAAACCACAAGGGATGGTGCATTAATGCCAGAAGGCGAAGCCTGATCAATAGTTAAGATCAGTGAGTGGGAGCTCCACTACAGAGTTGCTTATATTAATGTAACATTACCAGTGAGTTTGTTAATAAAGAGAAATGGTGCTAAAGAGAGCAAGGAAGTACAAACCCGCAAAGTTAATCAAGCCTCTTTAAACGCTTGGTCTCACAAAGACTTGTCTTTGTGTTTAATGCCATGTACTGCGAGCAACCCCATGGTCCCATGGAGTTAATGGGACATAAAACTACTACTTCCTCTATAGCCAAATTCACTCATAAGTCTTTCAGATCTTGATATATAAGATCAGGTCAGTGATACGTGGTGGGTTTTGCCCTCACTAAAACAGGATCTTGGAAGAATAATATTGTTTCATGAGACATTGAAAAGCAGTATTTGTTGCTATTAAAAATTAAGCAAAGATGACAGGACTTTTTATAGACTGAATAATTAAAGCAATCTTACAGCCATTATTTGCTTTATCTGTATGTGGCGGGGGAAGAGGGGTTAATGAAACACCTCTTCAATCATAAATCATTTAACATTGCTTGAGGCTTTTCTCTTTCCTTTTACTTTTTGATTGCTATAAGTACATAAATCAGGCTTTTTTTCACCTTCTTATTTAATTTTGACATATCTTGCACAACTAGAGGAAATGCTATATAGACATAATTGTATTTCTGTAGAAACAGCTTCAGATTTTCATTAGCCAGATTTTAAATGTCTTTATTATACATCCATCCAAACTGAGCAGAATGGCAGCTTTGGAGCCCATCTAAAGGCAATCTTCTACCAAATTTCAATGGGATTCCTGCACAAGTAAGGATCCCTTCCAGGATCTAGTTTAGCATGCGTGAAATTGTAGTAACAGATTTTTGGTGAAGTCATAATTACAAATTTATCAGGATACAGGCACATTTTTTCACTGGGGATATGAACCCAGCAATGAATACATGCCTTTGTAGGGCATGTTTATGAAATAAATCTAGAATTAGGATAAGGAGAACAAATCTTTATTAAACCACAGGGTCAAATCATTATGGAAGCCCAGATAAGTTTCGCTCTTGTCACATGAAACCTGGCAGATCTTGCCAGAAGTGGCCATTACTCCGACAATGGCTTCTCAGTGCACAAAGGAAGAATGCTGGCTGTCTCTCTCTCTCAGATGATAACCTGACATGAGACCAGATGCAGAAATAAAAAGCGTATTTTAAATGTAAAGCTCACATAAAAGAAAAACAAGTTGTCTCTTTTCCAGTCATACAATAAGCATCATTCATTTGGAAAGGTCAATATTAATTAGCAAATCCAGCAGGGATATTCTGTCACAGGCTCTTTTGTGCATCTAGTTGTTCTCTGTTGCAAATGAAAGATAATCCATATTCAGTTAGAGGTCTGAAAGCTATCTTGTCTCTGAAATTCCAACCTCTTTTAAAGGACTGGTAAAGGTAATTAATTTAATTTAAAAAATTCAACATGTCCAAAAAGATTTTCTTTGATTTCTGTTTTGGCTGCTTCCACAGTTCCGAATTCTTAAGCTTAAAATCAAAGGTATTCTCAAAAAAAACCCCCCAAACCCAGCAGATAAACAAATTGAGTTATATGCAAGACTGACAGGATAGTGGTATTTATCCTTGGGGAAGGGCTGGCCTTTCTTTCATGCCTGAATTTCTTGTAAAAATGTGGTAAACAGCTCTCAAGGAAAAAGAAGAAAATCCCACCACATCTTTGGGTCACAAACCAAATCTCAAATTCACCCTGTACTGCTCCAAAGATATTTGAAGATATTGGTTATCTATGCCATGGATGTGGGAAGGGACCCCCTGAAGTGCTTTGCCCCTCTCAGGGAGAGTCCAGAGAAGGTGGCTGTTAGGATTGCTTCTCACCTACAAAAGTTTCTTTGGTCAAGGGGAGGAGGGCACTAAGCGACTCCTGTAATACCTCCAGACATCAGAAGCTTGTGACATCTGTATAGACAATGGAAAACATGAACTAACAGTGGCAGAGGCTAACTGCAGCATGCAAGCCTGAAGTTTGTATTTGAGAAACCACTACAGCACATGGAGCAATAAACTTCAAACTGCAGCTCCTCTGTTTTTGAAGCAGTTTGTTGTAAATTTTGCACATAGGTAATGGATAATTAGAAATAGAGTTTTAGTCTACAAATATCTATTAAGAGATGTATGCTACAAAAACACCCTTGTAGCAAAATACAGCATTTAAATAGATTGCTATTTCTGAGGTATGCAATGACTTTAAGTTATTAAGGCTATTACACAGAATATCAATAGGACTTATACTCGAGTGACTTGGATTTCCATACTGCATAATTATACAGTTTCTATTTATCATTTAATTCTGATTTCACTAATGTTTATGAACTACTGTAAAAGCTTTTATTTTTTTCCAACTTTACATATTCAGGCTCAGTTTTCTTCAGCTGACTGCTTTATTGGATGATTTATTGAAACAGCCTTATGTACTTATCCAATCTATAAGCTGTTTGAAAGAATGATATTATCTCCTGGTACAATTATAATGAGCTCTGGACATAATATTAGCAAAAAAAGATCAAAACCAAATTAGCAACTATTCGTTAATTGAAAACTTGCATACTATATCCTTTAGTCTGGATGATCTTACTGTAACAGTATCCTTATGCTTGTCTACTGTTACCTGAGTCCCCTGCATGAGAATTTATGGAATTTGGGGAGGGGCTAGGTTTTATTTCTTGGATATTCCAAGCTAACTGCTCTACCAATGATACTTTTGCCCCTGTTTGCTTCCCTTGTTTCCCTGCTGCCACAGATTTTCCACATACTGCCTCCTATCTACATAGAATTGCCATGCATGTTGCCTTAATAAGACCTCAAACACAACAGTGTTTTGCCACACAGGCTATTTAGACTAAAACTTCAATACTATTTAGAATTTAAATTAATCCCCTATTTGCTGCTGCTTGAGTCTGACTTTCATATCTGTTTTAAATCCTTACTTGTAGCCTCATGAACAGCACAAATACCTTTTTCCCTATTCCCATTCCCCTACTATTCTAAATAAGCAGGGACAAGGATATCTTTTTTTAATCTCCTCTCCAGAAAATTTTGATGGAGATGCACTACTTTCAAAGTCTGAAGACAACACAGAACAGTATTATGTATGTGTCTCCCTGATGGTTACAAATTGGGCTTTCCTGGATATCCCTTTGTAATGGCCACGTATGCTTTGCTTCTGATTTCTCACTCAGCATTGTATGATCTATTAAAGAGGTGTTATAAGAAGCAGTTTCAGGTAGCCTATTAGAAAAACAAGAAATTTTATCACACCTTATCGGTATCTCAATGACCATTTAAAACCCAGTTACTGACCTGATAGTCTTTCAATGCCTTATGGATAGATTTGGTGGTCTGAGGCTATTTTTCTAAGGGACAGAGATCCTCACTGCGACTCATCACACAAATTGGCATCTTGCAAATAAATCTTAGCAGAGACACCAAGGATGAGTTGATACAGAAGATGTCTCTTGCTTCTTCCATATCAAACCCATGAAAGATTTATGAGGAAAACCTTGTAATGCTGCTGTCACTAATGCTGAACAGAGCGATTTTGCCACTGAGTTAAGCAAACCAGAAATCTTCAAGAACACTGTAATTTACTGTCATCCTATGTCAGTGATTATGCTGCAGATATTAGCATGTAATTTATTTATACAGTATGGCACAGTAGTTATTCATGGCACTCTGAAGACTTGTACAAATGGAAAAGCCCTTTCCCCAAAATCTGAAACTGACTTTGGCCCAGCTATAGACAGTTGGATGAAAAAAAAAAAGCCTGAGAAAGGAGTAAAACCAGAAGTTCATAACAAAAAAAATAGCTGGGTGCTGAGCATTTAAGTTTCACATCGGATCTTTTATCCCTAAAATTATGTACAGCCATTACAATCTCAAAACAGCATTTGAAATAGAACATATAATGCTATTAGACTGAAATAAGATAGTAGGGTTGCATGGTAGAAATTCAAGGTTTACACTGACTGTAGTCATAGCTGGTTTATTTGAAATATGAAGTCAGTGATGGAGAAAGGTGGAAAGGCAAGCTAAGCTAAGGGAAGAGGGTTCTGATCATGCCTAGACACCACATGTAAAGCAACTGTAAAGTGGAATCAGATGCACAGAGACACAATTGCGCAAATACTATTTTTTCCAGACTATTTTTTTTATGATATATCCTTTCAGTTGCTATGGACTTCATTTAGTTTGGCTTGCTTCTAGCAGCTATACTCAAACCACTCCGATCAGCACTACATGGGCCTATTCCTTTTAATGCTTTGGAAGTTCTATCATTGCTATATCGATTTTATATCATACATGTGTGCAGAGACACACACAGCTTCTCAGTGAGCTTGACTTGATTTCAGTGCAGCAATGCTACATTAAATGGCTATTTTCTAACTCACAGATCTGGAAAATGAAGTTTAATCAATGACCATTAGACCTTGTGCTCCCTTCTGGCTCCCTTCTTTCATACAGGGTTACTGTACAGTTGTTTTAATAAGTTATGATTGGTATTTGGCACTGAGTTACAGGGGCACAGAGGCCTTATTAGCATGAAGAAATTTAAGTATCCTGGAAGAAAACAGTTAAGCGGGACAGGATATCTCACAAAAATGTTCCAGATTGTATTATGTTCACATTCCACTTCATGGCATTGAATTTCCCCTACAAGGATATGCTACAGAGATACATCTAACAAAGGTAAAACACTGTGTAGGACACTGTCCCAAAAGGTAATTTTCTCTAACTGGAGACCAAAACCTAAGAGGTTATAAACATGTGCACTTCTCCTTGCATCCAAAAGGTTTAGACTTAGGGTCTTTACTACATTTACTTCAGGTAAAAAAATAGCCTGTGTGCTAAATTCACGCACCACTTATGCCACACTTAAATTTCCAAATGTTGCCCCCCAGCTCCCCTTAGTAATAAGAACTGCTAACCATCAAATGAACTGAATGACATAAAAACTCTTACATGCCCCTGGAACTAAGAGGATTTCTCCTGAATTTCCTTACCAACGTTTCAACATTACAAAAGAAATTCAAGATCCTATTCTGTGTGATGGAAGCATCCTGGAAGCCCCAGTCCTGAAGGCAGTTAACACAGAGGCACCACTGTTCATTCATTAGGTTCTCAGTGCCTCATAGGAACCAGTCACATGGTCCAGTGCCTTTGTCTGGTGGTTTTCAGTCTCAGAAGATTAGGAACAAACAGATTGTTTGCACAAGGCAAAGCACCCAGGCTTGCCAGATTACTGGTGGGAAGAACTATACTCTGTCTTATCTAGACTATAGAGAGCTCATAGTAAGACATTAGGAACATGTAATTTCCTTCAATCTTTACTCTGAGAACAAAGACAGCCCAGCATTCTGCTTGTTCTTACGCAGGTTTAAGATATGAACTGTCACAAATAGGTGGATCCATCTCAAAAGTCTCACAGGCTACATAAAATCACGTTAGGACAGATGACACCTTCTATACCAACACAATACCTTTGTCTTCCTCATTTATTAATTACAGTGCTATTTCCTCTGTAAAGACACATTATTGAAAAACAACCTGAAGTGAACATTGGGCTGAAATTTTAGAAGGGACCCCAACATTTTTTAATCCAGAAAATGGATTTGAAATTTTGAATGACAAAGTTAACTTGCTGTAGTACTCAGAACAGTAGTTGTGTATTTAAAATAGTACACTCGTTAACTTAAATATTGCCCCCCAACATTTAATCGGTTAAGAATCACCTCTCTTGCTAGAGAGCTGTGGGTTCTTCACTGATTCCTGCAACAAGAACCACAAAGGTGGCCAGTCACAGACAGGACTGCCCATAGTCCAAGTCCATGCGCAATACTTGTATAGATGAGGAAATTGTCTTCCTTTTGCTGTTTTCTTTTCAACTGTGCTTGCAACAGAGTAGTTAATACACTGGGGTATGCACACATCTACATGCTGCCCATGAACAGTAACACATTAATGACACCTGTGGCTCAATGAAGCAAAGACTTACGCTTGGAATGTTTGTCACAGAGAGCCGATGCCCTCATGTCACAGAGTCTCAGGGATCCTTTGCTGCTGCTGTAGACAAAGAGATTGCAGTGGTGGGGATGAAACTCCGAGGCTGTAATCACTTCTGTCAGGTCCTCCATATTGGCTGGCTTTATATCTACAATGTCTGAATGGGTGTTTCATTAAGGAAAATGCAGTTGTCTGCAGGTCAACCATGACTTTTACTGCCTTCTTGAAGGAAACATCACTATCAGAAGTCCATACATTTAATACTTTTAGGTAAAAATATACTCACTTGTTTGTCAGTAGGATGTTTTTAAAATTCCATATGTGCCCCATCTACATAAAACCCAAACAAGTCACTAGTGAATAACGGGTTTACAGCAGATGCCATTAGTAGGTAAATATTCATCCATGCTGTGCAAAGAAAGACATCAAAGAGCACTATTCTTAGGGATTTGGAATTTTCACCTTCATTAAAACTAACAGAGAGCAGATAGCTGTATCACCTGTAGTTACTATTGAAATCATTGCTCTGTCCCAGATAATAATAATTGACAGCAAACAATGTACAGCCCAGATTTCCTCATTCCAGTAAAGGTTTACTGGCTGCTATGAT
Source organism: Coccyzus lansbergi (assembly GCA_033558105.1). Classification (NCBI taxonomy): domain Eukaryota; kingdom Metazoa; phylum Chordata; class Aves; order Cuculiformes; family Coccyzidae; genus Coccyzus; species Coccyzus lansbergi. The sequence goes on from JAUMJK010000128.1 coordinate 3,211,302, forward strand.
TACAAAGCTTCAAGCTAAAAAATAAATGTAGTTTTAGTAAAAAGCCTCAAACAATAAAAGGTGCTTTTTTTAAATTTTTTTTTTGCAAAGGCAAATGTGGTGCAAATAGAAGCACTTATGCAAATAGTTCTGTGTGACTACATAAAAATATAATATCCTTCCTAAAAAAAATGTGCATCATTTAAGGGGAACAGAAATACATCAAAGATATAGTTTTCCAAGCACAAACCTGTCAGCTGGATCACCAAAGATTATCCACATGAAGTATGGCTCACATAGTGCCTCTCCCAACCTTACATATCCAGTCATAGATATCACCTGCCTTGGTGAGCTGAAAAAACAGGACCTGGTTGTATTTGGAGAAGAAGGCCAGTCTGTGGGAGGTTGCTTACAAAGAACAGAATGAAAGAAAGAGCCCCATGAGGGGGCTGTAAGAAAGCAGCAGATGCAGAACACAAAATGAAAGAAGGATACATATGTAAAGCAGTATATTTAAATGAGATTGTACATTTTCATATGGCCCTCAGCAATCCGCTGTAGATAAACCATCTAAACAATAACAAATTCTTCAAACAAGGAGAGTAACATTACCCTACTTTACTGATGAGGGTCTGTGAGAGGCAATAAAGGATTTGTGTAAGATCACACGGGAAATGCATGACAGAATAAACCCAGATCTACTGAGTCCCAGTTCAGTGCCCAAAACACAAATCATCTCAGCGCCTGGATTCCCCAAACATAAAATTTGAATCAGGGTACGTTCAAAATTTAAACACCTCAGAGGATAAGATAAATGAGAAAATCTGTTTTACTGATGGCAAAAGAAATCATATATCGTGATACTAAGCCTGGTTTTGTTCCCATTGTGCCCACTTCCCAAATGGAATACCTTTAATTGATTTCTGTGGGAATAGGTATGGTCTCTTACCACCTTTACACTTTATACTTTGATCTTCCCAAAAAATGCAGATCTGGGAGAGTACATTGAAATTAAACATAATATAAAACATTCAGAGATAATTATCTTGATGACATTGCATAGACAAATACATTACACCGGTTTTTTACTTTACATCAAGCAATTTAAAAGGAAAACATCAGAATATCTTGCAAACTTTAATAACAGCATGGAATGAATTATTGCTGCATCTCAACTGCATCCTCACTTACTTGCACTATCAAATTTGCATCCATCTCTAAGAATCCATCATGATTAATATTAGTACAATGAATGTTATGACATAGCAACATTAATTTACCTCTTTTATGAAGCATCATTAAATATTCTTGAAAAACAACAGGAAAAGGTAATTTTTATTCAGTTACATGTATCTGGTGAATCTGCCTCGAGAAATATTTTTAAGTAAAAGCAATTGCTTTCATTGAATTGCTTTCAGGTGTTCAGAGAAATTTTAGTAACTCAATACAAGAATTTCACCTCTGAGCAGAGAGGTTAATAATTGCTGAGTGATAAGAAAGATATAAAATATAAATAGAGTATGTGAAACAGTCATGGTAAGTATCATTTTTCTGGATGCTGAAGACAATATCGATTAATTTCCCTTCATTGTATGAAATGAATAACCCTATGCTGAATAATGGAATTATATATTCCATTCTCCTGTCAGGAAAGCAGAAAACGTTTGAAATGGACTGCATTTCCAGATGTTATCTAAATCTCCACTGAGAAAGAACCAGACTGTCTGTTGAGGATCACAGAGAAAAGGCACCACTGAAAAGTCATATTTTTGTTAGATTTAAAGGAATTAAATAATAACTCTTGCATTGAAGTAAACAATCAAGGGAATAGAGTTGCAGAAAAGATTTACTTCAAATGCATTTGTAATAATAGATGGAAAACCAGCCTTTGCTTTTTTTTTTTTTTTGACAGCTACAGAACCCAATGTATCAAAAGAAGAACATGTCACACAAAAGAACGTTTTCTTCAGCTCATGTTTTTTGCCATCTATGTGAAAACTATCAAGTACAGCTTGACACATGATGTTTTGGAACTGTATTTAAACTAGCATGACATGGTATGGGCAAGCATCTCCCATGAGACATCTCGCATTTCTATTTTTCCATTTTCCCTTTGTGTCTTTTTCTTTTAAGTAGAATATTGCATGGTAGGAAAACATTTAAAAAATTGAACTAGACAGTGCACTTCAGAAAAAGGCCCTTCGTGAACTTGGAGAGCTCAAAGAAGAGGGACTCTGGCAGGGACTGATTAAAGGAAAATTCTACTGCTAAAGGGAAAAGTAATCTAATGGCACAAATCTGTAGAGTCATCTCCTACACTATTGTCTTTCCTTGCAATTGTATCTTGTGGAGGGATATCGTAAGTGAGGCATAGCCCCTCTTCCCTAGTTCATCAACATCTGAAATACCAGTCACATCTGACTCATTGTACCATATGTAACATGATTCATTTTCAGAGTATGGACAAAACAAGTAGGGCCAAAGATAGTAGAGACAGAAACACCAAAGACCTCACCATTGGCAGTGGACCAGGATATACATCTATTGTCCTAAAAAGAAGTGTTCCTGTGCCTGAACAGGGTAGGAGTTTACCCTAAGCAAATGAAATAAATCTTCACATTGCTCTGACTACCTCACATGCCTGCCAAAACCAAAACATTTTGATCCCTCCAAGGAACAGGTTGCCCAGGGAGGTGGTTGATTCACCTTCCCTGGAGGTGTTTAAGGCACAGGTAGATGAGGTGCTGAGGGACATGGTTTAGTGTTTGATAGGAATGGTTGGACTCGATGATCTAATGGTTCTCTTCCAACCTGGTGATTCTATGATTCTATGATTCTAAGAGAAAGTTGAGCTGGCACCTTGCCAGCAAAGGGACAAAATGCATTGGCAGCCTTAATTCGTTAATACTAAAACAAGGAATAGAAAATACCTTCTAACTTGTAAAAAATAGGACAGGTCTGTCCCTTCTATCCAGTTTGCTGTCTTACATACCAGGTCTCCCCTCCATTTCTTGGCTTACTGAAATGGGATAAAGCTATGAAGAAGCAAACATATTTTCTAGATGCTCTCCACAGCAAAACGGAAATGAAAAGATGATGTTCTCACAGCTGGGTTAGTAGACCAGGAGTTAATTTTGGGAAAGGTAACAAAGATACTCTAAGGTAATATAACATTTAACTTTGGCTAAGAGTGTCTATGTTGCATTCCACAAGTTTTTAAAGAACATATATAAAATAGCTGAATGAGTTGCTAGGACAGGACCAGACTGAGAAGAGAGAGGAAGGTTTAGGGAAAGATTTGAGGAAGAGGAGGAAAGGAAGGAAAACAGTGGAAGAAGAAGGAGGAAAGAGAATAAAGAAAGGCATGATTAACAACCTGTAGTGATACACAGTGTGAGGGATGCTATCTGAATATACAATTCAGTTATATGGTACATTTATTTCTAATCCAGTATTTTGTGCTGCTGCTGTTCTGCAGCAGATAGTAAAATGAGGATGACAGGAAGAAGAAAATTTGTTCCACTGCCTCTGGGCCAGTGATCTAACAGAAATATCCTCCTTTGGGAGAAGTCACTCCATAAAGTCACTTTAGTGCAGGTTACAAAGATGACCCTCACCTTGATCCACAATTCACACTAATCAGACTTCCTCTCTTGATCAGCGAGAATATAAATGAGCATGCCTCCTCTGTGCTCATGCCAAAACACGTATAACAAGAATGTGGAAAATACAGAAGGTTCCTGCTGAGCAAAAAAAGGTTCACAAATAAGTTTCCTTGTATGATAATGGAAACATAGCAGTCTCCTCGAAACAGATTAAATTCCCTTTGAAGTGAACTGCATGCATAAAGAAATAGCTGCTTTGTCTTCCTACAACCATCAAGGAATTCTGCAAGAAACTGAATTTTACAGAAAACAAACTTGCAACTCACAAGCTACGGCATATAAAGGACTGAATCCTACGTCATTATTCTTGAATCATTTTTATATGACTTGTGGGTTCACTGTAAGATGGAAATAATTTGTATAGTCAGAAGAAAGATACAGAAAATAAAGTTTTAATTGTCCTCCCTTTATTCAACTGCAATGGAGGAAAACAGCTTTCTTTAGTAAGCCAGGCAGAATTTTCCATAATAAGTTCACAAGAAAACAAAATTTCTCATCTTTCTTATTTCTATATATGCTGATATGACACTTCATTTTTATCTCTGCGTGGGATTTCGGGTTTTGCAATTTTTAAGCATTTTCAAAAATACACTTCAGTATATCTTCCCCAAGTAGGCTGTTCCCTGTGCTTTCTACAGAGGTTTGTTCCAGCTCCTAATTTTGTCTGCATCTCACACCTACATTTTAGCCTAGCCCTAGAACGGTTCACTGACTAGTAGTTGAAATCAATAGCAATTAATAGAAGCTGCCAGGGCTTAAGTTTAAGGTAATTGATTACTGTGGTCCTGCTGATGCTCCACCCTTGTAATATAAGCATTTCTCTGAGTGGTTTCCTCTATTAGTCAGTCATTTAGTGCATACTATTTTCATTACAGGGAGCAAACTGTGATGCTTACAAAACAAGCTCTACCAGTTTCTAACTTCCTACATGGTGACTATGTAATTCCTATACCATGTGCAAGCTGAAGGAATTAATTCCAAAAGGCAACAATTTTCTTCCAAGTTGTGCTTGTCAGGGGAGCAGGGACAGAAACAGGCCTTGGCATGTTTGATAATATCACGATGCGATTACATCAGTCTTAGCATGAAACAAAGAAGCTAACCCTAGCTTTTAAATAGTCATCCACTTACTCCCTTCTACACACTTCTAAAAGCCACACTGTATGTTTCCACTGTTGAATGACAATTCTACAATAGGCATGTCATGACAGAGAGTCGCCATAAGATAGGGTCCAGCTTCTGAATCTCTTTCAGACCTGTTGTCCAAGTGTCAAGGGGTTTCCCCGTATAGACTGTCAATAGGTTAATGGATTTGGCCTTTTCTTCAAATACCAGTTTTTTACCTTAGGCACTGAGATGACCCAGTATTTATGTTCTAAGTACTCCTAATAGCCACAGCATCAATGCTTTTTATCACACCATTCACTAACTGCTCCAGTAAAAGCATGTCCTGTATTGGTTTTGTTTTATTAAAAGCCTAGAGAGTTGCAATTATATTGTCTGGACCCTTTGGCTCCTCTGCAGAAACTGCTGCATAAATGAGTGCTCCTTTTAGCCATCTTGGACCTAATAACTGCTAATGCAAGGTATTGATCCATAACTGAAAATTACTTAGTAATAAAATGTGAGTGTTATTCTGGTTTTAGTTCTATGGTCTTTGTAACAATGATTCTTCTTATATCCTACTGGAGTTGGGAACTCTGGCAACAGTCTCACACCGGTGGTGATTTGCTGAAAATATAAATATAAATGGCTTGATTTTGGCAATAAAACATCTCCATCAAAGATCTTTAGATGGTGCCATTATGATAGTACAAAGGCTTCTGCCAGCCTTTTTTCCTGTATTTTTCCTCCTATCAGGATTATGGGATACACAAAGAGCAAAAGTGCTATGAGACTTGTTAGCTCTATGTGGAAGGCCAAGTAATAGACAATTTTGTTAAGTGTTGTGCAAACACAAAGTAAAGGGATTGCTCATAATGTAAAGAACAAGCACAAAGTGCATACAAAGAAGAGATTAAGTAATATTAACACAGTTCTGTGGAATTCTGAGGTTTCTTAAGAATTATAGCCCAAGTTAGATGAAAAAGATATGTTAGCAAAAGAACATAAGACAGTGCAGTAGCACTAAACTTTCCAGCCACTTGGCTAGAACTAGTAACAAGAAAAAGAACTTGGCCATGTTAGGTAAAGATGAGGTATAAAAACTAAGCTACTGCTGAGATCTAGCTTATCCAGAGATAAAATGGTATGCTCAGTACATCCTCCTGTCTTACTGGTAATACACTTTCATACAGTGTGGGTAACAAGGGGGTCTGCATGCTGGTGCGGTGCTTTGAGGGCAATGGCCTCACATTTATGCTCAGTGTACCATTTCCAGTACCAGATGGTCTGTGCTTCCTCACAATCTAGCATTTAAAGCTTCAGCCAGATTCATGTCTAATTTAGCTCTATATTTCTAACACCATAAAACTTAGAGCACAGAGCACAAAGAGCACAGAGATGACAATTCAGGTCTTTAAAATGTGTTCAGGGACTAAGAAGTCACTGGTTTAACTGGCAGTGGGTAGGAGCCCCTCAGGACAACAGAACTAATAGGATTTGTTAAAAGCCAAACAAGAAGCCAGAGACAGAACTTAAATACCAAACTTCCAAAGCAAAGCTGCAACTCCTGGACTTTCGATCTAAAGTTTCATTCAGAATCAGAGAGGTCTGGCACAAAATTAAAAGTAATATTAGGAAATATTTTCCATTCATTAAGTTCAAAGCAGAGGAGAGTCAGTATTAGTGCCAATGTGCTGCAGATAATGAAACTGAGGCATGAAATTGCAAAGATTTGGCAAGGGTCAGTTTAAGAGTTAGCAAAAGCAATAGTTCTGGATTCTGACTTAGTGGTCCCTCCCTTCCATAACCACAGTATTCCAGACACATAAGTATTCACTCAGTTCTTTTCTTGGTTAGTTGATTTTGAGAGGTTCTTTTGTTATTTTTAGATTTGTCTTTCACAACTTTTCTCCCAGAACGCAGACCAGTCTAAAGGCTTATTCTGAATTTGAGAGAACTCATTCTGATGTTTGTAACATCAGAATCATTTTGCATTCCTCTTATCTCAGTCGAATAAAATCAGAAAGCAGCAAGAAGCCCCCCAAGCCTCCATTATGCAAATATAACTTGAAGAAGAATCAACATATTTTAAATGTACCTCATAAACTTTTAGGAAATTGCTTTCACTGCCATACACTCAGTAAATGTCATGAGTTGACAAAGCCCAAATCTAATATATAAGAGAAATTGCCTATGGATTAGCTGCAAAATTTGAATAAGCATTGAGAGCAGAGGATTGTGGAATATCACTGCTAGAAAAGAGAGTACTTAGAGTGGCAGAAGTCACATACGATAGGTCTGTTCATATATATTGCAACCAATAATTTACTTGGAGAACAATGAATTTACAAGTAGATACTGAATTTTTTGCTTATTTTTATTTCAGAACAGAACACCTGCATTTTCATCTGTAGACACAGTAACATGCCTGCTTTAGCCAGAAACATATGCACATCTAGGTTTTCAAGAGCAAAGAGATCATAATCTGCATATATGCAGCTGAGAGCAAAATTAAGTGGATGGGCCAACAGGGGAAGACCTGTCTCTGTAAACGCACATCTGAATTTTCCTATGCGCAGTACTCAATCACTGCAAGGCTGCAAAGTCATATGTAGCTGATATACGTGTATATTAATTAATTACAAATTGTCTGAAACTATTGTGGGATGCTTAACATTGCATTTGGAACACAACAAATACCAGAAGAGCCTCAGGTACATATAAATTATTAATAGAAGAGATCTATTAAGTCACTTAGCTCAGCTTCTCTTAGGTAGTACTTTTCTATGGAGTATGGTAAGTGGCAGCATGTATCACATACTAGCAAGGGTTCCAAAAAGACGGTGCAAGTTCAACACAGAAGGGCAAGGAAAAATCATTAACTAAGTCAAAATCATTTCATCATCTACAAACCTCCTGTCTTGAAACCAATGAGATGATTAAAAGAGAACTGAAAGGGACCTACTTGTTCTTACTGAATCCAGTCCCTGACAGTATGGAGAAATACATTTACAACATTTTAAACTCCTTGCCATGGATTTTTTTCCCACACAACTTACAGGAAAGAAGACATAACTCAGTTGTCTGGGTATTTTTAATGAATAATCTATGCACTAAGAGCTACCATAAAGAAAACTCTTCTTGATAACTATTCAAATCCCATGCAGCTGAGGAAGATCTGCCTATTAAAAGACAGACACATAACTTACAGCTGGAGGGCATAGACTCTTTAGAGCATTTTGGAAGGGATTTTTTTCCTTATATGCAATTTATTCTATCAATATACCTTGCATGAAATCCCAATACAGCAGTATTTGGACCTCACTAGAGTAGAAAGATTCTGTACTTTAACTGCAGTTACAATTCAAGTTACAAAGGATGGGGTTTTTTTTCAGAATTTAGCTAGCTAAAATGCCTTCTAGAGCATAATATTCTCTCCTTCCCTGGATGTTTGCTATGGAAGCATTCAAATAAAACCATATTCAAAAACACCTATGCTTTTGAAAATTAGGTATTTTAAAAAAACTAATAAGGGTGTCTATTCAGAACTTATACTGATATTTCTGCCTGCAAATAACTTTGCACTGCAAGGAAATCCCTGAATGTGAGCAGTGTGAAAATGAAAATGAAGAACAGATTCAGCTTTCATGAGAAACACTAGTGAAAGTTTACCAAATCGTCCAAGATGCCTGATTAAAACATTTTAGGACTTATTATCTAGTTGCTTAGTTTATGTGGAAGTATTTACAAAAATGCTCACCAGCTTAGTCTGTCAGCACTGCAGAGAATAAAGGAGTCCAGGAGTTTGAAACACCAGGATTACACTCCAATTGATCCAAAGCGGATCAATATTCACAGCCTGTTTGCTTGATGCGCTTTCAGAACATTGATTACAGACAAGTCACATAGCTGGTAGTCAGTATAAGAACAGTCAAAATAAACTTATTCTTAACTATGGTGCTGCAACTTTGTTAAAGTGAATATTGCCTTTATTTACAGAGAATTTTTATTTCAAAGTCCCTAGAAGTGACCTCCCTTAGCCACTGCAATTCCACATGCAAAGGCACTACTAAAGTGCAGTCCTTGCCAGGGCATATTATAACAGGAAAAAAAAAGAAATGTCTACATAAATGAGAAATATCCTGGCTACTTCAATAGTGAGGAAAGCTTCCACAGCCTCAGGTTTTAAAGACTCAACCAGAACACAGAAGTACACAATGCAAGCTTTACAATACCTGAGATGATTGTGTGAGCATTCTATTCTTGTATGGAACACAAGAATGTATGACATCTTGTGAGGCATCTCTGTTCTTGCATGGAACACTCTTCAAGCCAAAAGATCCTAGTCAATGAGCAAAGCAAGTAATACTTTCTATTTCTTTATGTTAATACTCTGCAAAAGATTGTGCTCTTCAAGGTTGATTTCAATTCCAAAACTCACATGGGAACAAGAATAATTAAACTCATTTAAGAGAATTCTCCCCTCTGGCAGAGCTGATTAAATTATTTATACATTATCTTTTTGTATAATTGTACCTAGACCCGTGTAAATGGGTTTTTTTTCTAACTTTTGATAAATTCATAATACATGCTTTGCAAGTTGGATACACTACCTGCACCTATGACAATACAGAATAACTAATTTTTAAAATGCTTCAGTGAGAAATTACTTCAGAGGGAAACAGAAACATGCAATTTAAAAACTTCCACAATGACACTATACCAATTAAAAGTCATCAACTGAAGACATAAAATTAGTAAGACAATAAATCTTGGACTGAATTCTGTTACCTGTTTCCACAGGAATAACTTCATCAGCTGCAGCCACCCTTCAATAAAATATGAGTGCTACTTAGCTAAGTTTCAGCTCCATTATGTGGTATCTGTAATTTAATACTTCTTGCTATAGTTTCCAAGTCCCTCTTTGCTAAGGATCTCAGATTCTGGATAAAACCTAAAAGTTCTAATGGAATAAACTACTAGGGTAAAAAAGCAAATCTGTTTGGTTCATTTCAGCTCCATTAAGTCCTCTTTCTCATTTTGAGAAAAGCTTAAGGTAATGGTATTTTAAAGGACATTCCTGGTACGAAATAGTAACTTGTTTGTGACAATCAGAAGAATAACAGCCTCAATTAAATTCAAAAGCAGTTGGCTCTATGGAGATCCCTATAAAGACATCTTTGCACCTACCGTAAAATTTTAAGTATTATAGTTGTGCTGCCTAGATCACTCTACAAACACATGAATACAGCAAAATCCCAGTGCTGTTCTTTAATGTACTATTAAAGAGTTCTGAAATGGCTTTTATGTGTTTGGGATTTCTCACTATTCTATATCCTCTGCTACAGCTCCAGACAATTTTCTTTTTCCTTCTTGCAATTCACCACACAGTTTTAAAAACCAAGAGTATTTTAATGCCTCTGGCTATGTTTTTCCTTACCTTGGCAGCTACTAAATGGGTCTCTACTTGGGGACAACTGCATTAGAGAAGACAGAGGGTTAGATAAAGAAATCCATTAAAAGGATAACGTAATCACATACTTATTCATTCAAGTTGTGTATGGACAGGAGTGATAAGTAAGAAAATAATGTATTCTGATTAACAAATTAATATTTTTATTAAACAATAAATTTGCAGTGCAGTAATTATCCCAAGGCTATAGCTATGCTCAAATCACCTTAAATTAACTTCTTTAAAAGCAACCCCAGAAAAAGCAAGAGACTAGTCTTTGGCAAGAATGCAAAGGGCTCAGCTATAATTAGTTTTTCACAGCTAGGCTCACTCTTCCAATTTATTTATTTTTGGAGGATGGCTAGGATAAAGAATATTCTTATAGCACTATCCCATGCCCTGAAGACACTGATATCTGACACTCTAACCGTGTTTTGTTTGCTTTTGCAACAATGTACATTTCAGCTGCCTGGCAGGAAGATCTCAGACACTGATTCAATGCTAAAATAATGTTTAACTAGCTCCTATATCTCTCCTTTGGCTCTCTCATTCTGTTCTCTCTGACTGGCTAACAGACTCTGAGATAGGAGTCAATTAACGGTGATGAGAATAGTTAAAAAGCTCTTGTTTCTGACAAGGATCATAAACTATCCTCTGGCAAGAAACAAAACTGAACAAAAGTCTTGAAAAACCACTTTCGCAAATTTATTCATGTTTTCAGAACCCCCTAAATCTAAATCTTAAAGTTTCCTAAAAGGTGCTGAGACTTCTTTGTAATTCTTGAAAACAAATAATCTTTATAGTCCCACTCACAAAACCCTATTGGCTATGAATATTATCTATTATTGGAATGACAGTAATGAATTATAAATACTGCAGTTTGCACAAAATAGCATATAAACATGACTGTTACTGCTCTGAAAAGCTTAAAAACTGCACTCAATAAAGATATTCTAGAACAGATGATGACCAAATATAATTTTACTTCAAGAGAAGCAGAAGAACCAATTTGATGCCTGTTGCAGAAGCTGTATCTAAGCTAGGGTCTACAAGACAAAGTCCTTTAGGTGATCCTAGAAATGCAGCTCCCTCTTGGCACTTTGCACCAGGAAAACACAATTTTTCTTACAAATAAGTCTACTGAGAGCTCATGAAAAGCTCCGTTTACTCTTCAGGTTCCATACAATTCAGAGCTGACAATTTATAGTTATAAATACCTATTTACCAGATCCTTATTCTGGTGGCCACGCGAGATTTTGTTTAAAGCTTAAAATTCTTTATCTTATGCCACATTTGTCTACAGTGGTTACAAAGAGTAGGTGCCTGATGCATTGTTTAACTACACACCCACAGAACCAGTGTGATCCCTAGTCTAACAGTCAGAGAATTCTTTCCTCCTTTATAAATTCTTCTTTATTATTTATTTAGTATTACATATTCAATTAGTGTGGACCCCTACAGAATCTGAAACAGTTGAAAGAAAAATCAGGCTTTACTTGATCACTGATATCTACCTGCTCAACAGCTTCACTAAAATGATGACTGCGTTTTGTTCTGTTAAGAGCTGTCTTTTTCCAGTTTAATTTAAAAAATTCCTTTTAAAATGCACATAGAGTTTTGATTGTGGAACTCTGCCTATCTATGCTTGTACACATAGGTAAGGTGTGGTGTGCAGTTAATCTTTTAGCATGAATAAAGTTGCTACTACACTTTGTTTTAACCATCACAGTCTGAGGCTTAATGCTACAAACATCATGCAAAATAAATGCAAATTTATTCATTAAAAAACACATAAAAGAGGCCAAAATGCATTTCACAATCACATTTTTGTCTTCAAAAACACTGATTAAATTAACTTTTACATTGATCAACAAAGATTCAGACATCTTCCTAGCTCTTTGATCTCCTAAGATGATGCAAGAAATTTGCTTATTTGGGAATTCAAGCTCTTCTAACCCCACCTGACCACAAACCTGTGACATGATTTCCAGTGGGGCAATAAGCCCCACAGATACCACTATTTGTGAATTTCTCAGCAGAGCAAGGAAGCCCTCCCAACAACTAAAGAAAATACAAAGTTATTTTTACCTTCATGCAATCAAGGATATACTTCTGAATAAGCCCACAGAGAGGAAACTGAAAGAAGAGTATCAGAATTTGGATGAGTCAAGACTTTAGACAAGAAATAAGGTGTATTGTTACTGTTACTTGTTACGTGTTGTTACTTCAACAGTAACAAAACTTTATTTCTTCGTTGGTAACTATTGTAATATAGTCATACTTGCTTTTCCAGGTCCATAATACTAATTGAAAAAGTCCAGAAAATAATGCATGGAAGAGCCCAACTCAGAAAATGATTTATCAGGTTTATGTACTTGTTAAGCTTTTTAATACAGAAAAAGAATAATAACTCCAGTGAGATTTGACACACATCTTGGGCCTCACTACAAAACACAGCTTTATCTTCTAGTTTTCTGGGGTATCTGTAAAAGAAATGAGGGATTATTTTGGACAATTCACACAATACTCTTAGATGCCCTTAAGCAGCATCATACGTACATAGGACAGCACTTTCTTGTGGAAACATCAGCAGCACTTTATAAGCTTTATGTTGGACCTTCTTTGTATTTCTGAGCCTTCATCTATGACCTATTATCAGTTGTCACTCATATATATGGTGCTTTGCTCACATAGAAATATTCAGCATTAGGAATAAGAATAATATAAGAGCTACAGTACCTGCTGCCAATCACACCAGAAGGATGAGATGTCACCCAGAGGGATCTGGACAAACTGCAGAAGCAGGCTCGTTCCAGCCTTATAAGGTTCAACAAGCCAAGTGCAAGGTCCTACATCTGGGTTGGGGTAATCTGTGATTTCAGTACAGGTTGGGGGATGATATGATTGAGAGCAGCCCCGAGGAGAAGGATTTGGGGTGCTGATTGATGAGAAGCTTGACATGAGCCAGCATTGTATGCTTGCAGTCCAGAAAGCCAACCGTGACCTGGGATGTATCAAAAGATGCGTGGCCAGCAGGCTGAGGGAGGCGATTCTGCCCCTCTATTCTGCTCTTGTGAAACCTCACCTGGAGTATTGTGTCCAGTTCTGGAATCCTCAACATTAGAAGTCCTCAACATGGAACTGCTGGGACAGATCCAGAGGAGTCTACAAAGATGATCAGAAGGCTGGAGCATCTCTCATACAAGGACAGGCAGAGAGAGTTGGGGTTGTTCAGCCTGGAGAAGAGCAGGCTCCAAGGAGACCTTATAGTGACGTTCCAGCACCTGAAAGGGGCTACAAGAAAGCTGGGGAAGGACATTTTCCAAGGGCATGTAGTGACAGGACAAAGGGAAATGACTTTAAATTGGAAGGGGGAAGATTTAGATTAGACATTAGGAAGAAATTCTTCACAATGAGGGTGGTGAGACACTGCAACAGGTTGCCCAGGGAAGCTGTGGCTGCGCCATCCCTGGAGGTGTTCAAGGACAGGCTGGATGGGCAGCCTGATCTAGTGGGATGTGTCCCTGCCCATGGCAGCAGGGAGGGCGATTAGAACTAGGTGATCGTTAAGATCCCTTCCACCCAAAACATTCTGTGCTCTTAGTAAAACTAAATACTGAAGTACACCAGTGTAAATGATCTTCAAGTTACTAGGTGATTTGAATTCTACAGCTGGATAGGTAATTTTAAAATAATTTAATTTTAATGCACAAATACTCTAAGCTGAAAGATCTCAAAAGTTAACACAAAAGTTAACAGGCAAAACCAATAAAAACTGCCATTTTGCAGAGCTTTGAAAATTGATTCACTTAAAAAAACCTCTGAAATTAATCACTAATCATTGCTAAACAGATAACCATGAATTTCTATCTCATACAGTTCATTTTTTCAAGAGAAAAAAACCCATTGCTTCAGATAAGAACAACTTAAAAGGAAATTCCTTGGGAGAAATAATCAGGCTTAGGTATTACAATTTGTTTCCTAAATTAATCATCAAATGACTAAATGCTAAGCATTGGCAATGTAAAATCATTTCAGTGGACAACAAAGTTCTGCTTCTGGTTTCCTCTGGCAAGTTTAGAATTGTCACTTTTTTTTAAAAAAAAAAACCCCAAACCCCGTATTTTTCTCTCTCTCCATCAAAGCAAGTAAACCCTAGCTAAAAACCACTGTTGGTGTTCAGGGAAATTCCATCCCAGTACATAGACCTCTACAAAGCAAAGATACACTGACCTACTTCCTGAAAATGAAACCATTTTCCTACCATTTCTTCACCTCTATTACCTTTTTAACATGATTTCTCTCTCCCAAGCAGTTTGCCAATATATTTAATTTCGACTTAGTGTATGGACAGAAATAATGGAAAATGGGGTGTCACCAGGTAGTAGTCAGATTTGTCAGATTCAGATTTGGCTCTAATAGCCTTTGCCTAATCAAATATAAAATGAGCCTAAAGGTGACTAACCACAAAATTTTAATAACATTATTTTAAAATATTTTTACTGCAAACTACTTCATTGTGCTAGAGTATGTCAAGTACTGCAGTAATACAGAGAAGGAAATATCTCTATGATGACAACGCAGTTATCAGCAGATGAGAAACAGCAATGCAGCCCAAAACTTAACTGTTAAGTATTGATACTTGGTGTGAACTTTGTGTATTCACAAGTTTCACGCAATTTCTTTCTTTCTTTCTTTCTTTCTTTCTTTCTTTCTTTCTTTCTTTCTTTCTTTCTTTCTTTCTTTCTTTCTTTCTTTCTTTCTTTCTTTCTTTCTTTCTTTCTTTCTTTCTTTCTTTCTTTCTTTCTTTCTTTCTTTCTTTCTTTCTTTCTTTCTTCTTCTTTCCTTTCTTTTCTCTTTCTTTCTTCCTTCCTCCTTCCTCTTCTGTCCTTCTCTTCCTTCTTCCCTCCTTCCCTTCCTTCCTTCCTTCCCCTTCCTTCCCTTTCCTTCCCGTTTCTCCCTTTTCCTTGCCTTCCCCTTCCTTCCCTGTCTTTTCCTCCTTCTTTCCTTCTTTCCTTCTTTCTTTCCTTCTTTCCTTCCTTCTTTCTTTCCTTCTTTCTTTCCTTCTTTCTTTCCTTCTTTCTTTCCTTCTTTCTTTCCTTCTTTCCTTCTTTCCTTCTTTCTTTCTTTCCTTCTTTCTTTCCTTCTTTCTCTCTTTCTCTCTTTCTCTCTCTCTTTCTTTCTCTCTCTCTCTCTTTCTCTCTCTCTCTCTCTCTTTCTCTCTCTTTTCTTTTCTTTTCTTTTCTTTTCTTTTCTTTTCTTTTCTTTTCTTTTCTTTTCTTTTCTTTTCTTTTCTTTTCTTTTCTTTTCTTTTCTTTTCTTTTCTTTTCTTTTCTTTTCTTTTCTTTTCTTTTCTTTTCTTTTCTTTTCTTTTCTTTTCTTTTCTTTTCTTTTCTTTTCTTTTCCAATTACCTCTATCTTCTGTTCTTCCCTACAGCTTTGCAAGACAGGGCACTGGAGCCCTTAGTCACCATCTCTGGTAGTCTTCCTCAATTAGTGCGTAATTCAACTTTCATCATAATACACAGAAATCTTCCAGTTGACAGCAGTCAGATGCGAGTTAGGTGTCAAAATCTTTATTTTTACTATAGTTGACTCTTTATTTTTACTGGAAGGCTGGTATTTCCCCTGATGAAAAAGCATGGAGGCTAAAGAGTTTATTACATTAATCCAG
Organism: Coccyzus lansbergi; assembly: GCA_033558105.1. NCBI lineage: Eukaryota > Metazoa > Chordata > Aves > Cuculiformes > Coccyzidae > Coccyzus > Coccyzus lansbergi. Next base: position 3,227,176 of record JAUMJK010000128.1, read on the forward strand.
AATTTAATCAGCTTGTTGAAAATAGCTGGGTTTTTTTCCTTTCCTCAGTTGTTCAGGTAGGGATGGTTTATTTAGAAAAGCAAAGCAATTGTTTCTCAGTAGTTACACTTCAAAAGAGCTCACCAAACCATAAAAGTGTACATAGTTCCTCTGCAATCCTCTACTTCTTTCACACCCAATTTTAGTTTTGCAGACATCTTAATTCTCCTTTGAAGGAGAGAGAGACAGAGACAATACACGTGGCAGGGGGAGAGACTTCGGGAAGTAAGGAATACAAAAAGAATAGAAATTTGAGTAAAAGCTACTCAAATGTTGCTTATAGCAACTTAGCTAGAGTATGACTCTGTGGTACAATACATACCTGTTAAACACATGATACAGTTTGGCAGAAACTTTCTTGACAGAATATGAAGTGCTAAAACATAAAATTCAGAGCTCCCAAAAGAAGAGGAATAATGTCTGCCATCTCCCCAAACAGAAAGTGTACGCTTAAGGGAAACAGTGCTGCAGGTGGGGGTGGCAGTGGGTTCTCACACAGTAAGGGCATTCTTTCGAGAGCACAGAAAACGCATGGTTATGTATACAGCTTGTGCACAGTCATCATGGCTGAGGGATTTTTATAGAAACAACCTTACCTCACCCAAGGGCATAAATTTTCCAGCTTACAGCTCCAAAATGCTGAAAGAATACTGCAGATTCACTTTCAGTTCAGCATTCAAGCGCACAGCACTGAGGCGGGTAACAGGTATTTTGTAAGGCTAGTTATCTTCCCCAGCCTGAGGGCTGCTCCCAGAGCACTATACATGCCCTGTACGTGCACTGTATTCAAGGGAACAACGGGTTGCCACAGACTTGGTCTTCATCCACGTACCACTTTATTTTGTTTTTTCTATTTCTCTTACTTTTTTGTTGTTCTTCACTTCCTAAGTAAATCAGTTTCCCCAAGATACAGTGCCTAACGATCTGGCTCTTCATGATATTCTTCAAATAGTGGAATATATTAGACAGTAAGAAGGCCCTATGGTGATTTGCTAATTAACTTAACCCTTTTGGGACACGGAAGAAAGAATTTTTTTATTAAAACAGGATAACTCTGGACTATATTGATCTGACTGAGAAATGAGTATTTTAGTCAAGATGAGTCTCAAGATCAGTATATGTTGGAAACAGCGATGTTGTTTCCATAGCAATGCCATGACAGCCTCTAAAGTGAAATAGTGTGTTACCAGGAAATGAAGGGAGTTCAAGTCCTATGAGCTACATAGTTCTGTAAGCAATCCAAATACATTCTCATAAAGGATATTTAGTAGAGCTAGATAGTACAAAGATTGCTGCTGATGTGAAGTAAGCCTTATCAGTATGCTTCCAGCAGGCCTATTTGCTCACTCACTACATCCGAGATGACTTAGCTAAAGGCTTAAGCTACTGGCAACACTGCTAAGCCATTTCAGACCAAACATTAACAAATACAGCAACGTTTACCTCATCTCTTCCAGTGAAGAATATCATCTACAGTTAAGGATACTGACACTCGTCCTCTCTAACACAACCAAACATATTAAAGCTTTTAGAGAAGAAAAGCTTTCTATGTACGATTATTTACCAGGTAACCTTCCTTTACTCTCTCCTCCTCCTATCCCTTGACTCCTCCTGCCCACATGATATTGATCAAATCTGCTTACAAGCGGGAAGCAATATACAGAAGCCCCACATATTCCATATGAAAATTTACACAGTCACAGCATAAAACTAATTTTTCTGCTTTTTAGCCCAATTCATGTTTATGCTAATGGAAAGGCAAACCAGAAAACCACTAATTGCATTCTATTTGCCTAAGGCTTTACCTAAGGCAAATACTCTGGTCAAATACTGTAAAGCTGATTTAAAATACCTTTCAAAGGAGACAGAAAGAGAATTAACTTAAGATCGCTGTGTTTTCTTTTTCAAAGAAATGAACAATTGTCAGTTATTTGTAAAACTGCTAAAATAATGGTTTTAAGATAATTATTCTCAAATAAAATTCTACAAGACAAAGTACTTTACTTGAAAAACACCCTAGTATACTGCCACTAATCAACTCTTTCTCCAGTGTTTCCCATGCTGTTTGGGAAGATGTGAAAACATGAGCTGAATGTCCAGAAACTCTATCACTGTATTTGTTGTTTGTGCCATTGTTACAACCAGCCTCTTGGGTAAACAGATTGTAGTTCATTATATGCAGCAGTGCTGCCTCTGAGGGAAAGGAGAAAGACAAATACGCATCACTGCCAGATCCCTTATTAACAAACGCCAGTTCAAACCAAAATGTTTTCTATTTATTGTTTGAAACATGTATTTCAAGGAATGAAGTCTTGCATGTAAAACAGTAAGATGCTTCATTTCCATTTCTCCATCTAGTAAAAAGATGTGCAGCATGCATTTTTAAAACTGCCTGAGCCTTGTCATGCCCATCCCTCTGTCTGTGTTGCATAAGGCACCAAACCCAGCAAGACTCATTTATAATTTAAACTGCTCGCTTGGCAGAATTTTTTCATCTTAATACATCCAGTTCTAGTGGCAATCAGCTCACTCAATGTTTTTACCAGAAGTTCTATGTAGCCAAATTTTCTGTAGGACAGAAATGCAGTTTCTTTATGGGACTGACTGCAGTGATATCTGTATCCCAGTGTGGGACAGAAACCCAGTTATTCCAAAGACATCCACATAAGTATCCCAAAACCACTGTCTCAAATACAGGAAGAGTTTCCTATCCTAAATCTCAGAAGTACACTCCTAATTTTCGCCTCATATCACTCTTTGAACATACTTAGAAACTGGGCATGCTACTATAACTCATATCAAGTTTTAAGAGTTAAATCAGTGATTCAGTCACAAGCTCTAAAACACTTCTTGTCAGCAAATACTGAATGACAGGAGTGTGCAAATGCTTGAAACAAGAGTCCATGCAGCTGTCACTGAATACACCAGTTGAACATTCAGGAATAGGAGCAATAACATCCTAAACAGTTACTCAATTTTAAATAATGAGCTATCCATCTTCTTCGATAAAGACACATGGTAGTAGTTATGATCATAAGTCTAAGTCAGTTTTTCATCTCTATCTGAGTACACTGCCAGAATTTGAAACATCAGAGGAGGTCAAGTGCTTTTGAGGCCTGCACACAAGCGTTTCCATACGAAGGACAAATTAAATGTTATTCAGGGCTGTGAAATTTATGGTTTGCATAAGCAATTTCTTTAAATTGTCTGCCCAAATTTCCTCATCCACAAAATAGTAGACAAATTCACCTATCTACCACCCTCTTAGTCTTCTATAACAATAAACTGATCAACATATATAAAGGATATGAAGATAAAAGCTCTGCATAAATGCTAAGAATTATTTTAAACTACTATATTCACAATATTTTTGTTCTCACTGTATCAAGACTCTCATGGTAAACTGTTTCTTTTCAAGGACCTACAAGCATTTGGGGTTTACAAATTCATTTGGGGCTGATATTCTATCCATAAGCTCTTAGCACGGCAAATGAGTTAATAAAAACTCACACTGTTCTCATGAACTATAATAACTATTTATTCTGGCTTTTTTAAAGTTGTCAGAAGCACTTATCTTGATAATCCATAGTTTCTGAAACAGCTGTTAAAATAATGAAAGGGATTGCCAAAAGGAAAGACTTATCTTGCATATGTATTCCAAAATGTATTCTGGTTATCATACACAGACATACAGAGGCTGCTGTGCTTGGTCTGACTCACTGCTCTGCTTTTGATGAGGAGGATACAGAGTAGAGGTGAACACACTGTAGTCACGTGCAAATGTGTCCAGGACAGATACAAGACTAGAAGGTGAAGCTATAGTGAGAGGGATACTGTGAAGGGCCACCCTACTAAACCATACAAGCACGCTGGCAAACAATTTTCCCACTATGTTCTCTCCAACTAAAGGACATGAAAGGCAGACATTGCCGCATTTTGAAAAGCCACATACAGACTGATCCCATATACACGGTCTTATTAAAGAGGGCCCCATTTAGCTTGTTTAACCTAGAAGGGTGAAAGACAGAATAAGAAAAATTGGTTTGGAAGTAAAATGAGGAGATATTCCCTACAGTCCCCACAGTAAAGCCATCTATAATTTGATCCTGCAAAGGCAGCTTTTTAAGTACATCAACATTTTATCAAAATGTTTCCTGTGACATTGACAAAGCATGGGTTAAGTTTCACAGATGATCTGCCTTATGAACAAAGAAATATAAACAATCAGCAGAGAGAGGGAGAACACCCCATCACATTGGTCCTTTCTTTCAGGAATTTGCCCCCAGTAGGTCAACTTCACTTTGACATCTAATAGTCCCTCACACAAATCCACACAGATTCTTCTAACTCCTTTTGAAATACTTGAAAAGAAATCACTAAAGGAACATAACACTCTGAGCTGGCCCTGTAACCTGTTTCTCTGCTTCCTGGTACCTTTTATGTTCTGCAGAGAATCACTTTTCTTGGTCACATTTTCTTTTACTCCTCCTCCAAGCCACCCCATTGCTGCGCAAGGGGCAACCTCACAGATGACTGGAATGATCCCTCAACACAGCTTTCAGGATGACACCAGCACTTGATACAGCAAAGGTTGCATTAATCACAGACAAAAAAACCAAAAAACCAAAAAAACCCAAAAGAACAAAAAACCAAAAACTAACATGAGGCAGCTGAGCCTTTATCCATACTGTGCACATGTCAGGCATTACAGTTCTGGGAAGCGGGATGGCAGAGAACAGGAGGCACAGTCAGGTAAGGACAGGTAAGGGTTAGGACTGACATTTCAGCAAAACAAGGTTAAGTACTTCAGCATGAAACGTTTCCAAGAAATAGCAGTATAGAGTATTCCAGTGAGGTGATTACCACTCAGTTGGCATCAGTTTCCTATTTACTTGTCATTAACCAGCTCTGCCTATTATTTTTCACATAAAATTCCCCAACTTTTGCAATATCTTAGCTGTCTCTTATGATATCTGAGCATTTTCTGTTACAAATATTGCAGGGATTCTAAAAAGCAAATGTATATTTTTAAAGGTACAGGAAAACATTTTAAAACAGCTCTCTTGAGACTCACTAATACTACCAACATTAGCAAGGAAGGAACCACAATAAAGGATACTGAAGCTCCTATCTGTGATTGCTAAATGCCAGAGGTTAATCCTGAGATCATCCGCTGACATGTATGTCTCACAGTCACTGTTGACAGATATTGAGTTGACATGATAGGTGTGACCATTAGCAAAGATTCTCCGGGGAGTGACTTCTACCATCAAATCCATAGGTTTCAATACAGGCACCTGCCAAATAAACAACACACAAACCAGAAAGTGAGTGAGACTTTAAATATTTTGCTAGGATGATGAGAGTTTTAATTGAGAGAATTCCGAGGCTTGGCACTATAAAATTTCTCAACAGTGTATGCAAGATGATTTTCCCCATGGATGAATTGCTGGGCAAGGCCATCTCTGCCAAGGAGGAAGGGAGAGACAGGAGAGCCTTGAAGATTCAGGCTGAACAATGTAAAGTCTGGACTGTGGGAAGGGAAGCAGTGGTAACTGCCACAGAAAAGGCCAGTCCCACAGCAGGAGTTATTGAACCACATACGCAGGAAGCATGGGCTCTGATAAGCACTGAAGTCCTAACATTACATTTTGCTTTTGCTAGAGTTTGCTGTTAGTTGTAAATCACCTACAGTACTTCTTTTGCTATTGGATGCTTCTCTTTCCAAAAAATCAAGTGATTAAAGGGTTACAATCTCAGCAAAGCACGATAAATGAAGTCTTGGAAAACAAAGCTAACGTGTGTATTGACATACTATACATACACTCACAGTCCTGAAAAGGCAAGACCACAGACTCATAACTGCATGCTCATTATTTCAATGTCATACTTCAATAACTAGATGCTGACCGTTTCTTCCCTATCGGTAATGCATTAAATACTATAAAGTTATTTCCATGATAGGGACTACTCGATGTTGTTGAACAGGCATCAGAAAAAATCTGTGCACAAGACAGTTGAGAGAGGAACACAGAGAAGTTAAAGCCTTGAGGTAAGCTTCTCACTAAAGGAACAAAACAATGGTTCACTCAGCCTCTTAATTCTCATACTATAAGCAATCTGGAACTTTTTTTTTGCCTAATCATACAGAATAGGTGAATGTTCCATTAATGTAATCATCTCTACACTTTGCCTTTTATCACAATAGATAATATTGACTTATTTTGGAGGTGGGGGTTGGTTGGTTTTTTCAATAATAATGAAATAGAAGCACTTATACAATACAGTCTTCCAGTTCTAATTTTTAGCCACTTGCTTTGCCAAAACAACTGGAGTGAATTCAGCATTAAAGTTCCAGAGTAAAAATCTATTACATTATCGTACATATTTATAGGAGTTCCATGACTGCATCTTTTCAGCAACGCAGAGCCTCTGATTCACTGGGAGTGAAGCGTATTGCAGCTGAAATTTGTTATACTGTCTTTGACTCAGTCACACTGAATGAGGCAAGAACACACTTTAACATTATAGTAGAATGTTTCCAGCACACCAGGCTAAAGAATTATGTGTGAAAGCACATGAAGTTGCACTGAGATAATTTTATCAGGAAGAATAAAACTGACTTATGCTATCTGAATATTTGTGCTGGTCACTATATCATAAAGCATTTGTGGCTTGAAAATGTGCGACAGATTTGAGACCATCATAAGTCAGCTAAAAATTCAACAAGAACAACCATATAAATGCTTAGCAATAAGTACGTGTTTAAATCTTTTACAGAATTAGTACCCTTCTTCGTACAGAAACAGCTGGATTTTGGACAAAGACAATAGCTTACCTGCAGTGATGTTACTGTAGAAAGATCTTTAAGCTTCCCTTCCTCATCTTTTAAGTTGTACCCCTCTGGTCTCTTATCTCTTTCAGTAATTTTCCATAATTTGATTGTTTTATCTTTAAAAGAAAGACAAACAACTATCAGCATAGGAATCCTCGGTGTGGTTATCCACCTTTCACAATATATTCCTTACAGAAGTTTCTACACCGTGGTTAAGACAAGTCCTGCGCTGAAACGGTCTGGATTGCTTTCTTTTCCATATCCAGAAAATGTTGAAGAGAGAAAAATTGCTCATAAAGTACATCCAATACCTTCCAACTGAGTTAGAGGCTCCAGGCAGCTCACAGACTGCATATGGCATGTGAAGCACATACTGTTCTTGTATAATCTTGATATTAAAGCCAGTTCGCTACATTACTTACAAACAGCACAAGAAGAGTTTGGAGTAGACAGACAGACCAATGATAGCTGCCTAGTCCATTGTGGCAAAAGGTTGAGGTGTACTGGTGTAAAACCAGAAGCTTCAGCAAACGAAAGGCCAGGTGAAAAATGAGACATTTTTTCCCCTCTTAAGGGAAAGTAGCTATGAAATAACAGAGGAAAAAAATGAGAGAATTGTATTGTTAGGGTAAGAGAGAGAAGTGGGGAGAAAAAATACATTAATCTTACATGGAATGGTAAAGCATATGATGATGGAATAAGGATGCCTCTTGTTTAGCAAAGAGCCTCTGAAGCCAATAAAAAGATGCTTCATACATAGTATACATACTATAGTAACTTGCGCTTTGACCACTTTGTTTCAAAATCAATCCCTCTGCTACTGTGTTTTTACTATTGTGCATCTCCTAATGATGTTGATATGTTAATTTTCAAGCAACAAAAATATTACGGTTGATCGATCTACAGAACAAGAGGTTAGATCAATGTGCAATTAAAAATCTCCGTTTACTTATTTGATACATTTCATATGTATCAGTCACATTAATTAATTACTGAAAATACATACAGGTCACACACATGAGATTTTTCACCCATAAACAGTGCATTCCTGCTTATCTATTCTAAAATGTATAAATACAGCAAATGCAAAATTAATTATAAGAAAAAACACAAACAATTTGTGTTGTCTTGACTGCTGTTGATAAACCTATCCCTTTCCTAAGTGAAAACTGTTTTATTAGTTGTTAAGGGTATTGCTTGTGTTGGTTTTCTTCTCCTTCATCTGCCTCTGGACTTCAAAATCCCCGAGAAATTCTAAGCATACTTATATTTCACAGAATATAGAAACATCTCTGTGAGGTTCAGTATGCATTCAGTCTCAAGGGTGCTGTGAAGTTTAAATTAATTTATGCCTGGTAAGTAGCTTGAAATCCTCAGATGAAAGAATCCATATGGGCCAAATTCTGATCTATGCAATGTAACTCACATTAAAAGTGGCCTCAATGTATTCTGGTACAAAAGATACCAATGAATCCTAATAATTTATTATTATACTACAAAATCAGTTCAGTTTACAACACAAACCAGAAATTTGCTGACTGCAAGCACTGCGAATCCACAGTGGGATTTTAAAGCCTTGGTGGTTTCCTTCTGCTTCCATTAATTAAGATGCTGCAATCAAAGCTTAGTTGATGATTTGTTGGTGATGTGTGAACTGGAAAGGAACCAAGATCCCCTCTGAGAGAGCTGACCTGTGCAGGAACAGCCTTAAACAAAACTTCTCTTTAGAAAGATAGAAACAGATCCGAGCAGGCACAACCTGTCAAGCCTCATATACTCAGGGTGAGATTTAGACAGACACTTCCCTCTTGCCCCCTAACACAGGGATGCTCCTTCCAGCAAATTCAATGGGTACTGTCCACCTGTGCTTACAGAAAGAAAGGATGCTGTTTCACAACACTCAATTGTACTTTAGATCCCAAGCTGCCAGAGTGGAAATTATCAAAAACTGCATTAAAATATCAGGCTCAGAAATGTGTAAATACAAACCAGTACTCAAGATGTTTCTACAATCTGCCCAACATGAGCATGTGTGACAGATAATACCTTCATTCTCTGCAAGTCAGAGAAAATACTATTATCCCCCTTATAGGCATGAAACTGATAAACATTGCCAGTGCCTTTTCACAGGTAATCTGTGAGACAGAATTCAACAGAATTCAGTTTATCCTTCAGGCTCCAGAATGAGGAAGGGGGAAAAACAGAGGCCAAAGTATTTTCCCAGGTCCTAGGCTGACTCAATGTTGGCTGCAATGGGATTAATCCATAGCAAGAATGGTTATTTCTTCCTTTCTACCATCCCACATTGTATATCAACCACAAAACTGATATAAAAGTCTATTAAGTCAATTCTAAATGCAGCATAACTGAAGTATGGGCTGCATTCCTCTGTGTTTCTAAAAACAAACTTTAAAACAAAAAAAGGAGTGGTTTACTTCTAATTATCTTCTTTTGTATCACATTCTTGGAAGAAGCCATTCTTAGTTAATGTTAACTGAACTAGAAGAAATGCAGAAGTAAACTCCCAAACCTCATAATTAGCTCAATAATTATTAAATTAGTACTACTCATCTAGTTATAGCAAATATGTTTCATTTCAAATATGCCAACTGTGCCCTCAGAAAGTCAAAAGGCAACTTTAGGGAAAACACATCACAAAATATAATATAAGTTGCTATCTACTCCAAGTTAATGTAAACATTATTTAATGCCATGAATTTTAACTAGAAGTAATCCCTTGGTCGTAAAGCATCAATCCCCAAAGGTAAGATTACTCAATTTTTCTATCAGCAATTCCCCAATTATGCTAAAACTTCTACAAGAAAAAAGTATTTTCTGATTACAATGAGATCTAAGATATAAAATTGAATATTTTTGTCTCATGCATCACCACCAGTAAAGGTTGTGGCTGTCCTGAATGACACTTGTATGTGTCAGGCTCCATTCAGTTTCTTCCTCTTGTGTCAAATCTGCATATCTCCTAATAGCAATAATACAGCATTTCTTTTATCAATACACTTTAAGCATGTTAGAAAGATGAATCAGTATCAATATCCTATTATTATTCCTACCTCCTTCTAAAAATTCGTGTAACTCTTTAGAACTTAAATAAACCATTCTGATGATAATGAATGAAAAGGAAAATAAATTCATCCCTCTCACCTACATTCATTTACACATCTACAAAGAATGACAAAGAAAGTTATGACAAATAGCAGACAAAATTCTAGAGTCATGGTGAAACACAGCTGCTGATTTGGTGATGCCTTTGTCAAAATTTATTTCAGGATAGCACTGCACATTTATAGCTAAAACGAATAGCTCACTAAATGTCTATGGATAGTCAACAGGAAAACCCCTATAACTATTAATAAAATACAGGGATAACTAATATTGGAGTCAGTATGACAGTCTTTGTAAACACTGAAAGAGGAAATTACTAAAACAGTAGATTAAAAAGAACAAATAAACACAGTCAGCACTAAAATGCACAAGAGTGGAATGCTGTTATGTCCTATATACTTTTATCTATCTTACCATTTGTTGACAAAAGTGAGTGAGCTGCATTTTGCTGTGGTAACCACTTGATCTTGTTTATTTTTTCTTCTATCTCCAAGCTCTTCAAATAATCAAATTCAGGTTCGTGGCTCTGGAAAGTGCTGTAAACATTGTACTCCCCCTGACTGTAAGGCTCATTTTTGCTCTATGGAGAATAAGAACAACAAAAACATCATGTGGTTTATGATGGCAATATATCTTCATCTCTTAGGAAAGGTGTATAATAAGCCTTATAAATATAAAAATATTGAAAGTGTAATTCAATCCCTTACTTAAAACATGATATTGACAGATTTGTTCCTACATGAATGAAATTTTCTGTAAGTATAGAAGGAACATTTAATAAAAAGCAGAATTTTGAAGACATGTCAAATATTCAGAAAAGCTTTCTACAAAAGATATTACAGATGAACTGAATTTAAAAGTGAAGCATAAACGTTTCTCAGTAAAAACACTGTTTTAAATGCAATGGCTCCTCCAAACAAGCAGAAGCTATTAAAATAACGCAAAAGTAAACCAAGCACAGTCTTCATTTTCTCAGCTTCGTATTTTGGAGCTTTGAAGCAGTTTTTAGGAGGACAGCAATCTTCCAAGTAAAAGATCCTTACCCTCTTCCACTTCCTCCCCAAAGAAGTGACATTCTGTTTTACTGAATCTTGAGATTATAAACAAGTTTGTTAATTAAATGCAACTAAAGTATTAAAAATAAAGCCAGATTTTAGCAAGCTAGTAAGGACTTCACCAGTAACTCACATACCTCAGGTTCCCTTTGGAATATAACAACCCGACCCCCCTTGTCACCAGTAGCCAGCAGTTCTCCAGTGTGGTTGAACTCAACTGTAGAAATAATATCAGCTGTTGGGGAAAAAGAAAACAGGCAAGTTTTAGACTGCTACTACAACACAAAGCCAGTAGAAATATCAAACACGCCACAAAAAATGTAACAAATGAGGGATTTGAAGAAATAGAGATGAATTCAACAACAAGTCACTAATGCAAACAGGCTGCATGCCATTACAATCCGAGGTTGCAACACAATGAAACAAGTACAAACATAATGAGGCAAACTTGTGTTTCCAGCACACTGCTGATCTCTGGAGAGGTTCTGCTTCAAGAAGAGCAACCTCAGTTTGCTACAGAGCTTTTTTTCAGTACTGGAGACAGCAAAAACAATGGCCTCCTGCTACTCCTCAACAAACATACAGGTCCTGTTGCATGTATTACTTATTCTTCACCCTCCACTTAGTTTGCTCAAATGCGTGTTTGAGCAAAGAGTGCAAAACCAAAGTATATATCTGTGGCCTGTCCTGCCACAGAGGAACCAAGGCAAAACCAGAACTGCTCACTGTGCAATGCTGGCAAGAGCTCATTTAAACAATCATTTTCAGTAAACCATTTCAGCACCGTAAAAATGTGTCAACGGAAGATAAAAAGATCCCAGTCTCTTCATTTTCTAATTTTCAATGATTCCTTTTCCCTAAGCAACTGCATCAGCTTAAACAAGAAACCTGATGAAAACCGGAGGCCAGTCTTGAGTACAAATTACTATACGTCAGGATGAGAAGGGAGAAATAGGCTGTAGGAGAAAAAGAACTGGTTCTTCCGCTTGTATGACAGTAAATGCTAGAATCATAATCCACAGTTAATCCTACTATATTAGCATAATTTAAATTAAATCGTCCAGTGCAAGAATAAATTAAGAAGCCATCATACATACAAGCACAGACAAATGCAGGGTATTACTCAGAGGTTGCATGTATGAGTTTTCTATAATGATCAGCATTCACTCATCAGAAACACAGGTCAGATTTTTAGAAATGTCAGTAGTTAGCAGCTCTCCTTTAGGCATAAAAAGCTGTGGGTTTCAAATACTTTCATCATCTATTGGTTTAAACTGAAAACAATGAGACAACAGTGGGCTAAGCTCTCTTGAAAGTCTAGCCCCAGATGAGTTCACTAAAATTCAAAGGAATTGAAATGACAAGTGGATGTACCATTTACTTGATACATTTTATGAACTGAAAACATCTGTTTCTATTATTCTTTTAATAAACTAGCAGTTGAGTGTTAGAAAGCTTCTATTGCCAGTAGCTCACATCAGCAACACAGTCATTCAAAAGCTGGATTCTTACTGGGAGGTTATAAACAATTCACCAACTAAAAAGAAAACTTTACCCTCATCATTTTTTAAGAAATCTTTATCATCAAATTGTTCTCCTGTCTCCTCTTTTTGTCTTCCACATGCTACATGTATAAAGGAGGAAGGAGGAATCATAAAGCCGATTCTTTTTTGTTGAGTGAAGCATATGAATGTGTAGACTTCAAGAAAAATGGAATATGGAGCCTGAACCCAAAACTTCTTAAATTTAATGGCATTTGATTTGCACATGGACTTCTATAGAACATGCATTTTATAGGTAATGATTCCCACAGCCCTAGAACTGGGGAATAGAAAGAGAAGAGAGACTCTTCTCTGGGGCTTGGAATGGGTTTAGTTTGATTTTAAAAAATGCATATTTTAAAAAAAGCTAAAAATTCAATTAAATTTTGTGTCATGTAAACTTCACTTGTAGTGCTTTCCCTAGAAGAATATTTCTTGGCTATTTTTTCTTATCCTGCAAAATTCATACAAATACTAAGTGTGGGCTTGTGCTTATGAAATGACACCTGCGTGATTTTACCTATTTAAAGCTGGGTCATACCCCAAGCACACAGGCAGAACTGCAAGTGGCTCACAGCGACAATATTTTTAGAATGGAGACTCTCATCTTAAGCATGCAATGAGGGGAGAAGGATAAATGAAGAGAGGAGGAATGTAAAATCTATTAAAATATTTGTGTGCATACATGGGTGCAACTGTACATGTGATTTTTCCCAACAGGTCACAAAAGAATTGGGCAATATAACTTTGTGCAAAGGGAATGAATGACATTTGAATCCCTCTGTGTGAGTACACTTGCTATTGGCCTGGAATATTTCCACAATGGCATGAAATAATCTTTGCTATGGTCACAATACTCACAAAACACCATATTGCATTTTAAGGGGGGCATCAGCCAATGCCCAGTGAAGTCCACAGAAGTATTTGCACAGACTTTGATACTAAATGAACCAAGGTTACAATAAAACAGCTCTGCATCTTATTATATTGTGTTTGTAATTAAAATATTGTGTGCAGTTAGGTGATCATTGTTTGAAACTAAAATATCAAGTATCTGTGGGCAGCGTGTAATCATGTGCTTGTGAGACAAAATCTTCTCCTCCTCCTCCAAGGTGCTTCTTCCAGATGCATCCCTCCTGTCTATTAGAAAAACTAATTCTGATCTGGAAACTACCTATCATTTTTAAATTAACTTGTTCAGAAAAAGAGCAGATCCAATATTCCAGCCTTAGAGGCTATGTAGCTTCTTGGTAAAAAATTATCCTTGAATTGGAAAATCACTTTTATTGATCCTGTAAATAACAGCTGAAAACAACAGCCAAGAAAAAAATCATCTTATCCAGTACATCTGTTCAGTAGGTGAATATTAGTCATGCTGTTTCAGGGGAAAAAAAAAAATAGCCAGGCTAGCTCTTCCTAAGAAAGAGGAGGTAGGAACAGAATCAATCAACAAAGCTCTTCATACTCATCTGCAAAACATTCCCCTACATATTTATCAATGCTGTAGCAACATTAGCCACTACGGTCCTACCCTGCAGATTCTTCCATTGCCCCCTGAGCATACAAAGCAGTTAACTATCAGATTTCACCCTCTCCAGAATTTATAAATGCTCAGCTACTGAAAAGCTGATGAATTTGCATGTTCAGTAAGCCCTTGGCAAGGGATGGCAGAGATGAAACATTCCTTCCAGCCTTCTTCTGCACTGCATCTACCATATCTCTGCTGGCCGTGCCAAGCTTTGCACTGACGATTAGGATTATCAAAGACAAAGATAATTTACCTATTAAGAAAAATTATGGGTAACCTCAATGCCAACAGGCAAATGTTTGCAATCAGACTGCAAATCCCAACTTTTATCCAATATCAACCTTCATATTGCACTTTTAAATCCCCTTTTTTGTCTCTGCAGAAATGTACATTGACTTAGTATTTAAGAGTCACCATGCTCAATATTTTCACTCAGTTTAAAAGGACAACTTGGACACTAAAAATGCAGATGCTGACTATGAAAATGCAAACCAAAAACCTTAAAAAGATGAAAATATTCCAACAATAATACTCCTCATCTGCTCCACATCCTGCCACAGCAAATTGTTCCAGCAGGTACAACACATTACAGACTTCACTTTCATGACTCATCTTACAAACTCACAGAAAGATATCACATTTACTCTACAGTTTAAATGGACAGGAAGTTTCTCCTGATCCCCTCTGAAGCATTTCATTCTCCAACTCTGAGTCACTACTGCCCTTTTGTACCTCATCCCTCTGCAGCTTCACAATTTACACTGTTTAAATATGGTTAATGACTATGTTGTACCCAACAGCTGCCACTTAACAAGATATATTCAGCTTTTCTAATAGATTCAACTCTCAATGTACATCTGTGCACAACAAGATACCTCTAGCTGACTGTATTACTCATTCCTCAATTTCGGTAGTATTGTTCCAGCACAGATGCAAGCAAATGAACCCTCCGGCAGCCCTCCCTCAGGCTCAGTGTGGAGCAGGATGAAACAAAGGTTGGTACAGGTAGCACAAACTAATTCTGGGACCTTTTATTTGAAGGCTCTTGTATACTTTATTTTGCTCCAGAAGATCAGGAAAGCAAAGAAAATTTCAAAACTATTTCACCCAGCACAAAAATGCAGCTTTTTGGATAGCAGGAACAAGTTTTGAGGGCAAAAGACAAACAGTACAGGGAAAAGGTCAGAGAATTTAACATACTGTTGGATTGCAGTGTAATCCGGACAGAGAATTACAGGATCTGGAATGGGCCAGAACACTGGAATCAACATCAGTACTATTTAAAAAAAAAAATTAAAAATGCTGTGAAATCCTCCCAGCAGAACAGGTCAGAAACTCTTTATATCATATCCACCGCAATCAGCATGGTAACACTGTCGGCCTGAGCTGACCGAATCAGCATCTAGGTCATGTTTTTGCTGTGCGTGTTCCCAGTGGCTAGCAGGCAATCTTGTAGTCTACGTTATTTCAACCAAGTTCTGACCTGGCCTAACCTTGCCTTGTGAAATCCAATAAGATCACAGCACAATCTGGCATGGCTGCAAGCAATGTTCAGTCATACTGATACCAAAGTCCCTGAGGAGCATAATCTGGAAGAAACAACAAAGAAGCTTGCAACAAAGAGAGCTATAAAACAAAAGCACAAGTGGTAGATGAAAGAAGAGCACTGTTACAGTCTCATGTGAAGGGAAGGCCATTACAGTCAGCTGTGTTGTCAGAATTCAGTTTGGACTTGGGGAGAAAGAGCAAAATGCAAAGAAAAATCTCACTATATTTTTTTTAAAACTTAATTGTTAAATGTTTGCTCAAGGAGCTAGAAAACAAGGTATGCAAAACCTTGAAGGTATGAGGGCCAGATGCATCCTTCTTTTCTGAAATGGCTGGCAGAGAGATGCTTAACAACAGAAAAAAATCGTACCTGAAGCAGCAGGCTCTGTAACAAACATTTATTCTGGTTTATAGCAGTGTTATTTACCATCTTGGATCCAGGGATTGTACGTTCTCACCCTCAAACTTCAAGTAAACACAATTCAAATATCTCAACCATCACACTGTCTACTTTGGCTGGGTCAGAAACAACTTAATGCTAAAAAGAAGCATGCCAGAAAGCCAACTCCCCTCTACTACCAGATAAGGTATTTCATTGACCCACAGACAAAGTACATGGTCACCTCTCCAAGTCACCAAAACAATACAGGATACAAGTCAGTACACAGCTGGGTGGCAATATGAGAAGGACAGATGAGAGAAAAAGAGAATGCAAGGGTGCACAAGATGAAGAGAGAAAGAGCATAAAAACATGTTAAAAAGAGCAAGAGCATGAGAAAGAGCACAAAAGAGCAGATGTGAGACAGCATGTGTAGACACAAGAGTTTGAGAGAGCATGAAAAAGCAAAAGAAAATGCCACAACAGAACACAGTAGGTTGAAATTAATGATCTATCTGCCACTTTGCTCTGCCACTTTGCCCCTGGAATTATCTGTCACCCTGGTAAACCTGTAAACCTTTTGCCTTTTTCTTTCCTCGTTTATTATGGCTTTAAATCCTGATTGAGTTTGCACTACAAAGCAGTAATTCTTTGCTCCATGTTAGGTGTGTGGACAATGCAAAACACAACCAGCAGCTGTCTTGGGGCAAGTCAAAGATAGATGCTAATAGTGAAAGTGCTTCAGGGATCAGTGAAACAAGGTGATCAATCAATAATGGAATGAAATCCAGAGATGCAAGTCCAGTATGCTCAATGTAGATGTTTTCTTAACCGATACCTTGCCTAGCTTCATTGCTAGCAAGGACAAATACACTGAGGGCAAAATCCAAACAGCCCCATTTAATCCTGTCAAGCAAGAACAAAAAAGTTTATTGGGCTAAATACCACCTTTCTTCCTGAACTTAACAATCTCCTCCTGATGTGAAATCCAAAACCACAGGGTCAAATGCTGAACAGGTCTTGAAAGGCTGCTTGAAACAAGAACGCTTCAGCTGGGGGTGGCAGTAAGTTATAGTTAAAAAAAGAGAGAATTTATGTCAAACAGAATGTAAAAACCTAATACAAAATTTGCACCCTCTGTGAGTACCTGCAACAAAGGTATAGTAATGAAATAGCAACAAAAAAAAAAAAAAAAAAAAGAGAGACTAATTAAAAGGAATTTCAGGGCTCTGGGAAGTATAGTGAAGGGTTTGGGGACACAAGTTGTTTTCTTCCCTGCCGTTCCTACTACGGGCAATGATGAGGGAAAGATAGGAAGTACTGGGTAATAAATAACTGTCTCTGAATCTGATGTGAGGAGTGAAATTTTGGGCTGCCTGATCATCAGTTGACGGGTTTCCTATACAAGGATGGAGTACACCTAACTCCTACGCGCAATTGGGTACTCACCAAGGAGCTAGCCAGCTCCCTTAATACCCTTGGGTGAACCTCATCTGGCCCCATAGACTTGTGAACATCTAATTGGCCAAGCAGGTCCCTAATCATTTCCTCTTGGATCAAGGGAGCTTTGTTCTGCTCTTCTTCCCTGTCTATTGGCTCATGAGGTTAGGTACCCAGGGAACATTTCACCTTACTATTAAAGAGCGAGGCAAAGAAGGCATGAAGTACCTCAGTCTTATCCTCGTCCTTTGTCACTATTGCTCTCCCTGCATCCAGTAAAGGATAAAGATTCAGCATGGGTTTATGAAGGCAAGTCCTGCCAAACTAACTTGGTCTCCTTCTATGACAAGGTTACCCTCTTAATGGATGAGGGAAAAGCTGTGGATATTGCGTACCAGACTTCAGTAAAGTCTTTGACATCATTTCTCATAGTATTCTGCTTGAGAAATTGGCTGCCACGGGCCTCTACAGGCACACCCTCTGCTGAGTAAAAAAAATGGTTGAGTGACCAGGTCCAAAGAGTCGTGGTAAATGGAGCTAAATCCAGCTGGAGGCTGGTCACAAGTGGTGTCCCCAGGGCTCAGTGCTGGATATAGTTCTGTTCAATATCTTTATCAGTGACCTGGATGAGAGGATTGAATGTACCCTTAGCAAATTTGCAGATGACACTAAGCTGGGAGAAAATGTCAATCTACTTGAAAGTCAGGAGGCTCTGCAAAGGGAGCTGAACAGGCTGGATCAATGGGCTGAGGCCAACAGGATAAGGCTTAACAAGGCCAAGTGCAGAGTCCTGCACTTGGGGCACAACAACCCTATGCAGAGCTACAGACTATGAGAAGCCTGTCTAGAAAGCTGCCTGGAGAAGAGGGACCTGGGAATGTTGGTTGACAGCCAATGAACATGAGTCAACAATGGCCCAGGAGACCAAGAAGGCCAATGGCATCTTGGCTTGCATGAGAAACGGTTTGGCCAGCAGGACCAGATAAGTGACTCTCCCCTGTACTCAGCACCAGTGAGGCCGCACCTCAAATCTTGTGTTCAGTTTTGGGCCCCTCATAACAAGCCAGACACTGAGGTGCTGGTGTAAGTCCAGAGGAGAGCAATGAAACTGGTGAAGGGGCTGGAGAACAAGTCTTACAAGGAGCGACTGAGGGAATTGGGGTTGTTTAGCTTGCAGAAGAGGAGGTTGAGGGGAGACCTTATTGCTCTCTACAACTACCTGAAAGGAGGTTGCTGGTCTCTTATCCCAAGTGATAGGTGATAGGACAAGAGGGAATAGCCTCAAGCTGCATCAGGGGAAGTTTAGATTGGACATTAAGAAAAAAATTCTTCACAGTAAGGGTTGTCAAGCATTGGGACAGGCTGCCCAGGGAAGTGGTTGAGTCACCATCCCTGGAGGTGTTTAAAAGGTGGATAGATGAGGTGCTTGGGGACATGATTTAGTAGTGGAAAGATACAGTTGGAGCTGATGATCTCTAAGATCTTGATCCACCTAATGATTCTATGACCATTGGTATCTACTGTTTCAAGCCCTGAGCTTTAATACAGTTGTTTTTTCCTCCCGTATTTTTGTATATATTTATTTTAAGAGCTTAGAAAATGTTTTCAACAGCTTTTAAATCACATGCTAATTTCTAGCTGTATTTCTCAGATTAGAAAATCAGGAAATGACACCCAGCTACTGGAGCACAGTAAATGTGAAAAGGATTCCTTTGCCTACAGCACAAATATGTAAAACAGATTATTTGGGCTCTGTGATAAAAACACTTCACACTACATACAAGTCACTGAGATTCAGATTTTCATTAAATGACCTTCCACTTTTATTCCTAATTTAAAATCTTGAAGTCCTTATTTCAGTGGTTCTGGCACCTAGATCTGATCCCTCCTGCAGAGTACAAGCCTCCAGGAAAAGAGGCCAAAAAGATTCCAGTTTCTGCCCACTGAAGTAAATAGAAAGTTCCCCACTACTTTGTTAGTAAATAAGGTCAAGGAACATTTGTCAGATGTGGTGCAGCTGAAAATTAGGACACAAATTTTGGCTAGAGTTTGAATGCATTTCAGTTTCTTCACATTCAAGGTGACCTGCTCAGATCAGCGAGACTTTGCAAAGCTTCAATCATTAGTTCCGTAGAATGCCTAATTAACATTAATGTTATCCTTACTGAAGTCACCAAGTGCACTGCTTGTGCTTTCATAATCTGAAACACACAGTGCACTGAGAAAAAGCACTGCAAATCAATCTCTTTTTTAGCATATTCACAGAGTACTTCTAAACTTCACATCCCTAAAAGGCTTCTTCACAGCTTACGCCATGTAACACATGCTAGCAGTTTATTCTCTTAAGATTTCTGGAAATAACAATGCGGTTGGATGTATGTATGTTTCTTTCTTTCTTTCTTTCTTGCTAAAGATTCAGCAACAGGCTTAAACCACTGCAGTTCATAAACATTACTGCATTAGGAAATGTGCCAGTTCACCCCTCTTACCAACCAATACTCAAGGGCAAAAAGGAGAAAATTGCCACGTACATCACATGGCATATTTACAATTTCCAGTGTGGAGTTTCAACTGGTACTCACAGAAGGAAGCCTGCCTGAGCTGGGAGTTTCTGCTCAGCTCCATGTTACATCGCACCGAGAAGCTGTACAGTCTGGCTGCCAGCAAAAGACAGATTAGAAATGGTGCTGCCAAGTGTTAAAAATGCTAGGCAACTGGGTTCTATTGAGAGCATAGAAAGACCTTGAATCTATGTCCTCATTTCAGAACAAATGCCAAAAATTAAAAGAGTACAAATTATAAAAATATACTAATTTTACTTTCACAGTCAGAAGCGATTATGCTTGTGCAAAATAATTATGATCATCTACAATAAGTAAACATCAAGTTGTGCTAAAAGGCTATTATAAAAAGGACACATCTCCATTTAGAATTCCAAAGGGAAATCATTAATTTAAAATATATAAGAGTAATGAAAAGCAACCAAAAATTTAAAATACAATCCTGAATAACCAGATTCAATATGAATATTACTTCCTGTGTATTACATACAAACTTCAACAGAATTTCACTGTCAGCTGGTTCTGAAATTCTCTCCCTCCTCTTTCTCCCCTTAACTAAGTAATTAAATTCCAGCAGCAAAGCTATCAGTAATTCTGTCACAGCAGTTCTCATGCCCAAAGTGCTGTCCTGGCATTAAACCTCCCAGTAACTCAGAGAAGTCAGTAAGGAAATGTTAGCACTCCTATTTCATACAAAGGAAAAAATGAAAGATATCCTCCAGAGTTTTTATCCAAGATCAGAGCAGCAGTTTTGATTATATACATACTAAGGGACAGATAATCCAGACTGTGGCTCATCAAAACATTTCTATTTAATAAAGCTCTTAATCACTTGTCTAGAGACTTAATTTTTCCAGCATTCAGCTCAAATGAGTGTGCATGTCGTTAAATGAAGATTCTGACAGAGCCCTAACAAACAAAGCTTCACAATAGCATGCACCACGGAAGAAAAAGCCCCAGTGGGGTACTTTTTTGTGAAGCAGGGGGGGATATAATCTTAAAAATTATGAAGAGCTGGAGCTAGGAGCTGGACTAGAGCCAGAGTCTTTAAGTGCAGAGTGATGACAAGGAAAGCAGAGACTCAAAAGCCATAATGGCACTGGTAAATGCAGGACAGCTCCGGGGTTTTCTAATGCTACGATTCCTACTGTTAAGCTGCTAAAAGTGGACCTTGACAGGGTTTGACCAAGATAAATTGCTCACCCTCAAACACCCCCTCATCTTGCCTCAGGGGTTTCCACAAGCCAGGGCAATTTATCCACGGGTAACACACACAGCCACCAAGTTTTGGGAACAGTGGGACGTCACCCTCACAGGGACCAGACACTCCATGCCAGCCAGCCACAGTGTTCCCAAGCACCCAGTTTAATCGGGCATAGGAAATCAGTGTTGCACATAGACTAGTAACACACTCTGCTATGGCAAATTATATTAGGGTTTTCTGCTACACCTGGCGGGGGCTGGGGTTCCCAGAGTACAAGGAACTCCGGACACTGAACTCCGGACGCTGTGGAACCAGCACAGGAGAAAAACCCCACACTTGTCTCTCTCAATCTTAATGCGCAAGGGTAGACAGCAGTGTTTAAATCTACTGATCAAGCACTTTTTACTACAGGATGGAAACAAATCGTATCCAAATACCACGAGCAACATACAGCTCTAACTTATACAGCACTGGACATCTCCTCCGTGACTCCCAGCAGCGGATCAGCAAGCTGAGGTCACACACAGAGCTTGTTGGCTGTCATGGGAGCTCGATGCCAAGCCATGTAGATATTCATCTAACATCAGCATCTGCTTGCTTGGCAGGCTCCAAAGGCAATTCAGCTGATGATTCTGAATTTGCCTCTGGGTCTGTCACAAGATCATATAACTGTGGGACTTCTGGGAGTGCCCAATACTTCTTTGATGAAGATTATGCACGTCATAACGCATTGGACCTTTGAAATCAGTGTTTGTGACCTCTCAGGATTATCCAAATACTGGCTTAAATATCTTGCAATTAGTTGTTCTTGTTTGAATCAAGATCTCTTCAGCAAGTTTATATAATGAACTGAAGACTAGAAAAATCAGGGGTTTTGGTAACATAGATTGCTGTCACCGATAGCACACCAAAGGCTGCTCCTAAGCTGGTCTGAAAATGAACACAACATCTCTTCTGTATTAGCTTCACTACCAACCCTACTGCTTTACGGTTTGATGTAAGAGTGGAAATTACATAGTATAAAACTTTAGTAGTGGCTTACACTCTAAAAGCTCATCTCATAAGATTCAGTTCATGAAGAGCCAATAACTTTTTTTGTAAAAAATACAAATACATATATACATATCCAAATCAATAAATGTGAAGAAAATAGGGTTACTTATGTGCTTAAAATGAAGAGCAGGAACTGTCAGGAACTAGAGGAACCCGTGATGCTGAAACACTGAATTCTTGATAGCTAGAAAGTGCAAACCTCAATGATAAATTTGCCTTCAAGTTTAAATGCATTGTATTTCTTTAATTACTCATTAAAAAATTACTTAAAGAACAGAAGACATTAAAAATCAATGCACCTTTCCCCAGTCTGTATCTAATAAGGCAACTTCAAACACTGTTAACAGCCTCAGGAAATAAGCATTCCTGTTTTGGGATATTCCCAAGTGACATCAATTACATAACAGGACTAGATCAGCATATATTACAAATGCTACAGAGAGTGTCTAAAAGAGCAACTGTTAGCTGGTCAGGCAATTTCAGATTTTTTCTTACTCTGAGGAGTGAAGCAGCATCCAGGTAACCCAGCTATGAAATAGAGCAGTCCTGAAAGCACTTTCCAGTCTAATAATACAATATTTCAAGTGGGAAAAGTGGCAACTCGGACTGTTCCTGCTGATTTCACAACTGGAAAACACGAATTTTAAAGCTTCAAGCCTATAATGTTTTAATACTAAACACAATCATTCCTTCTTCATCAAAAGGTTAAACGCAAAATACAGCTTCTGCCAGCATACTGCTAAAGCTGAAAAGTTAAAATCCAAAACAGTCTGGAAAAATAAACATTAGTAGGTCAGATTCCTGTCTCTTCTACAAAGACAGACCTAGAGGAATTTTCCTAGGCACCTCCCCAGATCAGGGGGTGCTTCAAAGCATATGCTGATGGCTCATAAATCTGCAGGCACCTTCCCCAAGGCCATGATTCCTGGAGAGGTACAATTTGAGAGTTGCTAATTTGTAGCCCACAAAGATAACATTTAGACATCCAAGCCCTTGAAAGAAGTGCAAGGCTTCCACAACCCCCTCCCAACATCCTTGAAGCTGTGCCTTACAATCATTACCGGTTGTTAAAACACAGTTCACAGCAATTATTGCTGTCCACTGGAAGCAGAGCGGCCTTTGCTGCAGTATACCTGATCTGAGGCATGAGGCCAAATGAAACCTCAAGTCTATTTTAATCCCACTATAATAATAAATGATGTTGAGATGCTTCTGAATTTTTGTTTGCATGAGGGTACATTTATGCATTGCAGAAGAGCATTGCAGAGAAATATCTGAGCTAGTCCTGACCGAATCGGCACCACAGTCAACGTAACGACATTAGTGCAATGCTGTGCTCAAGACATCGCTGCTGTCAGAACACAACGCCACATTCAGAGCTAACCACAAAACATACCTTTTCACCATCCTCCATTAAACAATGTTGACATTTCCATTAAATACAGAGTGAAGAGAAAAGGTGTTGACAGGTTTCTCTGAGGCAAAGCAGTAGAGAAACACACTGGTTAATTGTTCAAGGAACCGTGATAAGGGGAAAGTTCTGCCCAAGTCAGAACCACAGAGTAGATGCTGAAAATTTTGCCAAAGGCTGGCTAAATGGAGAGAGACATCATTCTCCCCAGGCCTGGCACCAGCTTGCTATTGCCACCAGACCTCGCACTGCAGCAAAGGGGATCAATGCAGACCCAGACACCATTTCTTAACCCTGTTCACTGGCTCACTACAACAATATTTTTATTTGATGTCGTAAACCCCAAGTGATGCGATAGTTATAAGAAAAGTAGCAAATAAACTCTTCTTACTTCAGAAAGCATCACTGCACTTTGCTAAGAATATCACGTCAGATCAAATATATGCTGATTTTAGTTTAATAGCCTTGTGTAAGCTTGCACAATTAACAGCTAACTCAGATGAGAATGGTTTGCTTCAACATACATTCTGCCCTAACTGGAGGGTCTAGTGTGAAGCAATATCACATTAAATAACTTGTTAGTGCTAAGTATACTTTCCACTGAAACTAGTAAGGGCGAGATCTGCAATTACTCTAAAGGCCTTCTCCAGGTCATAGAAGTCGCGTACCATTTTCCCAAACACAGGTATTTTTTAGGAAAAAAATTATTCCCTAAGAAAGATGCCACTTGGAAGCAGACTTTTACATTACTGGAATGTTATTCAGTTGGAATCAACAAAAAAAATTGTGTAAAGCAATGCATCATGACAAATTTTGTATGTGCTATCTGAATATGCAGACAAGGTTTTTCCATATATAAGGCAGAAATACAAGTTTAAACTTAAAAAAAAATCATCAGAAGCCTTCCCTCAGAGCCTTATCACAAAGGGAGTTTGCTCTTACTTTGGTCTTCCCTACTTAAAACAAATGCCTGAATAAAGCAGCCAGGGCCTGCAAAATCTTTACCTCTGTTTATTTTCTCAAGTCCTGTGAAATTCCATATTATTTAAGGCAAAAAGAGCTACCAACAAGACATGAGGAAATACAGGGACTCTACTCAGCCGCTGGAGGGAGGTACCGTATTGAAGGCACAATCCAACCCTTGAGAAGGCCCTCAGGATTTAACCTGTACACCCTCACATGGAAGCCAAAACAGGCAGTAAAGCTTATTTTATCAATAATTCTGCACAAAGTTTTTAAACTCCTTTCTGTAGAAGAAATTCTTTCATCTGTCCAGTTCCATCTCACTGCTTACTGTTCCAAGAACACCCTAGGATACTGTCTGCCATAAAGTTCCAACCATGAAGCAGTCACTAAAAAAGCTCCTTTTTCTTCAAAAAACAGACAAATGAGAATCATTATCATAAAGGCCCTATTATGAGAAACGAAATTTATTGTTACACTGATATTTCTCCTGGTGATGTGAGATTAAGAGTCTTTCAAAAGATGTCACAGTAGCATCTGGCCACTTGAAGCTAATGCACACTGATACCTTCAGAAAACCAGCATCAACCATATAAAAATTGGTATTTTTGATTAAGGAAAGCAAGACATTATGAACCACCCAGAAAAATCTCATGCTTTTCAACTGTTTTTCTGAGTAACTGACAAGATTTACCAGTCAGTTGGTAAAATAATGAAGGAAAGAGGCGAATAAAACTATACAAGGCTCAGAGAAACTCCCTTGTACTAATTAGAAACAACGTGCAGTCTGATGACAGTCTATAAACTTCAATTACCATACTCCACAGGAAGAAGCTTTCAAACATCTGCATGATGATCATTCTCCACTGGGAAGTCATTTACAGTGCAAAGTATTAAAAACAGGGCCAAAAAATCAATTATAGTCTTCGTAAATGAGCATATTCTCGATCTAAGGGATTTGAACATGTGTGTGTGAAAATTGGCTTTAAAAGGAGAGACAGAAACTGATTTGACAATGGAATAGGCAGCAAAGCTCCCCATAACCGATTTGCACAAAATTAAACTTTAGGATCATTAAAATAATGATTTGTCTATATAGTGCATAGCAAAAGATCATTATTAGAAGTCAAGCCTAACAAAACAATGATTAACCACATGCAAAGTTCAAGCAGAGACTTGCTTGATTTAAATTTTTAGGTGAATATCCTCAAAAAACATTCATTGACCGGGATTACTTGGATTGAGTAAAGATATGTACACACTAGGCAGGAATACAAAATCAGATCTTTTATTTTCTAAACTGTTCTGAACAATTACTTTCATTTTTACACAGAAAAATCATTAACATGCAAAAGTAATAAAGAATAGGAAGCAACCAACAGACATCGAGAATGTTATTTCAACTGGTCAGTACATAATACATTAGTGCTGAGAACTAAGGATTTTACCCTGAGGTTAAAGGACACCAAAATAATGTGAAAAACACAAATTATGAAAGAAAAATACAAACTATTTACTACTGTAAAATGAAAAAAAAAATCCACAACCAAACAAACCAAGAAAGTTGTTTTAATGGATGAAGGCTTTCTTTTCTCATTTAATGACTTACAGACACGTCTCCTATCTCAGAGAACACACTTAGAAGCTACGCGAAAGCAATGCTGACTTTTACACAGTGATCAACTGCAGAAAATGACTGGAAAATTTGCCAGTGATTGCAGCAGAATCCTTAATCATGGCACTAAATTGGGCAGCATTAGCTTCACTTTGCAGATCACTAATATTACCAAGCATCACAAGTATTTGGGGGACGGGTGGACAAGGTGCTGGCCGGCATGGTTTGGTGGTTGGTGGGAATGGTTGGACTCAATGGTCCGGTGGGTCTGTTCCAACCTGGTGATTCTATGATTCTATTTTGTACAGACAGTAAGATGAATATCACTTTTTGTCTTGGAGGCTAAACTTATTTGCCTTTACCAGGGTAGATTAATGACCTACAAATACATTGCTATACTTTGAGAGTATTTTAAAGCATGAACTAACACAGAGTACAGAAGCTTGCCGAGTAATGCAAAGAGGATGCTATTCCTGTGCTCTCAAGGTTGTCTGCTAGTAATTAAGGAGGTACTAACCTAAGGTGTCAGTTTGACCTTCAAAGCCCTAAGCAATCTGGAAGTCTAGGCAAGACACCAGGTTTGCCATGCACTTTGTCCCCTCTTTCTTCTCTCCTTTTGCTTTTATAGCAATGATCAGAGAGAAGCTGTCAGTCACCGTCTGACATTCTGTCAGCTGGTCAGACAGGACTTGGACCTATTAAATTCTCATTCAAACATCACAGCTCATTTCTCCTGGAGGGTAACTGGGGAGAAGCTAAAAGGATATCCTGGAAGAGTTGTTTTATGAAGCTACCACTCAGTTTTGTAGTAGGCTACTATGGAGACGAGCAATTTTAAAATTATAGTGGGATTTTTATAGTTAAAGCAGTCCAAAACACAGGATGAGATCCCAACCAGCTGTGTATAATCGAAGATGGAAGACGTTTTCACAATCCCTTCCCCTCTTCATTGCCATGGAACACCATGGCTGTCACTGGTGTTCTGGAAAAATGAACTTCACAACATATTTAATATCATGTACTCCACAGCATTAAAACAAAGCATGAATTTCACAAGAAAATTCAAGATAACTAGGTTAATACAGGATGTCTGCAGCAGAATTTCAGCAGCACAGCAGTCTCCAAAGCTATTTTGAGCAGTAGCAACTACTTAAGTAGAATCAGCAAGTGGCCATATTCTGTATTGTTGAGAATAACAAAGCTGGAACACCTCTAACAGAATACCTAGGGATTACTTCAGCTAAATGTAGCTTTGTTACGAAAAAAGAAAAGGCTTTTTACTAGCCTGACAGCACCATAAAAGCTCTTGTTCATACTGAATGACACATGAACAGAGATTGACGTTTATAATTTTCTGCTGGTTAAAGACACATCCTTGCTCCCATTGAACTAAATGAGGCAAAACTGCCATTGATTTCAATAAAATTGTCAGCAGACCTTAAAGATACCAACCATCAGCACTTATTAATATGGAATTATTAGTGGAAAACATATTGACTAGTTGATCTAAATACTTCGTCTTTGTTCAACAAAACACTTACTGCAAATGAACAAAGACAGAAAACTGAACCCAGACCAAAGGTCATGCTCAACCTAACAAATGACTGCTGATACGCATTACCAACAGCAGCAGCATAATGTGTATTGCACCCAATCAAACCAATACACATAATATTAAACGGGAAACACAGCACAAAACCTCCTCAGTTTCACGGCAATTCAATTTCTGCCTCAATAAGAAACATCTACCGCCTTTTCTCATAAAACATGAAAAAGCCATAAAAATCATTTCATGCAACTGGCTACTTATTTGTTGAAGGTTTTTAAAAATAAAAGCTAAAATCAACTTCTGGCTATAAATGCTACAACTCTCTTAAAAAGCTCTTAAACACCATTAGTATTACTTTTAACTTCAGAGAAATAAATAATGTACTATTACAGGAGAAAGAGTGGTAAAAAATCTGAATTTAATTATATGAATGGTATTCTGTATACACTTAATTGCATAGCAGTAACACAACCACTTTCATTACTCTTTATAGCTTCAGATGCCCATTAGCAGAATCCCCAAGGTTCCTTATGAATAATTAGATTAGGAAAGGGGGACTCTCGGATGAAACGCAATAGGATGTGATGCTTATGAAACAGCACATCTTGAATCCAGATGCTGACAACATCATGAAGAGCTAATTTGCACATCCAAATTAATACCATCATGATGATAATATAAAAGAAAGATATGCATATAAAGTGAGCTACAGAAAATAATGTCAAAAGAATCGAGGTACTTGTATTACAAAAATACATCTTTTTGACATTCTAACCCAGCTGGAAAGGTGTAAATAGCCTAAATGTCATATTCATGAGCACTAAGCTACTTAAGCAGACTTACTAGAATTTAATCCACTATTTTGCAACACATGGGCAAGATGTTTAATAAACAGCTATACCCATCAAACATGTGCAGCACCCACATAAACAGGTGAATAAATTTCATTACATGTTATTAAACATCTGTTTCTATTTGATACAATGAATGGGTTTATATAGTTTGATGCTTCTTAGGTATATACTATCAACAAATTCGGTGATGATGTATCTTTGTAGGGGGATAAAAGGTACAAACCAAATGGGGTTTAAAAAATATTTTAAAGAGAGCCAGATATTTCATCAATTATCTGTCTGCATAATTATATACCTGAATAGTTAAGAAATTTATCCATCAAATGCACTTAACAGAAAATAATGGGAACCCCATAGAAAGAGAAGTAGTTTTCTTTCACTTCTGTGGCTCTCCATCATGGAAAATTTAAAATACATACATAGGTGTGACAAAGCAGACTCTGCCATTTGCTACTTTGACACAAATGTCAAAGAAGTCTGTTCCTCTCTCTACATTTTACAGTAGGTATCAACATGTATCCTGTTTGTCCTGTGCAATTTACAATGTGTTCTGCCCAAGCACAACACATTCGTCTAAAGAATTTGCAACTTTTAAGAAATGTGAATTCACATCAAGCTGTTGCAATTCCTTTACAATAAAGAATCATTCTAAGTAAACATAGAAGAAATGATAAAACTGCTGAGAAGGGCATTACAGAAACAGAAGAATAAAAGTGATTACATGGGACACATGTAAGACGCATAATACCTGAGGCATAACATTAAAGGCAAAATAAAGCAACAATTCATGCAAACATAATAATTTGAAGTTTTCTTATGATACCAGGCTAACAAAAACATCATTAAATTAAAAACCCATCATACTTAAAGCTAATAATAACTACACTAAATATTCAGGAATCTACTACAAAATACCACTGAGACAATAAGATCAATAGGATTCAAGCAAGATACATGCAGTTGTGCACTTATCCTTAGTTAGCACTAATTATGACAAAAGTTTACTAAGAGGGGCAGAAAGATATATTTAAACTACAACATATCACATTAAAATAGTTCTATATCCTCACAACAATGACCTCAATGTTCTGGAAAATAAAAAATTTGTCTGGACAACTGATACAAACTTAGAAGTAACTGGGATGCTGACAGGGGAAGAACAGCAAAGCTTTACACTTTATATTTGGGTAGTTATAATGAAGCATTAATTATTTTTTAACATAATATTATACCTATGACATGAACGACAAGAATTACAGGTTACTTTATTATTCATACTCATAAAATACTTCCCCTCAAGAAGCTTTAAGTGCCAGCTTCTTCACTGTAACATCCCAATAGTCTTTGCTTACTGAGATTGATCCAACACTTTAAATCAGTAGGTGTTCCTTCCAGGGACTTCAAGAGAAACAATATCAGGACCAAAGTCTACAAGTAGAATACGTTAACAAAACCAAAAATCAAATAACCAGCAAGAGACACAGACGACATGCAGTGAGGAAACACATGTGAGGCATAAGTTAAAGCATTTATTGATACATGAAAGCCTTTTCAGGAGCTTTTGCGCCACTGAAAGCCTCATGCTTCCTGTATATATCTGCCTTTCTCTGTCAGTTCTTGCTGTGCACTGTCTATGTTTTAAGATTCTGGTGGCATCTTCATTTTAATCACCTATAAGGCATCATACAATTTTGTTGCACTGAAGTGGATAAATAACACAGGGCCTTTTATTTTGAGAAGACACAAATACCTACTCTCAGCCATGATATATGCTGCACCAACACAAATAAAAGACAACCTCCTTCACTTGAAAGCCAAATATTAAATATATATATACATATATATACATATATATATATACATATATATATATATATATATAAAAGCTCCTATGTGTCATCCTAAAGCTAATAGTCAATGGTCTACCAGTACTTAAATTACAAAGCACCAGATTCTAAAGCCAGACCTGTTTTGCCAGTTTTTCCTCCCCACAGTCTGCCTGCAACACAGTCTGTGCTTTGCTGCAGCACTGAGACCCATTTCTGGATAAATATGGTGCAAATGGATGCCATTTTCGTTCCCTTATTCCCTCATTTGCTTTCCTATAGTTCTTCGTTATGTGTTCAAAGGTTGGAAGTTCTGCTGCCCCAAAACATGCTGCTCCTTAAACATAACCAGATTATTTAGGATGGGTTTTTGCAGACAACAGTTTCTGAAGTTTCTTCTGCCTAGGTCTGTACAGTAATTTATATACTAGTAAGATCTAACTTAATTCCATGTATAATTTCACACATTTAGTATTTAACTTTTCCTGTGAAAACCGTCTTACATGAAATGCATTATATACTAACAGAACTGACTAAAATCAGGAGATACATACAATCCATCAAAAACCTAATGAAACAGACACAAACTTAGGAAAAAACAAGACACTATTAATTGCTGACATGAGAAAATTCAGGCAGGTAGTTTCTGTGAAATGCTTTAATATTACTTTATTAGATACCAAAAAATACAATAGGTAACAAAGGATAAAACAGTTCTGGAACGGGCTGTAAGTTTTTCATTATTTCCAGACTACAGCCAGAGGACTGATTGCAGATAACTACCCATCTGGCATCTGCCTTTGTTTGGGATCCACCTGGCAACAGAAGTAACACATGTTCTCTTAACACAGTAATTCTAAGCATAAACCTTTTAAAGATGTTTAAAGACCTTAATAGGACAACAAGACGACAATGAAAGATTGGGGTTTACTACTACCTCTGTTACATCCCAGCTTTATTTTCTTCTTACGTCAGTCTATCATTTGTGCACTAGAACACGTATGCAGGTTTTTTAATAAAAGAAATAATGTACAGATAAGATTTGCAATAAAGCTCATCATTCATTTCTCTGCACTAGTCTCTTTATTACCTCCATTAATATTGCTTTTCTCTCTACAGACCTGTGCCTTCAAGTGCTTCCTCATCTTTAATTTCTCTCACCTGAATAGGCCCGTGGGACTTACCACAAGGATAATATTCAGTACATTCACAGGACTCTCAAGGATTTTTATGTATGCACCTAGTCTCTGAATTGCAGAGATCATACCTGGAGCTTTAACAGTCCTTCTCTGGGCATCAACTAAAGGCACACCAACAGACACAAATTTGCTTAACTGGTGGTAACACTTTAGTTTATTTAAGTGCTTTCCTGGTTCTTGGTAGTAGTTGTTGTTATTAAAAGAAAATCTTGGGAATGTATACAGTTAATTTTTTACTGAAGCACTCTGTACCTTCACAGCCACCTAGATTTTACAGATGCCTCAACATCATGCACATTAGAGATATGTCTTAAAGACTGCACCTTTAGTTTGTCATAATATCCTGCCCTGAAATAAAAAATTTAAATAAAAAGCACCCAAACAAAAAATGAACTACTAGCAGTAGTGGGGAAGGGTGATTATCGTTTCCCATCTGTTAAAAGTAAATAAAAAAAAAATGTACAGGCAGAGCCATTTGACAAATCTTCAGCTAGACCTCGAATTTGAGAGGAAAAAAAAAAAAAGAAAAAAAAGTGTGGCAGTTGATGAATTACAAGCTTAATTACATCTGGGATAAGACATTTTAGAACCCAAAGGAAAAATGATTTGCTGAAAGTCAGTATGCTCAGATGCCCACCAGCGAGCAGTCCCTCCTCTATTCCAGGGTTTCAGTGAAGACAACATACATGTCAGCCACAGTAGAAGAAACACAAACTAATGAAACTGTGTGTAAGCTGTAATTACACTGTCTCAGTGAATGGCACTTGGGGTATTGTGAACAGATTGTACATGTTAATTCACACAGGGCTTAATGAAGCATTCCCTGTTCTACAAACTTCACCTCTTGATTTAATTAACCTTCATACCTATACATGCAGTACCTACCAATCATAAATGTTGGAAAATCCTTAAAGAAACTACAATGCTTTCACATTACTTTAGAAACGGAAAAGAGGTTCAGTTTTTGTTCAGTTTGGCAGCTCAGAAGGGAACTGCAAGCAAATTATAGGATTCTTAGATGATAAAAGCTCACTTCACAGAATCACAGAATCACAGAACAACCAGGTTGGAAGGGACCCATCGGATCTTCTAGTCCAACCATTCCTATCTAACACTAAACCAAGTCCCTCAATACCTCATCCACCCGTGTCTTAAACACCTCCAGGGAAGGCGACTCAACCACCTCCCTGGGCAGCCTATTCCACTTGGCAAATTTGGCCCTAAATCAGCTCTCCCAAACACACAATGTAGTACCTTAAAATTAAATTGCAACAAAGCAGAATAAATTCATTCACAACAATAAAGAACTGCCCAAGATTTTACTAGAGGAGAAAGAAACATTAAATAATCACCTAGGGGTCTCTACCTTATAAACAAATTTTAGACATTGTAAGATTGTTCCATTTTGCAGAGTAGCCAAGATGGATAACTTGCATATTTGGTTTGTAGGCACAGCTTTGCACAATACAAATATATATAAAATTATGTCATTTTCATAAACTCTTAAAAATGGAAAGGACACTGACTCATCATTATTGTTGCAAATATAAAAATCATCTTCTCAGAGACCACAGCAGTTAATTTTTTCTGACTTTAGGATCGAGTAGACTGTTGATACACACCTTGCAGGTCTCATTTTAGCCTGCATCTTGATGTTTTCCAGTATCACAGGGGCTACACTTTCCAGTCTTGCAGCTATCATCACCTTTAGAGCCTGGATTACATGCATTTTCAGCTCTAGTAGTTTATGGAGAAAACACTGGGGCACTGCAAATAAATGGTGTATTCCTGCTGACTTCAAAAACTGAAATGTGCACCAAAGACAACCACTCATTTGATAATTTCCTCCTGCATAAATCCCTGCTCAGACTCTAGCACTCAAAGATATCTAGAAGTGCAAAGGGAGGCTGGTATGGTGACAACAAACTGCAAAACCTCATTTCACAGCTTCCTGCTAATAAATAGCAGTAGAAATTGCTGCCCCTGTACCGTGAGGTAACAGTAAAAAAGAATTGCATCTCAACGGCACAGGAGCTACCAGGGCTGGTCCTGGCAGGCTGGGCAGAGCTGAGGCTACTTCACAAGATTCAGTAGCTGTGGAAACAACAAAGCTAAATTGTCACACTTTCTCTGCTTCCCATCTCCCATGATTAAAGTTTATATAACAGACTTAATATTTTGCTTCATTAAAAAGTCAAGTTGAAATTACTAAATGTAAAATTAGAAAAATGCTTGATACTGATTTACAGAACACGAGTTGCATTGGAGAAATATTAGTACTTCTTCACAACAACAGAGAGAAAGTGAAAGCAGCAGAGATAATTTATGTGAATCTCCAAAGTCAATTTAATGGTATCTCTCACAAAAAATTTAATCTGCAAAAGTTAGCAAGCATGACACAGAGGAGGAGAACCAGTGGACTGGATAGAAGTTGGCTGAGGAATAAAAGGGAAAGTTTGCCAGCCACAGAAAATGAGGATTCTTATTGCATTTAAAATGGAATTGTGTTTTTTTCATCCAGTGCTAAAGACTTATGCTACAAGCAAAAAGATGTGAAAGACTTCCCTACAAGCCTATGAAGGAAAATGGATTGTTACTTTAAAAAGAATAAAATCAAAACCACATACACAAGCAGGGGAAAAAATCAACAAAAAGCACAAATGCTTATGGCTACATTCTGTCATTCATTTCAAGGAGGGGGCAGAAACCTGTGTAATAGAGGCCATAAAGCAGGATTTTAAATTAACTGAGAACTCAGCCAACCTTGACAACTTAAACAGAAGGTACCAAATCTGTCCTTTTCCTTCACTGGAGCTATGCTATTCAGTTTGCACGAGTATCTTGACCATTGTCAATGTAATTTTGTCATAAAGGATAATAACAATTGTATTTATGATAGGCTCCTCCAAAGCAGCATACAAGATCACTCGTGCAAGTTAAAATACGCCATAATACATGAAAACACTTAGTATATTTTTGACCTGTGCTTACTATTTTTCCCTCCAGTAGAAAACTGGCAGCCACTGCGAAGCAATATAGCATTTTGTCTTACACCATTCTATTGATGCAACAAATGAACAAGTGTGCTGATCATTAATGTAACGAGAGGAGTAGCTTAACTCCCTACACTGCTCCTAATTACTCAAGGACCAGCCTTTACGTTTGTTATTCTTTCCCTGACTCTCAGCTGTTGGGTCCCAGCTGCCTGTTAGCAATTCAAAACTCAAGATACTGATACAGAAAGAAATATTGTGATGCCATAATACAGCCACACTCCAGTTGGTGTTGAATGGTTGGCAAAGTATTTAGTAAGGACATGCTTAGAGCCTGCTGCAGCGGTATTACAGATTCCATCGGCAGACTGTCCATCACCACCCAGGATAGTGGCTCACTTGACTGCAGGTAATGCTGAAAACTTTCAATCCAACTGCACATAGAGCTCAGCACAAGCTCAGGGAGTTCACTAAGAATCTGAACACATATACAGCTCAGGACTCTCCACAGAGTCAGCTGGAATCTGAGTCCACGTCAACCAGAATTAAGTCAGAATTGGGTGACTTGCACACTTAAGCAATTGGGGATCTTGTGTTCCAAAACGGAAGCAAAACCAAAAAAATTTTAAGAAGCCTCTACAGTCTGTGTGGCACTTTAGAACAGGCAAACAGGCATTCCTATTCTCCAAGATTCAGACAGCTAGTACAGACCTGTTAATTCTGCTCTTGTAGGACTGAAAATCAATACATTCTCCAAGACTTTGCAATTCAGGAAGCCATAGGGCATTAGCTGAACTTTTGGAGATGTCTCCTTGTACTGTCCAATCTTCCTTGTGCTCTCCAATCCTCCTTGCACAACTGACGCAATAACCTTCCTCGTCATCCTTCACATTGCGTGAGGGCTCCTGCCACTACCTTACACACTGAGACTCTTCCTCAGATGTTCACAACCCTTGGAGGGCACTACGAGCAGCCAGGCTATCGTGACAGGGACCTACCTGGGTAGCAGAGTCTGTCACGCTATCCTTCACTGCTGTAGCCTGTACACTATCTATCACAGCTATGAATAGTCCTAGAAGACCTAAAAAATTAAGGAAATCAACAAAAGGTGGCAAGAAGCCACCTGGAGCTGTCATGGGCAGTACACCAGATTTGTTAGTGTAAAGGTAGAGTTAAGTGTTAAAAGCGAGGACAGCAGCCTCTCTTATTTCTTAGTAACCAAAACCCTAGATGGAAAACATGCCAGAGTTCATGTACACAAAAAAGCCATAGTCTTTTGAGTTTATAATCAGACTCCTCTTCTAAGTCCAAAGGCATAACATAATTATGGCCCTATTTCATTTTTATTTGCTGTTATGACAAAACATAAACCCAATAAAGCTGATACCTCAGCTTCACAATACAGCTCTAACAAATTAAAAAAAAGTACTTTTTTCACCCTTACTAGTATTATAGTTCTTATCCAATAACTAAGCCCAGAACCCCATTCTTGCTGTTGTTGACAAGAATCACAGGTGATACAACCAACAGGTGTTTTGTTTTTCCTGAGACTCTGAAAAATGAGGGGTCAGTGAACCAAGGGGTTCTCCATTTGTTTGTGCAAAATAAAAACAGACTTTGGTCTGCAAAAGCCAAGTCTGTATCATATGCATGGCTTGAGAGTGCAACTCTTTGGAGATATTTTTACTCAGATCTGCAATTTGAGAATAAAAACCACAGTACAATAAAATGATACCTGGAAAAGCTATTTATAGTGCCTATGCCTCAAAGAGATACAGCTAATAACTAATTCATTTAACATCACACATACGAATGCAATGTGAAAACTTCCAGGTTCCTTATCACCACAGGAGAAAAGACACCCCTGTGGCTTTCTCTAAAATAATTAAGGATTCTTTACCAAAACATTTTAATCAAATAAGTCTCCACAGCAGTCTTTTCTTCCCCTGCCTATCTGGTTTCTTAAGAGGTCCATGCCTATTAAAGTTTTGATAAAAGCGTTTCACAACATAGCAGTCTGCCAAGCTGTTAAAAATGATGCTCATTTTCCTAGATAACACATTTGTTTATCAAATACTTCTCTACAAGCAGGATTAAATACCAATATATTATTGGTTGTAGCAACAAGAAACAAATAGACCAATCTGCTAAAAAAACTCAGTGAAGAGTGCAACTGTGGTATCTGTTTATGAGGAGATTCAGGGTTGGTTTAGGTTTTTGTTGTAGGGAAACCAGATCAACTAAGTATTATTTCATGGACTAGACAGCTGAATATTTTATTACGAATTGTTAAGAATTAAACAACAGATAAGAAAGAAAGATTAGGATTTGTAGTACTCAAGAAACATCAATAACCGCATTGAGCTTCTCTTCTGCTGCAATTGTGTCAGCAACAAAGCAGCAAGCAGACACAATGCTTGGCAAGATGACAGCCTTGTCATTTCTCCACACCCACAATTTTTGTTTTCTCTTTCTTTTCTTCCACATACTGACACCAGGTGATCTAACAGCTTGACTTCAATGAGAGTATCCCAAGAACGGTGTGGTTTCAGCAAATACTGGTGCCAAAGCTGCATCATAAATAAATTGGACAGGGATACTGCGAGAAGCCCCAGCTGGTGCTCCACAGGAGCTACTACTGTCATGGGAC
Organism: Coccyzus lansbergi; assembly: GCA_033558105.1. NCBI lineage: Eukaryota > Metazoa > Chordata > Aves > Cuculiformes > Coccyzidae > Coccyzus > Coccyzus lansbergi. Next base: position 3,264,542 of record JAUMJK010000128.1, read on the forward strand.
TGTGCTAACTCTAACAGAAAAAGAAGGATCTTTGTGGGGAAATTAAAAAAAAAAAAAAAAAGAAAAAAAATTAAAACATCTCTCTAAAAAAAACTAACAAAAGAACCCCACTGACACCATAGAGTATTCTATGGCTCAAACACTTGGCAAACAATGACCCATTATTAAAGCTTGGCCTTCTGTTACTTATCATTAAATGGCAAGCTTCTGTTAACAGGTTCTATGCTTAAATTGTAATTAATTGCCAGAAGAAACAATGTGAATCAACTCTCCCAGGCCCCTAGTTTTTACTGATTAGCATGACAACATCTTAATTTTACTTTTACTACATCAGAAGTAACATAAAAATTATTTAAAATGCATGTTAAAGATAAACCACAACTAGACAATTTGCACTTATACAGTAATTTATTTATGTTGTAGGTTCAGTGGAAATGTTAGGAAACAACAGGTACACACATAGATAGCCTAATGACTTAAACATAACTGGCTTTCCATTTACCAATTCTGGTATCAAACGTAGTCACCTCATGGAGAGAATGCTTGTTTTCTAATTTATCAGTCATAAAGTTTAATAGGCAAAACCTGGATAAACATATTTCAAATCCCTAATTCAATGTAACAGAAAGAATGCTGATCTTCAATAACAATTAAGGCTTTTTAGGGTTTGGGGGAGGGAGTGGTGTCCCACTTTACCAAAATATTCTGATAGCACTAGAAAGCCCTGCTCAGTGACAGCTGAACATTCCCAGAAGCAGAACTTGTTTAGACTGTAAAAAGATACACTACCTTGTGTGTATGTTGATTTTACTTTGGAAAATCTTTGATTTGGTCATTTTTAGGTTGGAGGGAGTGGGCTTCAGGCATTCAGGCAAAACATTGTGAAGTGTAGTTATGAGGGATTAAAAATAACTTCCAAATAAAATACATCAGTGGCTTACTTTTTCAGATTTTAGTCTGAGCTAGAATATTTCCGGACCACACACCACACAAGAATATGCAAGGACTCTACACAACTTCTGAAGACAGAAATCAGCTTAGCTGTACAGATCTCTGAATATATCTTAAGATACGGGCTACACTGGCTACTGAAACTGATTGCCATTTTCTAAGTTTTGCTCACACAGTATTTAAAATTTGAAGAGCAAAAGTGCTACATTATATTAACCCTTTAATCATGACTTCTCCATCCACTAACTGGCAGATTACTTTTTAAGCTAATATTTAAACCAATCTTCATTAATTGCTGCCCTAATATAAACTCACTACTGTCTTCATTGCACAAATATGTGAAGATATCAAATCCACACAGTAAAGAATAAAGTAGTAAATAGAAATAACTAATACTAGATTGGATATAAGTTTTTCCATGTTTTTTCAAAGGTCAGAATTATCTATTTTCCCAAGGAAATTCCAAGTATTTAAGTTTTAATTCTTACAACAAAGGAGCAGTGTGTAAATTGCAAGAAATTTAATTTTGTTAGCTATTAAACTCTGACATTCTAACAGCAAAACACATAGCACTGCATCAGGTTTTTGGAATCTCTGATTATGCAGCATTAGGCTGTTTGCATTAGCACCATCTCCACAATACAGAAAAGTGAAAATATCTTTTGAGAGAGCAAGAAGAAAAGGCTAAGAAGTGATCTCCTCCTGAGGTGTATTTATAACCAGTGCCCATGGTTACCGATCATCTTGCCTCCCTGTGATCTACCAGTACAGGATCCTGATGTGCCAGTACATTAACTTGTCAGGTGCAGCTAGAGCAGCATTAAATAGCAGCGTAGGGAGCAAACGTTCAATGACATTCCAATGCTGAGCATGCATAAAAGTTCGTATCAGTATGCTGCTGCTGAAGAATCACCACTTTAGCTGCTAACCACGTTTGTTGTGGGTTTAGATGGGAATGCAGTGAGATAAAATTAACCTGTACAAAAGAAAACAGCATGAAAATCTCCTCATATAGATCAGGGCAGAATAACAACAGTCCTGTCAACTGCCCACTGGTGTGAGAAACTGAAGCCTCATTTGAAAACCCTCTGTTCTGCCTAATTCATGGTCTTTCTATGAATTTTTACATGATTAAAAGATCTGCTTATTCCTGGTTTTCTGCCTCATCCCTCACCATATTTCCCCCTCTGCACCATTTCATCAGTGCAGCAAAACCATTAGAGCCATTGGTTGCAAAGACCTCTGGCTATATGAACTGCTCTTACTAAATGGATCAGATTTACCTTATACGTTAAATCCATTACTATATTAACACCTGCTTTATCTCCACAGAATCCTTTTCAATAGTTGAAAATCCAAATTCACTTTTCTCTCCTAAGTTCTAAATTATCTCTGCCTTAGCGTAAGCTTATTACATGAGCACAACCAGTCCACTCTAGTACCCAGTTAGAGATTTCTTACACTGGACACTTCAAATCTGCATCTGCTCCTACTTGCTTCCGACGATATTCAGTATTTTGTGCTGAAGAGATAGAGCTAATAAGATGATCAGCATATCACCATGCTCTAACTCAAGCTAGCATCTAACTGAGCATCTTGAGTTTTATTAAAAACATTGAGTCATGTGAAAACCTTTCAAATTAAGTGAAAACTTTTGGGTCAAACTCTCAAAAATAATGATAGAAGAAACCCAATTAGGTTGGCTATATTTAAAGATGATTTACTATACATTTAATTAATTAATTGAGGGACTACTAAGCTAAAGTACAATTAGTTTGTGATTATATAGTTGAATAAAAAAAAAGGTGAATAGAAAAAAAAAAAAACACAAGCAAATTTCCAATTATTCCTGACTTTTAGGTACTTGACTCCATTAAACATGTTTTCCATTTAACATTAACAATGTCCCTGGGTCTCAAGTATTTCTATATTCTTAAATTAGTAACTATTAAATCCCTTTCATTTATTACCTAGATTTTAAAACTATCTTCAGTATTTTATTGCTGCTATAGTCGTATGTATGCTAACAGAAATCCTTCATGCCACAACAGCCCTAGTCTTGCTGCAATGCATAGTTAAAGAGTGACAGAATCACCCTCTCTTCCCTCCTTATCAGGGGCTGGAAAGATAGACTGTCCAAATCCAGCACTTCTACAGCAGACCTTAAACTCCAGAGCCTTACACCAAAGCCTACGGTTAGCTTTCTTTGCCATCTCCCAGATGTTTCCAATATGGTGTTCAGTGTTTCTTTTGTAGAAGGAACCTCTCTCTCAAGGCCCTTTCTGTTGAGAAATTATTTCCTTGGCAGTTAAGAATTTTCCTAAAGATTGTAAATAAAGAAAGGAGTATGATATCCTATAACCAAAACCATTAGAATTTCCTAAACAAAAGAAAATGCATTTACCTTCCTCAAATGTTTTGTTCAGTTAAATGCTTGAAAGATAAATATACAACAGAAACTTATCACAAAACACTGGTGGTAGACAGGGAAGGGAGGTATTTGACGCAGACCACTCAGACCAGCTGAATATCGTCACAGACGGTTTCACAACCCAGCAAAGATGTACTCATCTTCCTATTCCACTAATGTTATGCACAGAAAATTACCAATTATCTGTGTGCCAAAGCTGTGACCTGTTGCTGTCAATTGAAAAGATAGACACATTCATCAATTATCTGCTGTACTGTACTAATTAAAAGGAGAATTATGGGAACCTTTCATTAACCTCTCAGCAAGTACACATATTTTTAAAGGATTATATTGAAAAAGAGAACTATTTGTAGACCAGCTCTGCAAGGCTAAACACCAGTGGCACTCATTCTTTAAATCTAATATTCTTTTGCCAGACAACAGAAAACAGATGTTACGTAGCATCTTCAAAGACATATGCAATTTGTAAATTGTGTGCGACCTACAGATTTCATTATTGTGGTCAGCTGCTGATTTAGACAATGGTTGATATAGGATCTCCCTTAACATCCACAAGGCACAAAATGTGCCAGCCAATCTCAGTTTGCAACCATCCTTTCTAGACTCCAGAAGTTCTCCCAAGTACTTTGTGCACAAGGAAGAAGCCACTGGAAGGGTTTGTATATAGGCACAGCATCATCGTAAGGATAAGGCTCAACACTTGAAGGTAGAGGTAGCAAACAGGTAGGATAAAGGAACCAAGACGACACACAGAAGAAATATTCGCCTCAGTCTTTGGCCAAAAGAAAAGACAGTTCTCAAGTCTTCCAACTCTATCTAAACCATTTAAAAGTCAGAATTTTAATAGCCTCTGTGCAACTGGATTAACATTCAACCAATGTAGTTTTGAAACTGATAACATTTTGTGTTTCTAAAGTTATGTCTCCTGTAGTTCAGCAAAGACACAGATAGGAGGCCAATGATTTTCCCATCTAAAACAAAAGCAAAGAGAAGTTCTGACCTCAGAAAGCAGCTCGTTTGGCACTTAGATTGCTTGCTCATTCCAACAGTTAGTAGAGATATCAAAGCAGATATAAAGAAATATAATTATTATCATTTAGATTAGTACATCATTGATTTTTTTCTTTTGGTGATAGAGCTGTTAATTTATAGTCAAACTTTATGCTGTTAGAAAATAATCTGTTTTATGATTGCTGAGCATAAAAGGTAAAATGAAAATACGTGTCAAAAAGGAAATGGAGTTTTGTTTTAGGTTTGCACATTTTTCTTTACCATGCGTAGTAAAACCAAATAAAGTTCTGCTGCGAAGAATCCTACTGTCTACCTGCCACTGAAGGCAAATTTGTAAATCTCAGGAGAGGCTGTTTCCCAGCAAGCTGCAGACTCATAAAGAGCTGACAACATCAAATGCAAGAGCCAGGCCAGAAGTCTCTTTCAGTTTATTTTTTTGAGAGTACGATGAACAACATGAGGACAAACCGTACTGTCACAACTACCCAAAAAAGCAACAGAATTGAGTCAAATGAGATCAAAAACGGTTAGTATACATGACTGTACCTTGGTCTATCATTTGGAAGATAAAATTTATCAGTGCAAGCAGTGCAGTGTGTCTACTATATTTAGGGCTAAACCCAGATGGATTCAGTCAAGGAAATCTGAGGATTCTAGATGCCACCAGAGTCGCCTTGCGCACAAGCTTCCTTATAGCTTTCCCTAAAAAACAAAGAAATTCAAGACAAAAATATGGTGAAAACTTTCCTCATCTAAGGATAATTTTTCAAGCAGGAGCAAAACTGTTGACCCTGTAAGCAAGCAAGTACCATGTTCTTGCAAACATTTTTCAGTTACCGGAAAATGCTTCCTCAGTGGACATTCCCAGACTTTCAGGAGTGCAAGCCACAAGCTGCAAGCCCAGATCTTTCCAGCTCCTATATTCACCTTCATCATTGTAACTAGCTGAGGCCCACAAGAGTATCCTCTCTCATAGCCCTAAACCCAAAGAAGTAGGTATTATTTTTTAGAATAACCAGGGAGACACTGATAGTTCAGTGCTGATCACTGAAATACTTGAGTACCTTGAAAATTCCTTAGTGTGAAACCCATTGTATAGCTGATGAAGGGATTCAACTCAGATTAAACAGTGTACCCTCCATCAACAACAGTTCAACAGAATGCTTGCTGAAGCAGGGTTTTAAGAAGCATTAACTCCTTCAGTCAATAAAACATCAAACAGAGCCTAGAAAATCAGTCTACAGGACCTAGAGAACAGGTGCCGTTTCCTTTATAAGTCAGGATCTTCCTAATGGAAAATGAGAAAGTAATGAGGGAAAAAAATACCACACAAGCATACAAATGAAATGTTCTATTTCAGAGAAATAAACTGCATTTCTATCATCAGAACATAAGGAGAGGGAGTTAAAGAACTCACTTTATATTAATATTGGTATTCAAAGTAGAGCAACCAAAATTATAAATGCCTCATCCCAGGTCTGTATAGCATCAAAGAGAAAAGCCTCAGATCTGTGTAGAAATATATTCTTCATTTTCTTATAGTTTCTAATATAGTGGAAAGCAAAGACATGCAAACATTGAATAGGAAAAAAATAAATTCATTATATGTGCCAGGATGATTTCAGTGCTTATTTACACATGCGTATACTTAAATTTGCAGAGCATTGACGTTTGGAAAGATGAAGTGCTGTATCAAAGCACTCCTTTTTATAAAGGCATTTGTCATTATATGAATGTAGTCCAGACAGCAGCAATCCATTCAAGTTAGCTACTCAGGTGCGTTATCTGCATTCATCATATTCAGGAGAGAGTTTTCTTTCTGTGTGTATTTGCACTATTAAAAGCAGTACATTCAGTAAATAGTGAATCTCTCTCAAGCTCACAGTATTCTTCTGGTGGAAATGGAGCAAGTCCTCTGGGTAGGTAGACCATCACATCTCTATTACAATTTCCAAAAGCAGTGGAGCTACGGTACTTACAGCAGCAGGGGGCTGATATAGATCACTACTTGCAAAGGTTCAGTGTAAGCATGAAGAGCTATCAGTATGTATATACAATATGTGAAAGGTAAACAACGTGACATTTAGCAAGCCCTGTCTTTGAACAACAGATCAGTGCAGAGTATTCTTTATATAATCAAACTTAAATACACTTCCAATCTCTTACACTGCAGTTCCCTTAAAAAGCCAGAGCTCTAGTAAATGAAATACCATCCCTTACGACTTGCCTTACAAGCTGGATGGCAAGTAGACATAGGCAATTATTAGCCTATGACAATTTCTATGAAAGTTTTAAAGTAACATACAAGTATTTCAGATGTGAAGCCAAAACCTACTAAAATTAGTATCTCCTAAAGATGTCCTTGCAAGTATTCAAATTCAAGTGCCACTGAAAAAAAAATACTTTCAAGTATAATCATATTCTTGTCCACTTTAAGAATTTTAGATGCTTAATACTTTTAAATTATATGATCAATTACTGTGGTAACTGAATAAAAAAAATAAATTAGATCATCTATGCTACCACTAGAAGACTTCATCTAAGCATTTATTTGCAGCAGACAACTATAAAAGAATGCTGTATTTCTGTCATTTCAATAGCAGCCTTTTGTTGAGGTTCTTCACTTCTGCATTTTAAACCATCATAGAATCAGTAAATCACCCCTTAATAAACTCATGATATCCCCATCACTGAGTGAAAACCCAGTTGAAAGACATTAATTTTTTCTTAAATATTGGCAATATGTTTATGAGCATTTCAATTTCATAATCGCCTTCTGGATGATTTCTACAGTATCTTTAATATCTACAATGGTTACAAATTAGCATTGCTTTCCATAAGTACCCCCTATACATTTTGAATGCAAGACACCAAAAAAGCTACAGCCAAAAAGAGCAATTATTATTTTTATCTCTCTCCCTCCTGTGTTTACAAATTTATTTCTAGATTAACATAGGAATCAATATAAAGTATTCTACTTTGATTATAGTGCAAAAATATCTGCCATACCCTAATGACTGGAATGTCATAATGACTGGTCATTGATATGCATCTTTTAAGTTCATATATAGTTCCCTCAAATAAGTTAAAGAACACTAATAAACAACAAAAAGCTCATCTAACAATAAAAAGCTCATCTGAAAATTTCAGAAGGTAAAACTTCAGTGAAATGTTCCATTAAAACTGCACTTGTAAAAGAAGGACACGCTAAAAACTATCTCTCCTGGATGCATGTTTTTTATATACTCAGTCATCCAGTGGCAACTAAACAAATGACACACTACATATATTAAATTTAGTCACCCAAAACCATAAATTAAAAAAAACTTAATTCTTGATTCATCTGGATATTTCTAGTTTTCATTTCACTGGAAAAAATGCGGAAGACTGTCCCATGAATACATGTGAAAAGCATAGATTTGACACATATAAAAATTCATAATTGACCCAAAAAGACTTTAGTCTGTTTAGCTAACCAATCAACGGGAAGCACTCCACATTCCACTCACTAGGATGCAGGAATTTCTATGCAAAAAAAATGAAGACTTACTATAAACAAGGATGAGTTTTACTCTTCCTTTTAGACTACTGTGACAAGAGTTTTAGTTGTTTCTTTTTTTTTCTCTTGACACTATCTTGGAACGTGGATTTTTCATTCTGTTTGATGAACTGATGTACATCTATCCTCTTGATCTCTTGCAAAACCATGTGCTACATGGTTAGAAACCTGTAGTTGCTGAACATGACAGCTGACTGCTTTACTATTCTGGTGGCACATACACAGTGTGCTGAGGTTTACCTGGATGTCCAATGACAAAGAATAATTCAGATACTGAAATGGAGCTATATCAGGGGTGAAAAAGTTCAAGGTCTCTACCAGTATTATTTAAAGCCTCTCCAAGATTCAACTTAATCATTTAGTTGCTGTTCTTAGTCAAACCCCAGAGGAAATGTTTACTTTTTTTTTGTTTTGTTATTTCCAAATTCAAATATTTGTATTTACTTACTTATTGTCATTGGGTGCACTGTCTAGAATTTGATGGCCTCCTACTATGTAGCACTGCCTTGTGCAAGGGTGGTTTCTAATAATTTCTAATTTGAAATTTAAAAGTTTTATTTATGGTAAAGCCACAACTTTGGAAAAAAGTTTTGCATAAAAGAAGCAGTATCTTTTATTCCCCTGCTCATACAGTTGCAGACAGGATGGCTAGAACAACCTTGCATTCAAGCAGTCAGGACCTTCTTAAAACCTGCAGGAGATCCACAAAAGGTTGTCCTATCATTTTTTGATAGTTCATCCATCAGAATTTACCTCTCTCTAATTACCTTGTCTTTCTTTTATTCTTGGATCACTACAGCTATGAAACAGCACCATTATGACTTCTGCATTACCTAGCAGTCTTCCAGAATTTCCTGATTACACAAATAGCAATATTAAAATTGAGGAAACAAGCAGCTGAATCTGGTAACCTTCCACTAGCAAATAATGTCTCGTTAGAAACATACTACCATTTAGTAACACAGTAAAAAACAATCAAAATCGGCCACAGAATAAAAATACCTGGTAATTTTAGCTGGAAATTACTGATGCCTCTGGGGTGATAAAACAACTTAGAGAAATTGGCACAGTGATTCCATTTTTATCATCATTCTGAAAAAGGGCTACTGTCATTACCACCATTACTACCATTGTGTTACACATTAGAGTATATACCATAAACACAGACTGTGATAAATATTTTCTTGATGCTTAAATTCTGCTCTATAGATTTTCAAGCCAACAATAGCTGCTCTTTTGATTACAGTTCTATCCTCTGTGACCGATTTCTAATTCTGGGCTGAATCACCACAAAAGCAAGTGGATTGGTTAAATAGAAAGAAAGAAAAAAAAGAAAAAGCTGAATACCATAGCAACTGGCTCACAGCCTTGCTAATATGCAGGAAAGATTTTTTTTTACTTGAAGTGAAAATGCCAGGCCAAATGCAGATCTGGCATTATATCAATAATGCAACAGAACCACAAAAGTTGCTTAAGCCCTTCCTAGTCTCTTCCCCCTAATATCTTTTGGGCAGCAGCAAATCTTGAGGTTCTGATTAAAATGCAGTACAGGGAACAAGGGAAAACGTGTGCTATGATATCAATTCTGCCTATATATCTAGGCATTGCAGAGTCTTTGCCAAAACAAAAAGCATTACATTTTGAAAAATCAAATCATGGAAGCAGAACAAGAAAAGAGTTTGATCTTCAGATTTTATTAATAATCATATCACTCCATAATTAGAAGGATTAAAAGTTTCTAAAGAAATATCTCCAAATATATTTAACTCTACATTGTTCAAGTCAGTGACTACTTTTAAACTTTTTACCAAGTTTACTTGGATGTTTTTATCAGTTTGCTGATAAAAAAAGACAATCATTTAATTACAACATCCACTAAGAATTACGTCAGGTCTATAAGGAATACATGTGAAACAGCGTATTGCTCTGGAAAAACAGCATGAGTCCGTGTTGGGTTTACATGGCAAGGTTTTGGGGGACGTGCAGCAGAGGTGGCCTCTGAGAGAAGAGATCAGGAGCTGCCCTCCTGTACCCAGCCAGTTCCAGCCATCTCCAAGTCAGACCCATTGCTGGCCAAAGCTGCACCCATGAGTGACACTGGTGGTGCCTCTGTAACATATTTAAGAAAGTGTGGTACAACAGCAGGTGTGAGAGGAGTGAGAAAAATTTATAGAAACAGCCCTGAAGATACCAAAGTCAGTGAAAAAGGAGGGGGAAGTGGTACTCCAGGCACCGGAGCAGGGTTTCCCTTAGAGTCCATGGCAAGGACTATGGTGAGACAGGTTATCCTTGTGCAGCCCATGGAGTACCACAGTGGAATAGATACCCACCTGAATCATAGAATCACAGAATTATGGAATCACCAGGTTGGAAAAAACCCACCCAATCATCCAGTCCAACCATTCCTATCACTCACTAAACCATGCCCCTTAGCACCTCGTCCACCCGTGCCTTAAACACGTCCAGGGAAGGTGACTCAACCACCTCCCTAGGCAGCCTGTTCCAGTGCCCAATGACCCTTTCCATGAAATTTTTTTCCTGATGTCTTGCCTGAACCTCCCCTGGTGCCACTTGAGGCCATTCCCTCTTGTCCTGTCCCCTGTCACTTGTGAGATGAGACCAGCTCCCTCCCCTCCACAACCTCCTTTCAGGAGGTTGTAGAGAGCAATAAGGTCTCCTGAAGCCTGTGGAGGACCTGACACCAGAACAGGTAGAGATGCCCTGAAGGAAACTGCAGCCATGGAGAACCTGTGCTAGAGTAGGTTCCTGGCAGGAGCTGTGGCCTGTGGAAAGGAGCCCACACAGGAGGAGGTTTTCTGCCAAGAACTGTGGTTTGTGCAGGACCCACATTGGAGCAGTATTTTCCTGATGGACTGTATCCTGTGGAAAGGATCCAAATCAGATCAGTTCTTGAAGAACTATGAGAACGATCCACACTGGAGAAGTTCATGACTGTCTGTATTCCCTGACTGGGACCCCACCTGGAGCAGGGGAAGAGCATGGGGAGAAGGAGCAGCAGAGATGAAGTGTTATGGACTAACTGTAACCCTTATTCCCTGTCCCTCTGCTCTGCTGAGGGGTAGCAGGAGGTGGCAGAAAGTTCAAAGGAAGGAGTGAAGGCGATTCTAGGAAGAAAAGGAATAAGGGGGAGGTGGCTTTAGTCTGAGGGGTTTTGTCACTAACTACTATATTTTTAATTCACAATACATTAATCTTTCTCAAGTCAAGTCTCTTTTGCCTTTGACAATAACTGAAGAGTTACGTCTGTCTCCTCATCCTTTCATCTCATTATCTTCCCTCTTCCTGCTGAGGAGGGGGAGCAAAGGAGCAGCTTGCTGGGCACCTGGCCACCAGCCAAGGTCACCCCATCACAGAGTTCTTGCGTTTAAGGAAAAAATAAATTTCTCCTAGGCGACTGAAGCTATGAAGTCTGCTTTGAAGTCGATGTGCCCATCTGTTCTAGGTTAGTTATAATAGGTCTTCAGTGCATTGCACAGTGAAGTATTACGGTCTGATCTCTTCTCAACACTGTTTGGGGTGGCTTGTACTCTGGAGGCTCTATTTGACTGCATAATAAGGACCCTCACTGAGTCTGGCTTTATTTGCCCAGAGAAGAGTCAGCTCTGTTCTTTGTGCATCATTTAAGAGGCATTGAGAATCAGCTATGAAATAACATCAAGTCAAGACGCCAGCAACACAGCTGTCTAAACTGCTTTTAACATTAGGACTAATTTTTAAAGCAAGGAAGTTAAGTACATGCCTCCACCTTATCAAACTGATTTGTTTGATTGGTTTGATCTCTATAAACATCATTCCTGAGTTCTACTGGCATTCAGGAGTGCTATATGCCACTCATATGTATGAAAATGCAAATACTTTTTTACAATTAAAATGAGGGGAAGAGTCATACTTTGGGTTCCTGAAAATGGTGGCCTGACTTCCTGTTAATGAAATAATAACCTATGGGGCAATATTTTTGTTAATTTTTTTTTTGATCTGACAAGAAATGTAAACAAAATTCTTAACATCTTTTGACTCTCAAACTCATGCAGACTCATAGGGAGTTTACGTTCTAGGGAAACTCTTCCATCAGAGACTACAGACCTCGAATCAACAAAATATACTTTTCTTTTTTGGAAGTCATTTCATCACACCGGTAAATTGTTTGATATATCTACTCATGTTGCTGAAAATGGGAAGGTTTCTGTTTTGTCTCAGATCTCTGATATATTATAATTCAGACATCAAATCAGTCTAATTATAACCATGCATTTATGCCTGATATGTACATATCTCAAGGTACACATCTATATGTAATGTATAAGGTATATACAGACTTTGTCATACACTACTGAGAACTATGTACCTATATCAGACAGTATATGTGTCCTTTATCTTCTAAATGATATTTACTTTATTTTCAAGTCACATTTTTATTTAGTTCATATTCTATAAAACAGTGAAAAATTCCCTAGTTTGGCTCCATAAACAGCATACACTTGTCATCTTGGTATCTCAAGTAGAAACAGGAAAAGCAGGACAAACTGAATTCAAGAAACATAGCAAAACTGCATTCAAAGTTTTAGCTGCCCTTCGTTTTAAACACAGGAGTTTCTAACACTTCCCTAACTCATCAGGTATGAATGCTTGATGGGCTGATCATCATTAAGTGTTAGCCCACGCCAGCTCCTCAGACTTTCAGAATGGGATTTTTTTGGTCAGTTTGTTTTGATATATTTTTGGTTTGTTTATAAAGGATGAAGGAAGGATTTTTTTATTTTATTTTAACTTTAGCTGCTACCAACCAAGTCACACAGAGAGAACACCACTTGTTTTCTAAGAAATGTGAAGAGGCACTCTGTGGCTAGTATTACTCATGCAAGCAGACTTCATCCAAACAAGCACCATGCATATATGTACATCGGAGATACTGAAATGCTTCTGTATGGCCCTATCACATGTAAGATCAGATTTTGTTCTCAGAACAGTAATTCTGTTCAACTTATGACAATTACAATCTGTTCTCTTTCTGAAAATAGTAAATTTGTTCTGAAGAGCTTATGATCTTAAGTCAGAATCCAAACAGAAGAAAGTGAACAGGACAAGCCAGAATTATGATTACCCATCCCGTGAACACATGCACCTACATAAAACAGAAAAATGTAGATCAAGGACAGTAACTTATTATATAACAAGAAAGGTTCGACTCAAGGAAGGCTGTGATATGAAATTGTCTTTGACCTTAGCTCTGAATGAGTTTTTCCGTGCTCTAAGTGGCATGAAAGAAATGACAAAGACGCAGCACCACTCAGTGACTAAAGGTCACAACAAGTAAGCCAAAACTAGTCCTTGAGATAAGATGTGAAATGAAAAAGCAATCTAATCAGTAACAGTCATAACTACGGCTCAAGGTGTCTCAAAATATTTGAGAGAGGGCAATAAAAATGCTCAGAATGTCAAAGAGAATGCCACTACTCTATTACCCTTCATTTACCCAGCAGAAAGGCATTATTTGTGCATAAATATTTGTATTGTTTATTATGACAAAATAATTATTTCATAGACAGTATTATCAGAAATTTTAAAAGTAACTCGAACCATCATTTTTTTGGTCCTTAAAAAACGTCACCTGTTTAAGTATGCATATCTGCACCTTAGCCCAACTGATGAGAGTCTGGAAGAAACTCATTAATAAGAAGGAAACTCAACAGTAAGACAGTAGAAACTGTTCCTCCTAATACACAGTACTGAAGATGCAGCTAGGGTCCAGAAAAAGTATTACTGCAGTATTAAACAAAAAAGGGAGCATCTTGGCACAACCACAGTCCACTCAGACAAAAAACAATCTGCCGGGTTACAATCCAGTCACAGAAAACATCTAAACCATCAAACAGATGTGCAGCACATGAAGTCTTCTGTTATTACAACATTCTGGTGCAGAACCTCATTCTTTCCCATAATATTTACACTACTGAGTTCAAAAGTGAGTTTACCTAGGCAGTTCAAAGTGTTCTGCAAACTAGATAAAGGTGTTTGATTAGTTAATCTCAGAAGAAACCCTGTTAAACCAGGAATTTTAAACAGATGGATCTGTTCCAAAACTCTGACAAAGGTTCCCTGCATTGTATGTAACAGTAGCCTTGTAGATGTAATGTACCTTCTCTGAGAAGCTGTTCATCCCATTATGAAAATGATAAACCACAGCAGTGACATTCACTCATTTGCCAAGGGACGTCCACGGAACTAGCAACTAAGTAAGAACAAGAACATTTTATTTTAGGTCAATGAAATGTTCCTGCCTTCATGCAGGTCTTCCTACATATAGAAGATGGTGTCAGTAGCATATAGTTCTGTTTTCTGCAGTCTAGTTAAAAAATACAAACAAAACAGATAGTGTGTGCAACACAGTTACTCAGCACATGAGAGACAGAAAAAGGAGAAACAAAGAAAAGAGAGTAAAGGCTACACATCTTTACTTTTATTGTAAGTACTTATGGGTCACATAATCTTTGGGACATCTCAGACTCTAAATGACAACATTTGGAACATGTAGTGTCTACATGTGCCACTTCCTCTAGGACACAATTGTTTTCAAAAATTTTTATTCACTGCTTGTAAAGCGACATAATACAATCAATGAACTGTAAACATCTTTATCACATTTGCTTTTTGTGGCTTCCAAGGTCCATTGTTACAAGGGCTCCCTGTAACCAGCCATCTGGGATGAAAACAAAACCGTGATTGGCATCCTTACCTCCCAGTCCATCTCCAGAATCAAACTCATAGATACTCTCCCCTTCCATCTTGTCTAAAAGATGCAGCAGAAAACAAGACCTTCCTCAAGTGATTTATCCAATCTCCAGAAGGAAGCTGAATCCACTCACTCTGCAGTCAGCAGGTGATATCTTTCAAAAAAAACCAAAACAAATCCAAACATAAAAACAAAGCCATTGATCCATTTCTGCTATACAAAATAGAGACCCTTTAATTTTTCCCTTAAATCCATAACTTTTCAAAACTGTGTGTCAGCTGGTTTTGCATCTAATATCTCAGCCGCTTATATCAATACAGTCTTTTCAGTGGTTACCTGAAATTCTCCTTACTTGTAAATTCAACTGCCATTCACATTACAAACCCTCCACCCCATGTACAGAAGCATCAGCCTTAATTCCAGGACTATACTGAGGGGAAAAAGGCTCAGCACAGACCCATGCTTATTCATATGGCCTGATGAGACTGGGAATGGGAAACATGGAGCAGTACACCTCCCATCTACAGGATTAGCTCTTCTCTGGAATGTTGCAGGTACTGTAAAACCAAGTTGCATTTGGGTTGCAAACAACAATACAGATTGAAAGCACACAGATCATATGGGTTTGCTTTCTTAAAACTACTCTTAAGGTCACTTTAAGTTTAGGCAGAGAGAGTATCTCATTTTAGCAATGGACTTGATTTGCACACGAATGTAAAAAAGAAAAGTGTAAAGATGGGTGTTCACAAAAGAACATATCCACCTCTTGGTTTATTTAAAAGACAGAAAGGGAGTAAACTCTCTTTTCCTAAACTGAGCTTAAGTAGCTAGTTGTTTTATTACTACTCTGCTCCAGCATAGTTGGTTTTTACCACCTCCTTCTGTTTTTGAATAAAAGTAAAATAACTCCCAATTAACTAAAAAAAATGTACTAATGGGTCAGGAAATATCCACGCATTAATGCCTTTGAGAGGCAAAAAAAGAGACAAGCAATCAGAATAGCATGAATTTACTAGAGTAGTTTTGCAGCAAGTGTAGAACTGACATGTATGAGATGCTCATGACCTAGACAGCAAAGCAAGGATGAGCTCCGCTACTCATCCCCCCATCTGATATTTAAAGCAAAGGAAAACAGAAACAGAGAGCCATCCAGAAAGAGCACAGAGACTTCTCTCTGCCACAAATTAACTCAGACAGGCCAAGAACATAAAACAGAGAGAATGATGATCAAGTACATGAATGACATGACATATAAAACAAAGTTCAGTTACCATTAGTAACTTGGAGACAGCCATGTAGCAAGGTATTGGCTGACTCTTTGACAGTTTCAAATGAGCAAATAACAATTAATTTTTATTTACAAGTCTGTGGTCTTCACTCTTGCTTTTCCATGTCATTAGGATTGCATTCAAATTGTCTTACGTTACTGCATTTTATTGAGAGGTTGGAAAAGGGAAAAAAGTTCTGTATTAACATGAACTACCCTGAATGTTTTGTTCAACTCCCTTCTTCAGCTCATTAGCAACAAGAAAAAAAAAACATTATAGACATATCTGTATTCAGACATCAAGTAAAAGAAAACCTGTAGTTCAATTTCTAAGTCATTTTGTTGATAAAAAGAAGAGCATACCTAGACGCTTCACATCAGATGACCTCTACTTCTTCAACTTCTTCAAGCATTGCTCTTGGCATCTGCAAGTTTTTGTTGATTTTCCACTGGTTGAGGCAGTGTTGGTGTATGACATGTCACAAAGTATGCATGGCACTGCAAAACACTGAGCAGACTTTCCATGGAGTGAAAATTGTAGTAGCCATCTTACACCGCTGATGCCTCTTCTCACACTCATATCAGCAATTCAAGGTGTTCTTCTGAATCAGCATCCATGTTTTTCAGAGGGTACACTATTGTGATTTGCAAAAGACTGAAGACTGAGAAAGGATCCATGATAACGCTGATTTTTAGTGATGAAGTATCCGTTGCAAATGTTTTATTTTGCTAAGAAAAACTTATACATTTTCTTTTAAAAATGCAAAAATACTTACCAAGTAAATAACTGGAACACAGCATTATAGTATCAAGCCCTGGCTGTATATTTGCATCTGAAATATGTATGTTCCAAATGCTGATTTAAGATACCCATGGAAACATAACAATTGTAGTTCTTGTGTATAAAAGCATTGCCATCAAGCAATGAATATTGGATTCCCATGATCAAAAAAGCTCTACTGTAGATGTCACAGAATACAGTACTATTTTTACTGGGCAAATGGGTCAACTCAGCAAATAACTATAACTTGAGAAAGTCAACTACAGATTTTTTTTTTTTTCCTTGCAAGTTTCCTTTTAAAAAGGTTTTCTTGTTCTGCTCAGATCTCCTCATTGCCTGTCCTGGGTTTTATTATGAGGGCTACAGTCTTCCTACACAGTAATACAGAAAAAAATGTTTGTATGAAGTAACTGCAGGCCAACAGAAATCATGCAGTGTCTAAAAACTAATTGTTTTTTAACCAGGCTTTATGCACACATAGCTGAAGAAAAAATAACCTGTGCCCAGCATAAATACCTATGTTTAAAGATACTTAGACATAGGTATTATACAACTTAATGTGTTTATCCATTTGTAAACAAAAATGTGTGTCCTTATAAAAAATACATAAAGTGTCTCACTTTGCCTTATAGTAATGAACAAAATGAAGTCTGTGTGCCTTTATAAAAACCTATAAGTGCAGAAAATAAATTTCACAACATTAAATAGCGAACGGTTGATGACTAAAATTAGATATCAGTATTGTGAAATACTAGCATTTCAGTGCAAGGTTACTGTGACATTAACTGGAACCAAAGTCTTCATTGTCTAGTCAGAAAATTACTATTATTATTCAATGGAAAAGTACGATTGAAAGAGGAGAAACAGAAGAAAACCTGATTTAAAATAATTTCTTATTTTATGTGTACTCTTTCTGAAACAAATTAATTGTTCTTTATTACATGCTTGCTGCCTCTTCCTACTTGGCATCCACACAAGCGCTGCTTTTAATAGCATTTCACTCACAAATGAACCATTTTTAATTTTTTTTTTTTTTGGAGAGGGGCTGTTGGATACAAAACCTCCTATTGTTCTGTTCCCTGGTTATGAAAAATTTTTAATTAACAACTGAAAGCAAAATAATTCAGCAGTACTGAAACCTGGAGCTGCTTAGAGGTAATCACAGCAACAGGGTAACCACAGAGATGGAATACTTAGTGCTTCATGCTTGGTTGTGTTGGCCTTGAGTTTACCCCTTTTACTGGGGAGAGGAAAATCTGAAATGCTTCAAGTTAGCCTTATCATAAAGGAAAAATTCCACAGCAAAGAAGCAGTGAAGAATGAGTTATTACTAAAGCAGAATATTATTATTAAAACAGAATAGGATGCACTAAGGAGTTTGATGCTTTTAAAATTATAGAGCATTTGAAAACTATAGTACTAAGACTTCTTTGGTCACATAGTTTAGTTTCCTTTTTGGCAGCCTTTGCTTCTTTCTTATTCAAATACATTTCCCTGATACCACTATGCAGTAGACCCCATTTTCCACCATCACACCAGACAGCAAAGCCACTTGGGATCAAATCATCATTTGGTGCTGGCATCTGCTCCTTGATGAAAATGAGGAAAAAACCAGCAATGAACATGTTTGCTTCAGTTTTGTAGTTTGAAGTCTTTGTCAGTTATTGGGGAAGTTGTTTCTGGTGTTAAAGGAACAGCACATGGAAGAAGCCCAGGAGAGCCTCAGCAGGACCATTTGCGCACAAGTTCTGCCTGAGTATATCTGTGTCAGAGCAAGGCAGCGGGTGGCAGGAAGATAAAGTCAGGAATGCATAACTATGCAAATACCTGTATGATTTTTTTTTTCCCCTCAGAGCAATTAAAGAAGCCTCAATGCCATTTTAACACATGCCAAAGAGTTTTAGTTCCAAGGAGATAAGCAGACAGGACAGCAATAGGTGAATTCCTGTTAGCAGTTGCCACCTTCAGACTTGTCCCTGACCCTGAGTGCTGTACAGTGGGGCACACAGAAGCTGCATATGGATCCCTGGGCTTGCACTGCAATCCCACAAACCGGAAGAATCTCCTGCCACAGTCAGAGCAGTGATCTCTGATCTTTTTGACCTGCCTAAGCTGGAGAGAGCCCAATCAAATGTAAATAATTATGGTCCCTTGATCTTTCTGAAATGATACGGTTAGCCTCCAGCTGCAGTTATTGGATTTGGGGGAACAAATCCCCACTAAAGTAACAGAATACTGCCTCTGGAGTATACATACATTATGATAGCATTTCAAAAAGCTCAAATTGTGTCACAAAAATCAAACTGCAATAAGAATCTTTATTTTTGCACACATTAAACTTTCAGGGAACTTTACAGGTTTAATTCTGCAATTAAAGTCAGAAAGAGCATAGATTTTGCATCAAGTGCTGAGATAACAAACATGCCAGAATTAAAAGGCAAAGGGAAGATCCAAGTTACTGCAGTAGTACACTTCTCTGCTACTTCAAAGATCTCAGCAGTCCCAAACACATGTTGTGGGTGCACTTGTTCAAACAGTATTTTTCACAACAGATTCCTACAAAAGCCCAAACTTCTGGCTGCAGTTCAACAGATCTTCCCTAGGTGTACACTGTTGAGACTCTGTGAGGGTCTGTTCAGGTAGTTTATAAAAGAAATTATTTACCTCCCTTCCCCTCCCTCCATTCTTTTCTCTTTTTGCAGCACATTGCACAGGGCATAATGATGAGACTGCTTCCCTCTCCCTGCTCAGCAACCTTTTCTGTTTTGTTTGTTGGAAACATAACTTGTAATATTTTGCACTGGGTGTCACTGGAGAACAGTTGCATGTGAGAACATACCGGGCATAAGAATTACGTGATTGCAGAGACTAACTCTGCAACTTTTTGGAATGTATCTGATCTCAAGGAGGGTCCAAAAGTAGAAAAATACCACATTTCTAGCACTATTATGTTCTTAAACCAACCTCTTCACAGGAGCAGAATAAAACTGATGGGGAATTCTTCCATGTAGTTCCCCTGTCTTGGGGCAGGGTGAAAAGAAAAAGTCCAAAAATCGGTACTACTACATTGATGCCAGATCTACTTATGGAAAGGTTCTGTTCCTCGAATGTTATTGTCAGGCTGATCTACAATAGACTACCAGTAATACAGCTGTGATACAGTCCCATGCCTCTGCAGGCAGCCAACCTCACACAAGGAGCCTTGCTCAACAAGTTATTTTTGCTTTCTCTTCATTTCCCTCATTTGTCATAGGATTTATTCAAAGTTAATGAACCAGTCCAAGATTCTACATACATATTTAAGTGCTTTTCAAAAAAGAAATCTACATTTTGGAAAGGGGTGGAAATCTTGTATTCAGTCAGGCATAACCATGCTTGAGTTAGTCCTGCAGTAATACCCTAGCAAGAAGCCTTCCCGACTACCAGACTTGATAATTGTAATTCCTTCCTAACAAGGTTTTCAGTGAGACTGTTTCATTATTCAGAGAAAGTCTGAGTTGAATAGAATCACCTCATTTCACAATAAAACTGCATTTATTTATTTTTTTTTAGATCTTTCCATGTGGAAATTTCAAGGAAGCCAAATGGAGATTTGTTATAGACACAAGCATTTTGAACACTGAAAAAATCCTCAGTTTTCAATACCTCAAAATAAGCTCCAACTCAAGATTTTGCAAAATAAGACTGAGTGCTAACAAAATAGCTTGCTGGGGCCAGCCATGTATTCTAATGCTGCAAAATGCAACTACTTCATGGAAGGGATGAGTCACTACCACACGTGAATGTCACAATTCCATTCCTCAAAAATATCCATCTGGATTAGAAAGAGGAATGACTTGTAAGTCTGAGATACTTAATTTCTGCATTTTTTTCCTTAATAAAGTTTATATTTTGAAATAGTTGCATACTTCTTTTATCTGCCAAAATGTTTTACCTTTCTCATCGCACAGAGCACTTTGCTTCCCAATGACTTTCCTTTACATACATTTTGTGACCACCATGAAGAAATCTATTTCAAGCACTAGTGTGCAACAGAGTTGGCATTTCAGCCTCTATTTGAGTACAGCATGGTACCACACAACATCTGACACACCAGTCTCTTCCCTGTGGGCACTGCAAACAGAGAATTCTCACCAAGCAAACACAATACTCTCTGTTATCCAAGAAAAATCATTTTGCAGTTTGGTTCCTCTGCTAATGGTGGAAACATTAACTCTGACACACATTCAGGAACAACAAAGGCCAAGCTAATGTTCAGAAAGCCACCTGGTTATGTTGATTATGATCTGAAAATATACACTATGTATTGTGGTTTCTGTTCTAGGTATACCAATTAAAAATAGTGGGCAGGGCAGGATATTAGATCAGAAATATTTTCTTTAAAGATGTGTCCAAAACGCCAATTTCTAGAACTTAAAAGAATTTATATAGTTACTAGGAATCTGTGTATCGTGGCGAAGATTCATCAGTTAAATATCTTTGACATTTACACAAATTGATTGGTGCACACGGTGTAGCTCTACTCTCATTACCAACACAAAGTACACCTTAAAGAAACAAAAAACCCCACAGCCCACAAAGCAGAGCTTTAAAACACCGCTAAAACATACCTCCTTGATTTTAGTGAATTTTCAGTCTAAATAGTACTTCAGTTAACAAGATGTTATTTCATATGACAAAGCTAACAAAACAGCAGAATTTTTCTGTTTCTAGTAGCACTGCCTATTTCAAGAAGAGAGAAACTGAATTCCATTTTGAAACCCACATTCTTATCAGCAATGACTCTAAGAGTATATAGCAAAACCAAAGAACTAATCAACATATTGATCAAAACATGATTTGCCCAAAAAATGGACAGAAAATCTAATTTAAAACATAAGGAAGACATAAAGTAATAACAAAATAATAAAAAACAAGCAAACAAAAACTAAACAAGTAAATAAAACCCCCTGTAGTACTAGCATGGTTTTACTTATAAGCTTGCAGTTTAAAAACAATTTGCTTTCCCTCGTTTTTAGCTAAAGGACTAAATTAAGCATGCAGTATATACTTAGCAAGTATTTTCTCATTTGCTTTGACATTAATTTTCAAGACAATGTTGAAAAGCTGAATTTATGCCTAGCTGTAGCTTTTATAACCAACCAAGAGAAATTTTGCTTGTATGCTAGAGCAACTGTGGAAATCAATTCTTAATCTATGACCTTGCTTACCACAGCTTGAAGCCTTGCAATAACTAAATGCCTTGAGCCACAAATAAGAAACATTTGGTGAATCAAAGAGACAAATAACACAAATCTATATGTGTATATAAAGCATTAGAAAGGTCATACAAAATACAATATAGGCTCTTTTCTTGCTCTAACACAATAATGTCTGAAAGGCAGGACACAGTAATTGGCTGCATTAATACCCAGGTGGTGAACAGCCACGAGTACCTATTCTCTTTCCAAATGACAATGTTCATCCTTTTAGAGGATTCATTGTAGCCTGCCTGTATTTTCAGTTTGACAATGCTGTTTAGAAAAAGAGAACCTCTGAAAAATACCCATTTTCTTTGTCCTAGCATATGTAAAGCCTCTCTCTAATAGACGTTTAAGCTTCCTTGTGATATTGTTCAGTGTTTCATCAGCAACAACAGGAAAAAATAAATGCCAAAGCTCATATTTTAACCTGCACTTAGTTACAACTCTTCTTTCTCAGCCAAGTCTCTCAGATCCTCACCCTATTTCTCACAGGAGTATAAGCTAAAATAAAAAAGCACCTATAGTAATGTCTCATTATTAATATTTTACAATTACAATTCACAGAACATCACTGAACAAACCTCTTTAAAAACACACCTTTCATTCTTGATGTACCTGATTGACTATAGACTTTAAAATTAATAAGTACAAAATAGCAACAGTTCAGTTATATTCCCTCTCTTAATCGTCTCCTTCCTGTTACACTGAATTCAAATGTGACTATGACTGACACTCCTTCTTAAATTGGTATGGTATTATTAGTTTGCACAGTAGGTGATGAGAATAACTAACGGAAAGTTTTCCCTTAGTTTAACCCTAAATAAAAGATGTGATCTAATATGCAATGAAAGAATTTGGAGATTTATATTTAGTTTTGAATTGGAATTTTACATAGAAAACAAATCAGGAAATATTTGTTTCCTTTAAACATAATGAAAGTTTTAATCAAAAGCAGATCATCATGTCCTTTCTAATGTTACACTTTCACAAGATCCTGTAACTCACTGCAATCAGTTCTCACTCGGTGACAGTTTTGCCTTTAACACCAACATTTGGTCAAGAACCAAATTTAAATGCCCTTTTCAGTTCTTAATAAAATCACAACTGCAGCAAGTAAAGAAACATATTTGTCCTCTTGTGGCTTTGAGGCATTAATGTCAGGTGCCAGCAATCCCTGAACAGGATGGAGAAGGCATCAAACCTCCTTGACTGGGGAAGAATCTGGAACAATTCTCAGTATGCCTCACCAAGCAGTCAGTGTTAACAGTTCACTGCATGTACACTATTTGAAAAGACAACATACACTTCTCTCATTGTAACATCAACTTTTTTCATGCCAGGTAATGCTTTTCACTGGAAGGACAACGAGCAGAAGAGCAGCTTCATCTGGTTTTGTTTTCTTTATAGTGTCTGCAGTAACTGCAAAATAGCTACTGAAAGACAGGGGGAAACATTTTGGGTTCGCAGTCTAAGGAGCAGGGAAAGCATGATAAAAGAATGAAGGTTGAAGAAGCAAGTCACAGTCCTTTAAATTTATTTTCAACTACTTCTAACTTCTTCCTTGCTGGAAGCTTTTAAAGAAGATATGCTTATTTTGGAACCAGAATTGTCATCTCTTTAGGGAGGGAAGATTAATTAGCAACCGAGTTATATTGCTCACAACCATGATGCTTCTTGGGAGCATTCAGTCTGGGGCAGCAAAATCAAGAAAACCAGAGGTTCCAGAAGGAAAAGCTAAACTTAAACTGAAATTGATGGGCTCATCCTACCTAGTCCTTTGTATGAGTATAAATAAACCCAACTAATGTCCAAAGAACAACCTGGGAGACTTCTGAACAACTCTTCTCCAAGTAAGCGTTAGCTTTCTCCCTTAGTGTCTTGATTTATGCCAGAATAAGCACAACTTTTGTGGAAATGATGCCAAATACTTACTGGTCAAAACTAAGATCTGGAAATAGAGGAGAAACTATCACATTCCATATACACAAAATATTTTCATACTTAAAAATAATCTGTGCTTAAGCCTACCCCAGAACAGACTGATCTTACCAACAGCTAAAGCAGAGCAGGAGGATGTCCAGTTTTGTGTATGAGTTTCCGTAATGCAAAAGCAGGACTTTTAGCTTGGCAACAATCTGTGTTTTACGTCTCACTGGAGAAAAGAACTCATATTCCAAAACAAAGCCCCTTTGGTCATACAGCATTTTACAGCTATAAAAGCATATGCAGTTCCCAAATTTCCAAAGATTTTGCAAATGGCATTAACCAGACCTCTCTGCAGCTGTTTGTGGGAACAGGCAGGTATAGCACAGCTGTAGCAGAAGTAGGGAAACCTGCCCAGCAGGCATTCCTGACAGGCAGTCATCTGCACAGAATGGGGCAGCCCTCACTGACGTTGAGATCCTCTCCTCAGCACCAAGCATGAGTTAATACTGACTCCCTACCCAGCTCCACCTCCTATGTCCTATCTGGCATCTTAGAATTAGTTTTCATGTTATAGTCTTAAAGGCAGTTTATTCTAACTGCAGTAGAGTTGCTTAGTATATTAATTTGGATTAGAGGAAATGACTTCCTCACCAACAAACCAACAAATTTACATTATAATGTGCGGCTGATTATAACCAATGACCCTTACAAAACAATTTAAGATTCAATATTTGTGAAACAAAGCAATGTATTCACTGATGGCTTTGTATCAGCATAAATGACTAATTACTTTAATCAGGAAGCTCAAAAGATAACAAACTTGATTTATTACAAATACAGGGGCTTGCCCTCTTATAAAAATGATTTGCTCTGCAGTTCAGGACATATATTGATTTATGGTGCTACTTGTAATTCTCTTATTTTTTTTTATTTTAACATTTAATAATAGGTGAAAAATGAATTACAAGTAAACCAGAGCAAGACACATTCCCAATGTAATTGTATTCAATTCCACAGCAATATTCATACATAATCTATATCCCAGTATTTCACTAACAGTAAAGATACAAACCTAGTTTGAAAAACACTTCAAGAATAAAAGAGTAATTTGGCCAAGACTACAGGAAGAGTAAATACCCTTGCCTTTCTCATACATAACTGCCCATTATTTAGTGATACCTGGTATCTGTTGCTCAGATGATTCTTGTGCTGACCAGCACAGGCACTGTGACCTCATGTTCCCCCACTTGCTTTAAAACATCCTCACATCGTCTCTTGTCTCATACTTAACACTAACATTCCTCCAGGCAGAAACCACCTGCTTCTTCATGTGTTTACAGAACCAGCTGTGCCCAGTGATTCTTACTGTATAAATAAGAGTATAAATGAAAAGAAAGATGAAAATCTGATCATGATTTATGGTAGAGAGTTAAGCAACATAGTCAGTGAAACTTCTGCATTATCAGAGTCAATGAAAATGTTTATTCTTAAGGCTAGGGTCTTTCCCATCAATGCGGTTGGTATCTTCTTTAACATAAAAAAATGGGATTCTTAAGGCACCCATCAATTCCCATACCTTGCCGTTACTACTACAACCACATAAAGCAGCAGTAAGAGTAGTATTCTCACAAGTAATTCTTTCAAATAATGTCTTTCTATCAAACATTCTTCCAAGCCTGTTGAAACACAGAAAGTCCCAGAATTCCAATTACTGCAGTCTGGAAGATCTCCATTGTAAAATTACTAAAAGACATCTGCTGTGGTCCATGAGGGGCACACATGGGACTGACCTAATTAGGAGGACTTTTGCATAGCTGCAGAAAGCAAGCAGGCTACTACAGTGATTAGAAAAAAGATCAAAAATCAGGAGATACCTAACAATATAACATAGGTTTCTAAGACATTTAATCAGACTCAAATATCTCAGATAGGTCTCTGACAGCCTGTGAGAAATTCGGGAGATCTTTAAAAGCCTTTGAAATCAAATGTCACGCTACCACTCATGGATGTCTGATATTGTATACATAAACAATCTTAATCAGCAGTTCATCAAAATTAGTTTCTTTGTTGGACTTTTAGTTCACATGACTGGTTTCATACTTAAATCCCTTTCAAATAAAGGTGCCCTCATTCTATGAAGTAAGCCATCTGGAGTTCTGCTTTTTTTTAATCCACGGTATTAGAAGTAAGGCAGAGGCAAGTGTTCAGGGAAGGATTTGGAACAAAGTAAAAAGAATGAGAAATACAAATTCAAACAGAATCTGACATAAAAAAAGAGGAATTCTTATCCACAAAATGAAATTCCACATTTTTACACAAGAATAAATTATTAATTATTGAATAGCTATTTGTCAGTTAAATCTGGGTTATGTACTTAACTATAATGGCAGCAAGGGTAATGCTACAGAGCAGCATTTACTAGCATCATGAAAATTATTCAGGTCTGTAAAACTCTTTTAATTGAGCCTATATTTCAAAAGGAATATTTGTTTTGAACAGAAATTTTATGTTAAAGCTTAGATTTAAAAAGGTACCTCTGTTGTTTTATAGAAGCATTAAGACTGGAAGAACACTCTTCCAGGCATTTATTTGGCAACAGTAATTTAATTTCATATTTTATTAGGATTGACAACTCATGGGAAGCTAAACACTTTTCTCTGCAACGACTGTGACTACTGGAAAAAAATATGAAATAACTTTGAAAATTATAGGTCAGGCTCAGTGGTGGCCTAGTTCTGCTGAGCTCAGCAAGGAGCCCAATATCTTTACCCATGCAGTCACTCCTAAAGGCTATTCTGACTTGCACTTGCTGGCAAATGTCCCTAAAGGACCATCTGCCAGCAAGAACAGGGCGGTGGGGGTCTGGAGGAGAATCATTCATGAGCACATTCAGGTACTGCCAAGTCCTTCCCAGTTCTCAAAAACTTCAAACAGTAGAAGCTACAACAAGCAAGATTTAAGACTTTAGTATGCCAACTTTACCTCCAGTATAGAAGTGCTTACCCAGAAGATACAAAGAGAACAAATATTCATACAAATATCAATAAAAGCAGGAGGAGAGGAAAATGGAACAGATAAAAGAATTTATGTTTTATATTCAGAGTATTATGGTTATGGTCACAGATCCACGGTCAACATTACCATGCAAGCACTGCAGGTTAATTATACCAAGAAGATGTGTCTACAAAAGGTTTATTGGGAATGGGGAGGGGGCAGGGAAGTCTTAAGTAAACACAACAGATGGGTGTGCACTAAGCTCATCACTTAGGCATTTTTGCTACAGGTCTATTTATTTAACTTATTACTACAGAAACCCATAACAATCCTAAAGCATTTGGAATAGGAAATGCATTGCAGAGCAGCCTGTGTTTCAACAGAACATGCTGCTTCCCTCAACCAGATTTGAAAGGGGCAGGTCAAAAAGAAAAAAATTTAAAATTGAATGCCAGACCTTATTCTGAGTTGATGAAAGCAAAAAAAATTGCATATAGTGTAGATATATAGACGTATACCTTTTGTATATACACATATCTATTGCAAAGCTAGACTTGACTGGCTTAGCCTGTTCTGTTGTATGTACCATTCCCACCCTCACTTTTGTTTTTCTGTAAAATGCACCCTTGAAGGCATCAGCTTGTACTCAAGGGCAACAGCTGTTCTGTTCTGGGTCAGAGCAGATGCAGTCCATACAGCCAGACTTGTGAGTGCATGATGCTCTCTCAAGAATAGCCATAAGGCTTTTTCTTCTTCTTTTGGTCTTTCTGCTGCAAGTGTGGTATACATGAGCCTGGTAGGAGTTTCTGCCTCTGTGGTACTGGTCTATGAGTAAGGTGATCCTAAATGAGTATACCCTCCAGTCTTCCTTCCCTTTCCCACTATTAATTTCTGTCTCCATCCCACTATTCATCACACATTTTTAAGCTAAATCTAATATTTAGTTTATACTCAGTCTTAAACACAGACCATGGAAAGATTGTAAGTATTCAGGAAGACAAATACCATAATGAGAGAAATACTAGAAAATAATGATCTCTATCAGTGTGAAACCAACAGCACCATGGATTGAAAAATTTTATTACTTGCAGGCAAGGCACAACTCAATTTGTCTCTGGCTTCTTTTATCCTGTGCTCCTCAAAACAGTTCAGCTCAAAGCCAGCATGAAATCTGCTCTGAATTTGTGTCAGATTCCTCTAGGAGCTACAAGAAAACACACACTAGCAGCACCCACAGCAACTGAGATTACTCCAAATAACAAATCCCTATACATTTACTACGAGGTTTAAGTGCTGAGGTACCAAGTTCACAATGCACTTGGGCACACTAACTGCTCGGTCTGCTGGCACAGGTGAAATACACATAACATCGATTTTCTACTCAACAAGCATTTAGCTGAGAAGGTATTTTATGGGGAGGAGGACAGGGAAGAACAAAAGGGAGGAGGGAAAGAAGATGAATCAGCATCAGTCTAGCAGCAGCCCACCCACAGGGCCTCCAAAAGTCTTCCAGTGCCCTCTGCCCCATCAGGAACAGCACAAGCCAAAGTATTCCACCATGTAGGATTAGGGAAAGAAATGACCTTGAACCAATTCCTTCCAAACAGTCCTTCAAACTATTCCAAACCATTCAGAACTCAGCAGTCAAGCCTCCATTTAAAATAAGCAAAACAAAACCAAAAAAACACATCAAACACAACTAAAAAAATATCTCTTTACAATTAAAGTTGTGCCCATCTACAAGAAGGGTCGCAGGGAGGACCCGGGGAACTACAGGCCAGTCAGGCTGACCTCAGTGCCAGGGAAAGTCATGGAACAGGTGATCTTGAGTACTATCATGAAGCACTTACAAGAGAACCGGGTGATCAGGCCCAGTCAACATGGGTTCACCAAAGGCAGGTCTTGCCAAACTAACCTGATCGCCTTCTATGAAAAAGTGACTTGGCTGCTGGATGAGGGAAAGGCTGTGGATGTGGTCTTCCTGGACTTCAGTAAAGCCTTTGACACAGTTTCTCACAGCATTCTGCTACGGAAACTGTCAGCCTCTGGCCTGGACAGACGCACACTCTCCTGGGTAGGAAACTGGCTGGCTGGCCGGGCCCAGAGAGTGGTGGTAAATGGTGTTAAGTCCAGCTGGAGGCCAGTGACAAGTGATGTTCCCCAGGGCTCAGTGCTAGGTCCAGTCCTGTTCAATGTCTTCATCAATGACCTGGATGAGGGCATTGAGGGTACCCTTAGCAAGTTTGCTGATGACACTAAGCTGCACGAAAGTGTGGATCTGCTGGATGGTAGGGAGGCTCTGCAAAGGGATTTAAACAGGCTGGACCGCTGGGCAGAGTCCAACGGTATGAGGTTTAACATGAGCCAGTAGTGTGCCCAGGTGGCCAAGAAGGCCAATGGCATCGTGGCTTGTATCAGAAACAGTGTGATCAGCAGGTCCAGGGAGGTTATTCTCCCTCTGTACTCGGCACTGGTGAGACTGCTCCTTGAATCCTGTGTGCAGTTCTGAGACACTCACCACAAGAAGGATGTTCAGGCTCTGGAGCGAGTCCAGAGAAGAGCGACAAAGCTGGTGAAGGGGCTGGAGAACAGGCCCTATGAGGAATGGCTGAGAGAGCTGGGGGTGTTTAGCCTGGAGAAGAGGAGGCTGAGAGGAGACCTCATTACTCTCTACAACTACCTCAAAAGAGGTTGTGGAGAGGAGGGAGCTGGGCTCTTCTCCCAAGTGACAGTGGACAGGACAAGAGGGAATGGCCTCAAGCTCCGCCAGGGGAGATTTAGGTTAGACATTAGGAGGAAGTTTTTCACAGAAAGGGTCATTGGGCACTGGAACAGGCTGCCCAGGGAGGTGGTTAATTCACCTTCCCTGGAGGTGTTTAAGGCACGGGTAGATGAGGTCCTTAGGGACATGGTTTAGTGTTTGATAAGAATGGTTGGACTTTATGATCGGATGGGTCTCTTCCAACCTGGTGATTCTATGATTCTAAAAATCCACAGCTTCCTGGTGCAACAGACATTAAAGTACAAGAGAAATTTACTATCGATTTCAAATGTGGTGCAGATGAGCCTAAGAAACAAACTGCAAGCAGTATTTAACAACATATAAATGAGACAATCTAACAATCCTAGGTCTCAGTATTTATTGTGAACTTTTAGTCTCCTATACCAGCATACTTAAGTAGAAAAAACTCCACTGAAAATTCAGATTGCATGAACCTCAATAATCTTGAGCTGTTAGCTCTCACTAATCTTTGTAGGAAGTAAGAATGACAAAAAAACCCAAAAAAACACAACAAACACTTTACCTGGGGTTTTGTGGCTGACCTGATAGTTTGGCTTTTATCAAATATCATTCAACCTAGAGATGAATGGTGGGCAAAAACTTAGTCCTCCATGCCCTCCATGAAATCTGGAGAGACAAGTGACAAATTCTTCCATGGGTTCACAATAATACTAAACAGTAACACGTCAGTAGCCTGCGAAAACTACTTGGTAAACCTATGAAATCAGTTGCACAGCCTAATATCTGAACTATGAGTTTTCATTGCCAATAGCTTTGGTACTTTATGCTCTCTTTTACTTGCAAATGCCATAGACATGAAATTTTGATTAGAAGGCATTTCCTTCTGCTTCATCTCAATCATTTATTTTTAGAAGTCTGATGCTGACACATGAAACGTATCTAAGTGCATCAAATAAATCTTTCCTTTTGAAAAATCCGCCATTACACAATTAATTTTCAGATTATAACATGTGGCCTGATGTACTCCATCCCAGCTCCAAACATGTTGGGGGAACGCTTTTCAGGAGATACTTCCAGAAGACTGGGAATAAGCCAAGTCCCTTCTGGATCACCTACACATAAATACAGATCCATACTATCTTCAGAGATAGAATGACAAAAAAGAAAAAATAACATATTAGCATGGAGGTTCTCCAACTATGCACGATCCACACATTATTCAATGTAAACCTAGTAAGTTGCTTATTCCTTGTTTGCAACCTCTGCCTCTGTCACTTGATCCAGCGTTCATTATATGTCCCTTATACTCTGCTTTTATCTAGTGGTCGGTAGGAAAAAACGAGTTTGTGAATTGAGTCTGAATGGTTTGGGTTGGAAAGGACCTTAAAAGATCATCCAGTCCCAACACTCCAGCCATAGGTAGGGACACTTCCCACTAGGTCAGGTTGCTCAAGGCCTCATCCAACCTAGCCTTGAACACTTACAGGGAAGGGACCTCCACATCTTCCCTGGGCAACCTGTCCCAGAGCCTCAACACCCTCATTGTGAATAATTTCTTTCTTATAGCTAGTCCAAATCTCCTCTCGCCACTTTATAGACATTCCCCCTAATCCTATCTCTAGATGTCCTTGTAAAAAGTCCTTAATCAGCTTCCTTGTAGCCCTCTTCAGGCACTGGAAGTCATTATAAGGTCTCCTCAGAGCCTTCTCTTCTCCAGGCTGAACAACCCCAACTCACTCAGTCTGTCCTCATAGTAGAGGTACTCCAGCCCTCTAATAATTTTCAAGGCCCTCCTTTGGACTTGTTCCAAAAGTTCCATACCCTTCTTATGCTGGAGACTCCAGAACTGGACACGATACTACAGGTGGAGTCTCTTGAGAGCTTCAAACCAACTCACTGTAATTCACGAAAGGCATTTATATACCCTCTCCGAGGACTGCTTTAACATCACACTTTCCCAGACTTTGGACATAATCAGCAAGCCTACACAAGCCTACAATCCTAGTAAAGCTGATAATACTGAAGCTTTTAAGATAGGGATCTGTAAAGGTGAACCTAATGCTGAAGCCTTTTCTCAAGTGACCTATCACAGTGGAGTCAACAGAATTATTTACACAAATTAGGACTCTAGGATCAAGATTATTAAGACTATCTTGCTCAGGGATGCTCTGGGCAATATCTTCTCTCACAAGTGAACTCCTTTAGATCAGTATTTTTCAATGTAAATAATGCAGAAAAATCAGACTCTATTAATTAAAATTCACAGAAAGCGTGTGCTGAGACAGAGAGATGAATGCTCTGTGAATAAAATACTATGTGAAGAAAACTGTGTCTGACCATTCTTTTGTGTTTGAGCTGACATTGATTTAACTGTATTTTTGTATTGAATTTAAAATAAAGTCCGTTATCAGAAAGGGTTTGTTGTGATAAGGTGTATACTTATCCTCAAAGGTTTACGTGACATAGAGGCAGGTTTGAGCTGAAATTTTGGACTCAATTCACACAGGTTTGTGAGAAGCCTACACTAGACCTCTCTATGGCTTTGTCAGCAGCAGTGAGAGGTTAGCAATCTGCACTGTATTCAAAAGAGCTAAAAAATCAAATCAAGGTGATTTATTAGCACCATACAAACATTAACTAAGGTGAGTCATTAGCAAATACATCCACTATTATACTACCAAATGCCATGTATTGCAATGACAAGGATCCTCAAACTGTTTTTCACTTAAATTGAATTTATGGATCTGTCCCAAATTATTTCCCAGCAGAACACTTATCACTCATTCTAATTATGAATGAAATCCTGTATCTCTTGCTATCCTGACAAAAGAAGTCAGGAACTGTTTTAGCTGTATATGCAATTAATATTATTCTGAACCATATATTTTCAAGTAAAAAAGGCAAGAAATCCCTTCAGGAAATCAATTATTGAATTGCACATTTGCTTGTTATCATACCTATCTACAAACAGCCAAAGCTAAACAGAGTTATGGGCCTCAATTACAAAGGACAATCAGGTCTCTGCAAATTCTTCACACAGCATCTGAAGCTACAAAAGTAATTCACCATGACCTAACAGCTCTGTTAAGGCTTTGTTTCCTTTTTCTTGACTGTATTTCTATAGTTAAAAGATGTAAATTTGGCTGAAAACAGAATACTCCTCACTGTATTTGAAGTATGAGGCACTTAAATCAATCCAGAGATGTATATGTGAATTCATTTGCCAAACACGTGAGCACTCATTACTTCTGTTCTGAAAACTCATATCAGTTATATTAATTCCTCTCACATAACTTAGCACATATCTTCTAGTTTAGATGACAACTATCTACTGTAACTGTGATACATACCCATTACTTTCATATAGTGTAGAATGTTGCATGTCTAACTTGAGATAGGCAGTTTTCATTCATTGTAAAATAATCTAAAAAAGAACATTAGTTTACCAGCTTAATTGGTGTTAATATCTAAATTACATAGTAATTATGAAAAAAAGAAAATGTTAAGATATGGCTTTACAATAGAAACATAGCTCATTTAGATACTGGAAACCAACATTCACTTTCTTATCAGTTTTTGGTGCGTTTTGAAGCATGCCTCTTGGTCTAGTGCTCTAAAGTTCATCTTGCAGACATTGCTGCCACCCATAACTGCTTTTCCGTATCACATTTACAACCAGACTGCATTCAGTTATTTGCATGCTACTTTATAGACGTGTACATAAAGCATCAACAAAGTCTCTGAAAATGAAACAGTGCAAAAAAAAAAAAAAAAAGCAAATGTGCCATCCAACCACAAAAAAAATAAATAAAAATGTGACAGCAGTCAAGCAGAATAATGCAACCTCAATGAATCCAGCCCACGCCACTTTACAATGCATAAAGTGATTATCTGTTAAAGACTGGTGGTTCATTCAAGACAAGGGGGCAGTCTCCGTCCAACAGCCTGTCCTTCAAGAACCACTGCCTGGTATCAATAACTGCATGGACAGAGACTCTTCCACCCACTCACCTCCAGAAGTGACCTCTTCAGAACTGGGTTGAGGAACATTGGCAGGACAATGTGGGGAAGCTTGCATTGCTGCTGCCCTTGCTATACCTGTCCTGTGGAGAAATAGAGGGCTTAATTTCCAGGGCTGTCAGTCAGCACCTTCCACATTACAAGTGAAGGAAAAGAAATTAATTTGACAATGCCTGCTTCAAGCAAGTACATCTGGGGTGTGGTGAAGAGCCCCCAGTTTTCCACTGAGGTATATGGGTTACTTTGACATCTTCTGTGGAGCTCCATTTGTCTGCCCGGCCAGCAAGCTGGATTCTTTGGTTCATGAGTTGATGATGCTCTTGACAGTTACCTATGTAGCAAGCTGAAATATGGCTGTTGAGAATCAACTTAACTAGGCAGCCCAAATAAAATCAATAAGGAAATAATGTTTAAATTAATCTCTCAACTCTGGTATAGGTAAATATTGCCATTGGGTTGCTCCCCCCCTTCTACCTCCCTTTCAAGATGGCAAGTTTTGTAGTCTGCTCTTTACATATTTCCTTTACAGAAATGATCACCACGTGAATTACCTAACAGAGATGCAGTTCTTTCATTTCTCCTGTCACACCCATTCCATAGAGACATTTTATTTTACTTCAACATTAATCAAAACAAGGTGATCACAATAATCAATCCTAACAAAGACAATTTGTAAAGCAAAAAAAGGAATCTTTCCATTATACGCATGCTTTCCAGCAAGGACAACAGTTTTCAGCCATTGGTTTTTAGTGTGACATGATGGGTTTTGTTGGAGAAAATGTCAAGTTTAGCTACAGAGAACTAGAAGCTAATGACCAACTATTTTATTCTAGTAGAAGTGTGCACTGAATACAGTTCACAGGCAGGAACAATTTCCAATAAGCAATGGGAAACATACCAGCATTCATTGCATTTGCTTAACTTCAGTCAACAGCAATGTTAATCTTGCAAGTGACTTGTAATACAAATCAAAGCCTTTACATGTGAGACTTATATGTAATTCAGAACTGCTGAAAAGCATGGAAAGCAAGCCAAGAAAATTATGATTACAAATACATGTTGGAAGAACTCTATTACAGGAAAATCCAACCAATTGACCAAACAAACAAAAAAGCCCAACTTTGACTGTGTCAATTACTCAAGCTCAGTCTTTCAGCTGGGCATATGCTAAAGAGTAAGTTTATGCAGTGAATAGAAAATTTCACTTCTTATTTGGACAACCAGATTTATGCATCACTCACTCCCTGAACGCAGATGCCAGACAGGGTGTTTTCTTCACTTTTATTTTTATTCTTTAATTTGCCACTGTATACCACTCTTCTCTTCACAAATGCCCTGCTTTCCAATAACCACTTCAAAGCAACAGAAAATTTTGTCTCTGAATTCCTACTACCTTGGACTATGATTATGGCTGTCCATGGTCAATGATTAAAACCAGAATTTGTCCAAGATATTTGAATGAGGTATCTCCAAGAAAAATAAATCTGCAGCAAATCTGCTCCTTTTCTTTATGTGACAAATACTAGAAGTATCAGAAAGAAACAAAATCATCATGGAACACTGATGATCTTCAGTCTTACGTACTGCCCATACCCCTCTCTCAGTATTGCCAAATATCTGCCACAAAAAGACCATGATACATAGATAATCTAGACATTACAGTAACTATGCATAGATATCACTGATACTTTTCTCTCCAGGCTGAGAAAAGAACTGAAATACTTTGAAATGTTTGGAGATGATTTCTATTAATCCTTGGAAGGACTTGCATTAACTATTGTTCTTAAACCTCTCATATAGTCAATGCTGACTGATGTATCTCTAGCACTTCAAAAGGCACTTAAATCATACAGGGTATTTCTAAAATGTAGGATCACTTTCACTGTCTAGGAGAGTAGTTCATGGAATAAAAAAGGAAACCATTTTGCCACAGGAGAAAGATATATCTTCCAGATATTAGTCCAATTCAAACATAAAGCTCTTCCATGCCAGAAAGCACATGCTGTTTTTAAGATGACCTCACATCCTGCCACCACATCCAAGCTAGAATATCCCCTTCTTGTTTAAATATTGGGTAGAATCTATTGTGTACATAAGGACTGTAAGATGGCACCCGGACTTAGCGGTCAGATCAACCAGAAATTTTCCTGTGAGTCCTATGGAAATGATTACTTTTTCCATAGTTCATTTTCCCTTTGAGAAACTGACTAAACATACCTTTCAGGTGAGAAGTCCATTGTGCGGACCCTTAGATGAATGAATCCATTCATCTCTGGCTGCAGCAGTGGATTCCTCATCTCCATTCTTCCCCTAGTGACAACACCCAGGTGGTACTTGAACATAACCTTTCCCATTTCCTGCATGTGTGTGAGTGCCTGAACCACTGTGGGTAGCAGTCCTGCCTTGGTCTCCCCAATCAACATATAGCTGGTAAAGAAAAATGAGCCTGATAATTTGTACCTATCGCTAAACCATGTTAGTCATCACTGTAAGGGAACCTCTACTTCAGCATACAGAAATGATATTGCTAGCACTTAACTTCAATGGATAGTTTTCAAAGAAAAAGGAACAATGACAGTTTCAACATATCACGTGCTATGGCTGTGCTAAGAATCTATGATTTTTTTTTCTTTTTACAAAAGCCAAAAAGAATATTGATTTATTTCAAGCTCACTGCACACTAAACACCATTCTCACTGCTGCTTTTTGAGATATTAGATAAAAAAAGCCATCTTTTTCACAAAGAAAAGAATCAACAAGTCTTTCATGAAGCAGAAATGTCCAAAACTCTTTGTTATATTTCAAACAATCTTGTCAGATGGAGGTAGCCAAAAAACATACATATATATTCATGTAAAAACAGACAGAAAATTCCCTTTGGTGCTATCCAAGCTTAGTATATATTCACAGTGCACTGTGGACTGTAAGACATTGTCAATCTAAAATCAATCATAGTGACATAACTCATATTACAAACTTAGTGCTTTACCTCTCCATTACAAACTAATGGAACATGAGAAATGGTTGTAAAGCAACAAACAAAATCCTTTTTTGAGAATCTAGATGGACCCTGAAAAAATTCCGGATGTTCAGCAAGAATAAGTGCAAAATTCTGTACTTGGGGCAGAAGAGCTCCACACATCTGGTGAAACGCAACTGGCAACATAGCAGTCTGACTGGAAAGGACCTGGACTTATCATGGATCCTAGGCTGAATACAAGCCAGCAGTGGGTTCACATCATAGAACCACATGGTGGGCTAACACTAGGAAGAACGTGGCCAGCAGAAAGAGGGAAATCACTCTCTGTTCATCACTGATGAACCTACACTTGGAACAGTGTCCAGCTTCTTATGTCCCCAGCTGAAATGGAGAAACTGGACAAAATAAAAACTTGAAGGACCTACTACTTAGTCAGGTGCTCAAGACATTTACAGAATTGGGCTTGTTTAACCTGGTGAAGAGAAAGTTAATAGCAGTATACAACTATTTGACAGGGATTACAGAGACAATGGAGCCAAAGACAGCTTGGCAGAATTACATGATGTTGTAAGGTCAAAACCAACTGAGTGGCAGTTTGGGAGGTTCAGACTGGCTACTTAGAAAGGCTTTTTCTCTAGGAGGGTGGTGCAGAACTGGAAAGGTCATCCAAAGAGGCTGCAGTATCTCCATTATTGGAGGTTTTCATGATGCAGCTCTACAAATTCACAGCTGGCAATCTGTAGTTTTGGCAAGATTACACTTCCAGTGGGACACTGGACTACAGACTTGCAGAGGTCCTGTCCCACGTACACCATTTCTATATTTCCACAAAATGACAATTTAAGACATGAAACTCTAGTATTATCTAGAACAAAACCCCTTTGCTAAGCCTCAACTCCTTGTCTGTCTGCCGTGGTATTTTCATGAGATGAACTAACAAGCCTTAAGTGTCCAATGCAACATGAGATTCCACAACAACATTGTTAAGCAAATGAACACCTCCTCCAAAAAGCTGTATCACTGTGATCCATTCTTTGTCACTAAACACTTAAACAAAACTCAAAGACACAATATTTGCACCAAGTGTGTTGTCAGTGATGTGGAGCTATAAAAGATGACTCATCCCTCCACTACAGCTTACTGGATTTGACCACAAGAGGCTGATAGACTTCCACAAGTGACTGACCCAGGTTACAATAAAGTTAACCAAAATTTTTAAAAATTATTAATTGAAGGAGTGCAATGAAGGGTCTAGATAGCAGCTGAGGAAACTGGGCTTGTTTAGTCTGGAGGAAAGGAGGCTAAGGGGAGACGTTATTGCTCTCTACAATAAGAGGCTCTCTACAGCCTCTGAAAAGAGGCTGCAGCAAGGAGGGTCTTAGTCTCCCAAGTAACAAACAATAGGATGAGAAGAACTGGTCTCAAGTTGTGCTAAGGGAGATTTAGGTCGGATATTAGAAAAAGTTTCTTCACATAAAGGGTTGTCAAGCATTGCAACAGGCTGCCTGGTTAAGTGCTTGAGTCACCATCTCTGAGTGTAGATGTGGGACACAAGGACACGGTTTAGTGCTGCACTTGGCAGTGCTGGGTTTATAGCTGGACCCAATGATCTTAAATGTCTTTTCCAAACTAAATGATTCAATGATTCTAAGTGATTAATTCTGCATTTGTCACACCATTTTTCACCCCAACAATGCAACTGCACTAATTCTTCAGCCATAGACTATTCTTTGATAGTGGGGTAATCTTTGAGGTAATGTCTCCACCAAAGCACTCTGGAATGCTCTTAACAGTAATCACCAACTACATTAAGACTCCTCATCAACTTAAGATTAAGTATTTATCTTAGTGTTCTGCACACAGCTCAAAAAACCCAATGGGTCATTATGAAACTATCAAAATACAAACTTTTTGGAAGTTGTAAAACCATACTTTAGGTTCATACTTTATGAACTTTACAAATAAGCACATGCCCAAAAGTACCCAAATGGGCACAGAAAGGGGAGAAGTTACTGTTTTCTTAAGACATGTATGTTTTTTATAGTTCTGGTAGAGATAACCCTGAAAAATATGTGTAACAAAGTATTTAAAAGCTGAAACAAAGTTACAGACATTCATGAAATATCCTATAATTTATTTCAGAGCAATATAATTATACCCTTTGTGGTACTCACCCATTGAAAGAACTTCTCGTTAGCATTAATTTGAATCCTACTGCAACACAAATTAATAAAACTTTGACACACTTATCAGCCCTTTAAATAACAAACTGATAACATGCCCAGGAAGTATATTCTTTGAAAGGAATAAGACATGCAATTAAAACCTGAACTACAATTACATTGCATTTTGGAGAGTTAAAAAGTAGGCTGAAGCAGCATTAACTCAGAAAATCTGGACAGTAGCTTTGTTTCAAGCAAAGACATAACCTTCTCTAAAAGAAAACAATGCACAGCAAGGGTAAATGACATCAAAGGAATAGGAAAAAAGGTCAAAGAAAAAGAAATGGGTTTGTACTCATTTGTTACTATTAATTTAAATACATCAAGCTCCTAAGGAAACATGTAAAGTCAGTATTAAGGTTATAGTAGTCAACAGGATATATTTAACAGTACTGTAAATTTAACAAATTATAATAAGCATTAGAATTTCCAAGTACATTCCCTACCTCATTATGCAAAGAAACAAAATTATATTTCCAAATGGTTATAGTAACTATGGAAAATTTGTTCTTTTGGATAAACTATAAATTCTTGATAGGTTAAACACACAGTTTGCTGGTGAATGGGAAAGCTGTAAACCCTAAGAAAATTAAATAATGCCTTTAACTAATCCACATAATTTCAGTTCCCAAGACTCTCTTTTTGTGAAACTGTAGAATGTACTTAGGTTTCCTGGCAGTAGGTAGGAAAATCTAAATCTAAATCTAAATCTTAGAAGCTAATATTTGTCAGTACAATGAAGTTAGGCCAAATTTCCACCTTCACCTATTTGTGTCCTAAAGAATAAAATCAGTAATGGTATTGAATTTCTGAAGATTTGGCACACTGAGATTCCCAGAACAGTTTTTTGGTAAGCTGCTACTTTATCCACTCTTGCAACAAGTCAGATAAACTCTTCAAAACCCTCTTGCAGTATCAGGGGTTACATACTACATCTCCACAATGTATAAAATGCACTACTGAGGACAGAAGTAACTACGGCTACTGCACAAAGTAGTTAGAAAAAATAGACGTAAAAATTAAAATCAGGATTCTCAAAGCACAAACAAAATATGTGGTTTATACACACAAACATATAATGTTATGGACTTAAAATATGTACATAGAACATAACTATGCAAAGCCATACACCCCAATTCAATTCCACTGGACAGGCTTTAAATAGACTTCATTGGATACTAAATCACAATTGCATAATGGCTGTAACAATCTGTTACGACTACCTGAAGAAGATATTGGAACCCAGGATCTTGGTGCCCTTACTAAAATAAGTGGTGTACTTCAGTTTTAGAAGAACCTATCAAGGCCAAAAAAAACCCCAACTAAATTTTAAAAATGAATCCTCATACAACTTCCATTATTTCCAGTCACTTCCAGTACTTTAGTAGAGCAGTAAACTTAAAAAAGGAAACACAACTAGCATTTCCCTTATGATAATAATCCCAACCCTATTCTTCAGGCAATTCAGTTGATACTGACCTACTTAACTTCCTTACACAGGAAGTCTGCCAGGCCTCCTTCTAACGTCATAAATTCATTTTCAGTAGAATGGTGTAGAATTAGGGACTCCTGAAATTTCAAAATTACACTCCTCTTGCAACTGAATGTTATACGCAGATTAACAAATCACTCCAAGTCCAAGATGCTTTTGAGTCACATCTGTGTCCTTCAATGATGTTAAAAGAATGGTACAGAGTGGCAGTCCCAGGTCTTGCATTGACAAGATTCAGTAGACAGAAATACAGGCAGCAGAATAAACTTGGCAATGAACAACAAGTGAGCTAAGGTTTTGGCTGGATTTCCATTTTTTTCAATACAGATTTCTGATGCTTGAAGAGTAGCAAGTTCTGCAGATAAAAGCCAAGTAGCACTACAATCAAGTCAAGCAGCAAATGGAAAGAGAAAAATTATAGTCAAGAAAATAATGTATTTTCACCTTCTTATTTGCTTCCCCAGAACTGGTTGGATCTACATATTCCCAGCTTCTCCAAAGCATGAGCAGGGAGTACTACTTCCAGAGACAGATGTGTTGCAAATTTAAAGCTTTGGGGCGCTAGCTGAACAGAAATGGAATAGCTGGCTTCTGGCACGAATTAAAGCTGGTATGGATATTTCACAAAAGGACTTAAAAGATGGTCTGGGAAGTGGCCAATAGGAGATCAAAGGAACTTTAGCAGCATAAAGACACATACCAGAGGCATATGAAAGGTGACTTCAAGGCAGACCATTAGGTTTAAGAAAGTATCTGTTGCCTGATTGGAAGGCTGTGTGAACCAGGAGAAAATGTAAATTATTCTTGTGAAATATTTAGTCCCCAAATATCAATAATCTCTTGTATAATTTCCCATCTTGACCACATGTCAGACATCTAGAAGAACAGATGTATTTCAGATTCAGTCTGATTTTGAACTATAAGAACTAATCAGCATATCCTTCTTCCTCCCCTTCAAGTTTGGTATATTACTGGATCTGAGATTTAGATGCAAGAAAACACCAGCTATCTGTGAGATAAATGAAACAGAGAAACTATACCTTATGTCATATATCACATTTATTGTGGTAAATAACTGATATAGGCATGATTATTTATGATTGTAAACTGAGATTTTCCATAGACTGCTATAATGAAATTTACCTCAACTCGAAACAGCTATACAAGAAAGATATTTGGGGAGATCATACAGACTATAGGCAGACATAGATAGCGTTAAAGCATAGTTACAGGCTGGGTGGAGAATGGTTTGAGGATGGCCATCAAGAGAAGGAATTAGGAGCTCTGGTGGATGAGAAGCTCAATGTGAGCTCGCAATGTGAGCTTGCAGCCCAGAAAGCTCAGAAAGGCAACTGTAGCCTGGGCTACTCCAAAAGAAGTGTAACCAGCAAGGTGAGAGAGGTGACTCTCCTCCTCTACTCCGCTTTCCTGACACCTCACCTGGCGGGATGAATTTGGTTCTGAAGTCCTCAACACAGGAAAAACATGGGTCTATAAAGCAAGTCAAGAGGAGGGCCACAAAGATGATCAGGGGGCTGTAGCAGCTCCCACATGAGGACAGGTTGAGAGTTTGGCTTGTTGAGCCTAGAGAAGAGAAGGTTCTGGGGAGACCTCACAGCAGCCTTCCAGTACTTAAACAGGGTTTACTGGAAAGCAAGGGAGAGACTCTGGATTAGGGAGTGCAAAAACCAAAGAACGGGAGCACTTCCACGGCTCAGTTTTGGAAGCAGACTCGGATCAAAGTTCCTTTATTCCTCCTCCTTATTTGGATTTCATTATTGTGGCAGAGTCTGTATTTTAGACATCTTCAGTTAACAACTTGCTAATCCAAACACTGACATCCGCAGTCTACAGTACAGATCTTTCAAAGAACATAAAGTGGCAGAACTAGTATGGTCTTATAAGTTATTCTAAATCTTGCAAGCTGCAGAATGAAACAACATTTTAGAAATGGTAACTGACAGATGAATACATTAGAAAAATATCATTTCAAGCCAATAGAAATGGTTAGTGGTAACTCTAAAATTAACTAATTTTTAACACAGAAATTTACACTGCAAATCTTGGCAAAGTTTAGGTAGTTTTCTATTTAGTCTTAAAATTTCAAGAGTATTTGGAGTTACTGAATACAATGAAGATCCATGAATATATATGC
The DNA here is from genome assembly GCA_033558105.1 of Coccyzus lansbergi. NCBI lineage: Eukaryota > Metazoa > Chordata > Aves > Cuculiformes > Coccyzidae > Coccyzus > Coccyzus lansbergi. Next base: position 3,307,068 of record JAUMJK010000128.1, read on the forward strand.
TCATATGCACAAACAAACTTATGAATGGAGATTTCTGGATTAGAGGTGACTTACAGCAAGAACAACATTTCAGGAAAGGGAACTCTGCCAAATTGCATATTTGTTAAAGAAAATTGTGTAAACTCAATCAGTGACAATAATATGCCAGCCATAACGACTGAATTCAGTCATTAAAATGTAAAACAAAGGAAAAGCTTCTTTTGCTAACCTCAATATAACTACATCTATCAAGCTTCATCTGTAATAACCAGGCTGATGTTTGCTCTGTGGAGTCCAAATTGCTAATACCTCCAATTTACACCAACTTCTTGGTTCACAGGAACAAAAATCGCTTTCTGTCTAAATATACTTACACTTAACAATCAGAAATGAATCCCTCAGCAAACAATTTTCCAGATTGGCAATCATCTTTGTTAGTAATTATTTATAGTGTGGAAGCATCAAAGCTTTCTGCCTTCAGATTTAACATAACTACTACCTGAAAGGAGGCTGTAGTGAGGCAGATATTGGTCTCTTCTCCCAAGTAACAAGTAAAGGATGAGAGGAAATGGCTTCAAGTTTTACCAGGGGAGGTTTAGACTGGATATTCAGAAAAATTTCCTTACTGAAAGAAACGTAAAGCATTGAAACAGGCTGCCCAGGGAAATGGTGGAATCATCATCCCTAAAGGTGTTCAAAAGACGTGCATAAGTGTCACTTGGGGATGTGTTTTAGTAGGGACGGTGGTATTGGGCTGATGGCTGGGCTTGATGATCTTAGAGGTCTTTTACAACCTTAATGACTCTTATGATCCCACTGTTACTACCATTTCCCAAGTACAACCAGGACAACTGTCAATTGTTTCTAATATACTTATATTGGAAGCAATATATACTTATATAGTTGTACTTCCCCCTTTCCTTCTACTGTACATGCATACTACAGAAGACTTATAAAAGGTTATTTTGAAGAAGCGTTACAGTAAGCATCACCACTATGTAAGTTTTTACAAGGCTAACTGAACTGGAGCACATGTAACAGTTTGTACAGAGCAGCAATGGGACGCTGATGAATAGACAGCACCTTTACACCTGCAGAAGTGAGCACTTCTCTCATGACCTAGCAGGCATGGTGTTCCCTGCTTTGCTTGCAAGGCAGAAGTGTAAAAACAGGTCAAGTTTGCTGACATTTTCTGAAGAAGCTGGACTCAGGCTGGTGGGCTACTTGTTGCCAATGATAGCATCTGCAAGCTGTTTCAAACCAAACCTTGGATTTAAAATACCTTGAAATTAATCTGAAGGTATAAAAAAGGAAAAGAAACATTCTCAATGTTTCAACCTAAATGAAAAAAATATGAAAGATCAATGCAACAAATAACCATTTTGCACTCTGTACAAATCACATTCTGCAGTAATTTCTGCAAGACAGTTCAAAGCTTAAGCTACTAAAAGCCTTCACTTGGACACAGTGAAAATTCTTGCATGAACTAAATCTTAAGTTTTTAATATAATTGATTGACTTTCTATATCATTATTGCTAACAGATACAACTCATTTGTTTCCAATCTAGCACCTTTATAATATTTACACAATGTCACAAAAGGTCTCTGCTCTGTATTACCCAGTTTCCTGAAGTGACAGCACAGAAATGTTTAATCTACTATTTAAGTACATACCTAACCCTGGAAAATAAAATCCATGTCCAAGCAAGCCATTTTCCAGGAAACTGCAGCTCATCACCACTACAGGGGAAAATCAGAAATGCAAGGACTCTTCTTCTCATGTCATGGTATAAGGAAAGGTTTCCTCCAACAACAGTCTCACTTCTCTGATCAGCATAGATCAAAATAGTCTGTGAACCACATGGGACTTGTAAGACGTACAGTGCCCTACATACAAGCTCTAACTGTCCCATCTCCTAGTGTTGAAACCTCTACAAAGACATTCTAATCTGTCTAGATTCACATTTTAAGCATAGCAACACACAGCTTCCATGAGTGGAACGTATACAAAAGCATGAGGGCACACAACATGCACAAAACCACACTGACATTGCACCCTAGCAATAAGAAGCACAACCACTGCTTGACTCTCAGCATCAGGTGTTCCAAGAATTTCTATAAGGTGTGTAATAATTTCCAGCTACTTATTTTAAAGACACTGTGTATGTCTATTCTACGTTGAGATTCACTGCTGATTAAAGAGAATATACAGAATCACAGAACAACCAGGTTGGAAGGGACCCATCGGATCTTCTAGTCCAACCATTCCTATCTAACACTAAACCAAGTCCCTCAAGACCTCATCCACCCGTGTCTTAAACACCTCCAGGGAAGGTGAATCAACCACCTCCCTGGGCAGCCTGTTCCAATGCCCAATGACCCTTTCTGTGAAAAACCTCCTCTTAATCTCCAGCCTAAATCTCCCCTGGTGGAGCTTGAGGCCATTCCCTCTCGTCCTGTCCCCTGTCACTTGGGAGAAGAGGCCAGCTCCCTCCTCTCCACAACCACCTTTCAGGTACTTGTAGAGAGTAATGAGGTCTCCTCTCAGCCTCCTCTTCTCCAGGCTAAACAACCCCAGCTCTCTCAGCCGCTCCTCATAGGTTCTGTTCTCCAGCCCCTTCACCAGCCTCGTCGCTCTTCTCTGGACTTGCTCCAGAGTCTCAACATCCTTCTTGTAGTGAGGGGCCCAGAACTGGACACAATATTCAACGAGCGGCCTCACCAGTGCTGAATACAGAGGGAGAATCACCTCCCTGGACCTGCTGGTCACACCGTTTCTGATACCAGCCAGGATGCCATTGGCTTTCTTGGCCACCTGGGCACACTGCTGGCTCATGTTCAGTCGGCTGTCGACCAACACCCCCAGGTCCCTCTCCTCCTGGCAGTTTTCCAGCCAGGCTTCTCCCAGTCCGTAGCTCTGCACAGGGTTGTTGTGCCCCAAGTGCAGGACCCGGCATTTGGCCGTGTTAAACCTCATGCCGTTGGACACTGCCCAGCGGTCCAGCCTGTCTAGGTCCCTTTGCAAAGCCTCCCTACCCTCCAGCAGATCGACACTTGCACACAGCTTTGTGTCATCTGCAAACATGCTAAGGGTACCCTCAATGCCCTCATCCAGGTCATTGATGAAGACATTGAACAGGACTGGACCTAGCACTGAGCCCTGGGGGACACCACTTGTCACTGGCCTCCAGCTGGACTTAACACCATTTACCATCACTCTCTGGGCCTGGCCATCCAGCCAGTTTTCTACCCAGGAGAGTGTGTGTCTGTCCAGGCCATAGTTGACTGAAGTCTTCCATTCAAAAGACTACAGAATCTGTCTGACTTCATCTGGCCCTGGTTAATCCCAGATCAAAAATCTGCCTGCAGAAATAAAAGATATCAAATCAAGCAGAGTGTCAAAATTAATATGTGGCATGACAAGAATCTTGTGCAACCTCAGAGGACAATATTGCCCTGCATTCACCAGTCCTATGTGCCTATTTGTTGAATTTTACTCAGTAGTAATTATTACTGAATATACAATATAAATTCTTCTTCTTATCATATCACAATGTAGAAATAAACACACTCTATCAGAAATTATTTATGAAATCATGACAGACATAGTCTGATTTACGTCTATGCATTTGAAAACCCTGGAAAGATTTATTAAAGACTTTGTGCCAAGTTCTGGCTAAGTTGAAACCTCTCAAGGTTAATAGGAGTTTGCATTGACTAGATAGAAGTTTAGAAATAAATTATTGAAAATTGGTGATGAGTTCACTGTTTGAGAACTATTTTTATTCTATTTGAAATACATATTTAACATCTTAAGATTAAGGAGGAACAATATGGATCAATTAAAAACAGGGAGAAGGAAACAAGCAATCATTTATTTTTAACTGAACTCTAGTGATCTTTATTTTTCACTAGAAACTGGCCTAACAGGTTGTCTTTAATGCAATCAGTACTATCACAGGGTTGCATTAATCTCAGACTTTACACAAACGGCATTACTTTGCACAGTCACTGACTACCTGTAAAACTTCTGCCACATGAACAACAGAAGTACTACAAATGGTAAGAATTAAGGGAATAGTTAATTAAGTTCTATTCAGACTTGACATGAACTGGAACTAGAGGATAACAAACCAACTTTATTATCAGTTCTTTGCTTTCTTCTGTACTCTATTCCTAAGTAGAACACACACAAATGTCATATTACACAGCAAGGTTTCCATCTTTTCCTTTTCTAAACAGATGAATCAGTAAATGATAGAAAACCCACTGCTACATTTAACACTATAGATCCCAAATCCCTGTCATAATAGGAATTCACAAAAGTCACTGAACTGCAGGATGTGTTATTCTGAAAGATTTTATTAGGAATTAATTATCAGTCTCTTAGTGTACATATTTATTACTTGTATTTGGCCCAGGCAAAATACAGTCTAGTCTCAATTTCATTTAAACAATGGAAACAACAGGTACAATACAAAATGTTCCTGAGAAAAGTAAATCTCTTACAACATATACAACTACTTTCTAGGTGTGTTTTTGTTCTTGCTAAAGAACTGGGGAACTTCCACTAGGAACCATTAAAATAGATGACAATCACTAATAAAGGCAAACTTAGCTTTAACCTAAGACCTATAGAAATACTTGATCAACAAAGTCCTTCAATATGGCTAGAAGTGCATTTAAAACTCTTCCTTGTTTAAAAACCAAAAATCCCCATAATAACTTCCTCTAATTTACTGAGGTAATTACCCATTCTACAACCCTTCCCTGGCCAAACCTACTATATTGGCGTTAGCCAGCAAATACCTTACCTCCTCTCAGCCTGCGTTCCCCTATACAAAGGCTTACTACGGTGGATGAAATAAATTGTTGAAGGGAAGTCTCAAAGATCCAGGAATTAGTAAAGATGTAGTAACATAACATAAGCAGACCTGATTGATTACCATTTTATGACTGTAATAAAAGATGCTCAGTTATTCTTCTATTATAAAATATTCAGTGTTACTGTATCATGTTTCACTTTTTAAACTGATGTCAAGAAGCACATCCATTATTCTGCAAACTTACTGTTTAAATGCAGGATACACTGTAGTAAAGTCTGTGGTCTACATAGAAAGCAAAATACATCGCAAAGTACAGTTTTCTTTCCATAATAACATATATGCTAAATAAACTGCTCCTGTGGTGAACAACGACACTGACTCTACCTGCATGTTGTTGTTTAATTTTATATTATCCAATACTTTTGAATTGACAGTTTCAGTTAGAAAGAAATCAGGCACAGAGAGGGAGCTTGCACAGATGACATCTTATGCCTGCATTTTGTCTTACACATACATTGTACTGTTGACCTCCTGAACTTCCCTTTTTAAAATTTATATGTAGCTAAACCTATTAGAGCATTTCTATTTATAATCTTTCTAGTCTATATTTATCTATATATGACTATCTTCACATGAACAAACTGCTTATAGGCTAAATTGCTGAAACTACCTTGTCTTTTTGTGCCACTCAAACACTGCTGGCACCCGAGAAAAGCCCCAGATTGCTGCAATCAGGTTCTTTTGCACCTCCATGTACTCACTGTCACATGAGCAGCTTGGCTTGTTTATCATGTAGCTAATATTCCAGGCAGTTCCTTTCTTTTGTCAATACATCTTATTCACTTCTTCAGAACCTCTAACACTACTCGGCAACTATATATATTATTATTTAGTTACTGAGTGGGAGATGATCTAATGATTACAAATGCACACAGAGGGAACCAAGGTTGCCATTGGACCCGGATGGTAATCCACAAAAACCAGCGCTCCAGCACTACAGATTTATGGTTGCAACCCTGTGTAGTCACACATGGTAACATTGTAGAGAGTACATGTGACACTGATGAATAATTGTCATGTGAGGGTGTGACACTAAATGGAGATCCAAACCAAGTTAACTCCATGCCTTTTAAGCATGTCCTGCAGCTCACAGTGGCTTGAAATGGTCTCTCAGGAGGACAAAGTAGCTAGTTATTAGAATTAATCCCTTCCTTGAACAGGCAGGTGTTTTCAGGAGACAGTAAGAAGTTAACACTAACAAGTCCCTGCCCTCTGGGAATGTTGGGCACAGCAAATTAAGAAACTCCAAAGTCCCAGTGTAGGGTTAAACATCATAATCGTATTCCCAATTTCTTCAAAAAGCACATTTGACAAATGAAATACAGATGATGACAATATGAATGCCTAACAGGTAAGTATGAAATTTACATCTGTGAAGTACTTAGAACGTGTAGCTGATACTGTATAGTGACAAGTATTGCCAACAGTGTAATTCACTTTGCCTAAACCTATAATGTTCTTTCCAGGCTGGCCTAAACAAACTGCTGCCCTGTGTTGCCTATATAGAACACTGTCTTAATCGCCTGTGCTATGCAGACCCAAGCTTTGGGTAGTATGAATACTTGATTTTCCTGCATGCTGAATCACACATCCAGCTGCAGGCTTAAGTGAGTGAGCAAATGGGTGAGATTTCAGTGCAAGCCAGTGTGACAGCTGTGCACTAGCCCTGCCTCCACGGCTTCACCCAACTAAGCTGCATGAATAAAGATTACAACGTCAGCAACATCACTTGGATGGAATAAACCTCATTAATCCAAATCTTCAAGACTACCCATAACATTCATCTCAATTGTGAGCAAAAGAAAAAATAAATCCCTGCACAAAAAAACATAACTATATCCTGTTTAGCAAGAGGTAAAGGGACACTGTAACAAGGTTTGTCTCAGTTCATACTTGACTTGAGCTAAAAAATAAATAACACAAGTGACTACAACAAGAAAGAGCAATAATTTCTAGTGTCTTTCTAAAACTTTCTTAATGAGTTATATAAAAACAAAAATCATCAATATTCACAACTTAAATCCTGCATTGCTGGAAGTCAAGAGGAAGTTACTTCCTGCACTTTTCTTAATAAGTTTTTTACCAGCCATTCTCAGAACTAAGTGAATGGATTAGACTGACAGTGAGCCTAAGTCAGTAGAGCAATACCTTTTCATTCTATTCATCCAATAGTCTCAGATAGTCAGCTTTTATTAAAATCATATTTGAGATGTTTACGAACAACAAGTCCATAAACAAATTTCTTCCTTGCAGATGAAAATGGATAATTTCCCTTAACATTGATTGATGAAGAACAGAGATATATATTTAGTTAAAGGGGGAAAAGCCATAAAATCTATTTCTATTATCTGCAGAGGATTCTTCCTTTAAAATCATTAGGGGGGAAAAATGTCTTTTTTTCCCCCCGATTTTCTATAATAAACGTTGCACATGGTTATGATTCAATATGTTTTACACTACACTGGTAATTCTCATTATTCTTCAAATATCACATTTGAGGAGGTTAATACACCATTAACATGATTAACTTTTGAAGAGAAGTTAAGCCATATGGAACCAATCTGCACCAATCAGCCATGTAAATGACTAGATAGTGAAGGTCAGCTTGTGCACCGCTGATCTGGTGCAACTTCATTGCCTTCACTTGAATTTACAAGCCTAGGCCAAGGGAGTAACCTGGTTCTCTCTGGAAACTGAAGGTACAAGCAACTTTTTGTTTCTTCACAAAACAGGGACAATCCATAAAAAGGCAGAGATGAACTGATACCCTAGACATGTCTGAATACAATCACCAGAAAGCCTTTTTCATTGGAGAAGCATTTCTCCAAATAAAATTGAGTTCATGGATATGAATCACATCTTCTAACACAGTTTGGTAAGAGTAATTAATTTTGTTCATTATTTCTCTGTCAGTCATTAAATCTGTAAAATACAATGTATCTGAATTAACAGTGCAGTTGCTCAAAGAAGCAAAGCTGTCGTTTCCAACTTTTTGCCCTTGACAGGAATACAGTGCCCACATCACACAAATCACTGTTTGGAATCCTGTGTGGTCGATCCCAAGGTCCTGAGACAGCAAAGGACATCAGCAGTACTATCAGTTCAGTTGTTAATCTTAACCACTGGTAATGTCAAGAGAACTCTGGGACTGAAGGACATACTCTTCCCCCAAAAGCACATACTTCCCTCCTTCATCCCTACCTCCAACTCACTGTCCACAATCTTCTTGCACTTAACAGGTTTTGCCTGCAGGTAACAAAGGCTCATGTTTCTCTCACCCAGCCTACCTCCTTTCCCGTGTTATACTATGCCTTTCCCCTCTTCTCTGTTCTTCTAAACACGTTGTGAAAATAACACGTATTACTGACACACCACCTTCTGGGCAGCTGGTTCCCACAGCTGGGATGCAAAAGGCAATAAAGATAAAATGCAGCTTGGCAATGAATCACAAGCTTGAACAGATCTCAGAGGTCATCTAGTCCATTCCTCTGCCCCAAGGGAGGCTCTGCTATCCCAATGTAATTTCTTACAGACATCTATGTCACCTGCTTCTAAGGATTTCAGTGACAAACTACACAAGCTCCCTAGGCAATATATCCCAGTGTTTCACACCTCCATGTGAAAAAGTTCAATCTTTCCTCACAGGTCACGTTTTCTAGGCCTTTGATCTTCCACGTCTATTTTTTAAAAATCTCATTAGGCCTTTCTACTTTCCCCACACAAACAACTCTAGTTAAAGCAGTTTGCTTCAAAAGCCACTTCTGAAAGTGATCACTGAAAAACTTACTGTATGTTGCTGATGGAATTAAATAGTGTTTTCCCATTGTGCAACTTAATATATTTTAAGACTTACAATGCCAAAATTATTTATGTCTTATTATCCTGCTTGCTTTAACACCATTTGTTTTATTGCAGATTTGCATAGGTAATAGGAGAAACAAGGCCAGGTAGTCACTGCTGTCATATATGAGTCTGTAATGCCTATTACCAGAAACAGTACAACCATAAACCGTCAAATCAAGGCATTTTTGAGATTTAAAAAGCAATTAAATTTTCCAGGTCAAGGTAAAGTCATATTTGATACAGATGACCCTAATGTTACAAAATAATGACATATGTAAGAGATGAATCTACTTTGCTCAAGCAAACAGTTTTGTTAGAAACAGGCTAGGTCCACCACTAAGAGAAGAAGAAATCAGATTTTTCTCAGAGGTTTCCTGTAACCTGTGAGATCATGTGTCACCTGATTTTTTTTTCTTTAATCGCTGAAGAAGTAAATAAGGAAAAGAACTAAAGCAATACTATAGTTAAACCACAACTTTATTAGCGTCAGCTTCACCTTCCTCAGAGAACATAGGAATAACACGCATATAAAGGTCAGCAATAACTCTTTCTCTAAATGAATTTAGTCTGCTGCATGGAGCAGCAAGGACAGAAGGCACCCCTCACCAAGAGTTTAAAACTCTGAAAGCATAGAAGAAAATTATAGTTATTCACAGCCAACAACGAGTCAGTAACTTCTCTAGGCACTGGATACAATATAAAGTATTTCTTTGTTTTAAATAGTGGATTACAAAAACCAAAGAGCCCCAAAGAAAGACTCGAGTATGGCTCCAATAAAAGTATTTTTTCAATATCACAAAGTATTTTACTGCTTGCAACTGCATTTCTATAAGCATGTTACTACCACCTACACAACACTAACATATCATAGGGCCAAATGCAAGGACTGCGGAAGGACTTCAGGTCTTCACACATGACAAGTGTTAAATGTTGTTTCACAGAGCCAAACCTTCAAAAAACAATTTTTTAAAACAACAACCAAAAACCGTAAACCAGAAGAAAGCAAACACATTTTAAGCACCAGTCTAGCTTATGTATTCAAGTATGTCAATGAGAATTTAAGATTTGTGATGGTGCTCGGAGGTGTCCTGGAAAATTTTCACACATTGATCCATTCCCTCATGATTTTCATCATCTTTTAAAATGTGAGGCAATGTCAGATATAACAAAAAAGAACCATTTTATAACAGCTGACCAACTGAACATTTCCAAGAAACGCTGCACTAACCAGAGCTAAATCACTAACTGAATGCTTTCCATACCTCATCTACATCAAAATGAGATGCCAATATATTTCATGATGAATTCTGACCACAGGGAAAAAATAATATGGGCCACCACTGATATGCAATGTATATTTTGATCTATTTCAGACAAACCCCTCCACATGCAGCCATGGAAGAACATCCAGTCCTTTTGACCCAAATATCAAATGAAAATAAAAAGACCAAAAATCTAACACTGGCATCAGCAGTGTCACCAGAAATACTAAAAAAAAAAAAAAAAAAATCTCCATCTAATTTTTAAAACACCTGTAACATACAGAAGAGAATACTGACACACAAAATCCACAAGGGATTATTTTCCTTCAGATTACAAAATTGATAGACTTTAAAGTCCAAATTTTTAACATATCTGTACATGCTCATTAAATATAAATCTGAATCTCAACATGCAGCAAGTACCCTGCAGCAATTACATTGTACATTTTGCAGAATCTAAGGCATAAAGGCATGCATTTAAGACAAAGTTTCTTCAAATGTTATTACAGATGACTACATCTCAAAACATAAATCATCATTCAGACAAAAATCATTAACCAAAAATTCAAAACTAATTAAAAATATGCATCAAAACACAAACCAGAATGCAAAGAAAGTCCTAGAGGCAAGATCAGCAAACAACTATACCAGCCAGTGGTAATAGTTACAGTACACAGCATTTTTAATTCTTCTTCTGAAAAATCTGCTTTGTGTTCCCAGTATGGTAAAATCATCCTGCAGTTTTCTACATTCAAAAAAAAATGCAAATCATCAGCGATCAAGAGAGCATCATCTGATCACATTTCAGGATGCAGCATGGGAGTATTAAGTGACCAAGCATTGATCAAATGATGACAGAATCTGGAGAAAGAGTCTGAAGTAGTATTGGTTGACCCTGATGTTAAGTGTGTTCATATTATATAAGCCCACAGTGAAGTACTGTTTCTGCTGCTGGAAAGTGCTGTTAAAACTCTGCACACACAAATATGTTTGCAAAGTCAAGCACCTACAAATACATTTCTCCTGTTTGATCAATCAGTCTGAAAATAGCCTGCTCTTAAAGGAACTTTCTGGCAAGGTAATATGCATTAGCACCTGATGCAACCATTTCACTGGTCTCAAGATAAATTCTCCCAGCATTTAATGTGTCACCTGCAGGAAAATTCCTTTTTATATAATAAGCTACCAGCCACTGAATCATTTAAAATGAAGGTACCTTTTCTTTTCTCCCATACCTTGCCCACACACCCAGAATGGCAAGCAGGCAGCAGTATTTTAAAAGATTATGCTTACATATCCCTTCTAAATGTGTACAGTTCTCTAGGGAACAATCAGCTCAGCAATGTCTGTGATGCTTAGGCTATAAATACCAAAATGAAATGCATAACCTGTATTATACCAGCAAATAGTGAACTTTACAGATTATTTCTCTCACTTTAGTGCTCTCATATCTTTCATCATTTTTAAGTAATCAACTGCTTGCAATCTTCCACACTGCAGCTACTGTGCATTCAATGCCAGGTGCTGCACACCTCACTAGCACAAACTCAGCACAATGCAAGACCTTCTTTAGCCCATATAGTTCCATATATTGCCATAGTATGCAGGATGCCTTTGGGATTTAGCAAATTCAAACAGATTCTGTTGCTACATCACACAGAAAAACGTCTTGTAGGTCTCCCTGTTTAAAGTATAAAAAAAAAAACAGAAAAGGAGAAAACAGAGCAGCCTACATCTCCAAACATGACAGTGCAATCCTGGCATAGAACGCGCAATGCAAGAGAATAATGACAGCATTTATGTTACCTTCAGTCACATAGTTGTGGTCTCGAAGAAAGCTGTGGTTAATTTTTCGTGTGTCCGTGTCCTCGCCCATTTACAGCAGGATTACTCAGCATGCCTATCCGCAGTGGACTGATAGCATCAGCAGAGGTCGTCACAAGAGCACCATCCATGCTGCCACTGCCTAGCAGAGGCGGAGAACACACTGGGCTACTGAGCACAGCATAATGAGAGCTAGTGATGCAGCACAGATTTGGGGATGAATAACGATTGGGTAGGGAGGGGAAATAAAAAAAAAAGGAAAAAAAAAAAAAAGAAGGAAGGAAAAAGAAGTAACAGGAGAAAGATGAAGGGAGAAACAGCTCCAATAAATTATGAATGCAGAAAGCCAGTAGGGAGCTTGCGGGAAGGGAATACAGGCACTTCTCCCGCAGTTAAAGAATAACCCAATTGTTTAGTCAGGTACTCCTTAAACAAGTGCCCACGCAGCGTCTCCTCCAAGTGCCTGCTGCTGGAGATCTTGCTGGATGCTGTAAAGTGGCAATCAGCGTACTGCAGCAAAACCCGCCCGGAGAAGGGCTCCGCTTGCTGTTGCTGCTACTGCTGTCATATGCCTGTGCTGCATCAGAGCAGGCCCCTCCCAGTCAGCCGCTCACTGCCCAACCATACCAGATCTGCATGGGGTAAAGTGAAAAATGAGACTGCAGGTAATTATTTTAGCTCTTCTGCTGCTAAGATGGGCAATGAAAAAAAAAAAAAAATTAAGGGAGGGGCTGTGGGGAGAAAAAAAAAACCAAACAAAACTTGAAGCTGCTTAAGGGGGTATTTCACCGAAACGTGCTGCACGCCAACAGGCAGCTACAGTTTTGTGCTAGACAATATTGAAATATGCAGCAAAAACAACTGTTGTTCAATGTCAGCTGGGATAAATAAACACTACTGAAACTGTCAAATACCTGCCTATACAAACAGAATCATTACAGGCAAGGTAACCATTCAGCAAACGTAAGATAAAATAATTGCTGATTATCTTTCTCTTGTTTTGGCCATTTTTGTTGATAAAAGACAAATTACAAAGTATAAAGAAAAATGAGGGACAGAAAATAATCTCTGTGGCTTCTCTGTGCAGGAATAGAAAGCTGGACAAAGAGAATGCTTGCAGGCCACAACATTTTCTTAGACCTGCTACTTTCATTCATTGCATTATCCTATCATGTTGAAAAAGCATCGTTGAAATCTGTTTTCTCAGAAAAAACAAAAATCATTCACTTGCATTATAAAGTAAAGCTTCTCCTTTAGTTCCCTTCCTTAATGGCTTTTACCAGCCATTTGGTAATTTGGTAACAGCAAAATGCTTTCAACTAAACAGACAAGCAGTTTCTTTAAACTTTCAATATCTGTTCACGAAACCGTGAACTGTTTGCTGCAGAAGGCATGTATTCTGAAAAAGTACAAGCACCACTGAAGTTCAGAACTTCGAACAGAAGACAAATGGCTGTGGACCAAAGCCACCACAGCATGAAAAGGGAGAATGAAATCACAAAATAATTTAGAGGACAGAACGATGGTCCTGGGGTTTAGGCGCTGGAATTGAACACAAAAGATATAATCCAGTTGTCAGCATTACTACAGCTAAATAAATATCTAATTTTAGGATGAAGTAAGGTTGTGAGAGAAAGAAGAATAGCATTGGAATGACTTTCTTGCCTTTCCTCACTGATGAAGCGAAATAAACAAAACTATCTTCAACCTGACAAGTTAATATCCAATCTTCACATTGGAGAAGGTGGGAAAGTAAAGCTGAAGCCTTAGGTACAAGGCTGTAGCCCAAAACAAGGAGGACCCAGTCCTGCTAGCAGCTTTGGATAGACCATCCTGATTTTTTCTATTGTTTTGAATTTTCTACCTGTTTATGGGAAGCAAGAACAGCATAAATAGTGGATGCCAATTCTAGCTACAGTTCAAAAAATAACTGTGAGTAATTGTAAATATAAAGAATGAGAAAATATAACTAGAATTTGATTGAAACTACAAAGGAATCTTGTAAATACTGGTATTTGTTTTGCATAAAATGATCCTAATCTATGTGATGAAGCTGGTTTATTTTACCCCTCCCTGAGATATAATTTTATCATCATGGATTTGTTCTTTCAAAACGGCTTGTGAGTGATACACATGGCACACAAAATCTCAACTCCAGTGAAGTCAATGGCAAGGTGTACAACCAAAAGGAAGTTCACACTCAACTATTGAACATCATGATCAGACCAGTCTGAATCAAGACAGTAGTTCCCTTCAGCATCTGTGCAGCAGAATAAACTGTCTGCTTTTAGAAAAATAACGTACATGATTCTGTTGGGAACTTGAGCTCCCTATTTACTCAGTGAAGCTTTTGGAGGGCAATTCAGAGCATCCAAATCAGAAACCTCCCTTTCACCATTTTGCATATTGGATGCTTAAGTTTCTCAGTCAGGCAGCCAAGTTTGATACACAGCATTAGAGAGTATGTATTCCTCTGTGGAGGTAACACTGAGTAAACTTACACCTTTTGTTATGGTGATGACTGAACCTGAAACTTCACTATCCAGGGCATTTGATTCCAAAAATCAAGAAACACAGTTGAGTAAAAATGCATAAGAATAATTTATATCTACAAACATATGAAAATGAATATATGGTCTCTCATTTCCAAGAAAAAAACAACAACAAAAAAGAAAAATTTAGTATTAAAAATAAATGAATAATAAATTAAGAGTGATGTATAGAGTCTCAAGAAGCCACACTGATAGCCTGTGAAAATATACTGCAAATCATTTTCTTTGTAAACACCTCTAAATTTCTGTGACCAAGGTGTCTGCAATTTCTACAGTGCCTGAGAGAACGTTTCTGCACTTTCACATAAGCTCAGCAACCACTGCCACCTCTTATTTTATCTCAGTCAGTTGAAACTTTATGATTTCTTCAGCCTCCCTCCATTACTTGTAGGGTGTTTTCATGTTTTTTAGGAACCAAGTGGACTTCTTTTAGAAGTGAAAATAGTAAGTCCCACTCATAGATCATTTTTTCTTCTTGCCAGTTGAACTACAGAGGTTCACAGGCAACCTCCTTAAGCATCACACTTGGGTCAGATCATGCTGACCTTGCTCCTACCTCTTCTACTGTTAAAAAAAAAATCTCATATTGAAGAATAAGAAGAATGAGAAAAAAAGCCTTTAACAAAACCACTAGCCCATACACCCTGTGTACATGCAGCTATATCTTTATTGAGTGGCAAAGATCAGTAGTCCACTGACTTAAGTAGGTCACTTTACATGAGGAAGATGATCAAAATTCTGCTCTAAATTTGGGGCACAATGCACATTATAAGACAACATTTGTGGATAACTCACTGTGCCATTTATTATCAATCCCACTGATAACCTACATAATTCAATCTGGTCAAATATCCAGGGAGAGAGTGAGGGGAAAAGAACCTTTAAACAGACATTGGTTTTTTGTACTGTCATGGCAGTTAACAGTTCTACGCATAAAACAACACAGTAATTGAGCTGAATACTGTACAAACACAGAAATAAAGGAGTGTCCTATCCTGAAGAACCAAACTATCAAATGGAAGAGCTATGTACAGATCAGCAGAGACATTTATGTAAACAGTGAGTCAGTAATGAGGATGGAATCCTGGCTTTAAGCTTTATTCAACAGAAGGTTGCTAAAACTTTGGGGAAGGCAGCAACAAACAAAAACTGGACTCGAGAGGTTGAAAAGCAACTGCACTACAAGAAAAGAGCAAACATAAAGATAAAATGAGGAAGACTGGCTAGCAGGTGAAGAGGTTTTTCATTTTTCCTCCCTCCCCAAAGACAAAAGAGGCTAAGAGTATTAAGATGCATTCTAAAGAGTAAGATGTTCAGTCAAAGTTAGAAGAAAGTAAAAGACAGAGGAAAGTAAAAGACAAGGGCAGGCATGACCCAGATGCCAGTACATACTGAGAGTGTCAGTAAGAAAACAGAAAAGTCTAAAGGAGCACAGCAAAGAAAAACTGGGCTGTGCCAAGAAAAGAAAAACCTGGTAAGATTGCAAGAAAAAAATCATTTGAGGGGAGGAAGAAACCACTTTGTCAGGGTTCTGGTGAGAAGGACTGGAGACTGCAGAAAGGAAAAAGAAATTAAAGCAAAAGGCAGTCAGTACCCTGAGGAAGGATCAAAACTAGCAAAGACACAAAGAGGATTGGTAACAGTGTAGCCTAATAGTAGTAAAGAATTGACTAAGATAAGAACAAAACTTTGGCAAAAGGACTGTCCCTGTACTGGGCACTGATGAGACCGCACCTCGAATCCTGTGTTTAGTGCTGGGCCCCTCACCACAAGAAGGATATTGAGGTTCTGGAGCGAGTCCAGAGAAGAGCAACAAAGCTGGTGAAGGAGCTGGAGAACAGGCCTTATGAGGAACAGCTGAGAGAGCTGGGGGTGTTTAGCCTGGAGAAGAGGAGGCTGAGGGGAGACCTTATTGCTCTCTACAACTACCTGAAGGGAGGTTGTGGAGAGGAGGGAGCTGGGCTCTTCTCCCAAGTGTCAGGGAAGAGGACAAGGGGCAATGGTCTCAAGCTGCACCAGGGGAGATTCTGACTAGATATCATAAAGAATTTTTTCACAGAAGGCGTCATTGGGCACTGGAACGTTCTGCCCAGGGAGGTGGTCGAGTCGTCATCCCTGGAGGTGTTTAAAAGACAGATAGACGAGGTGCTCAGGGACATGGTTTAGTGGTAGATAGGAATCGTTGGTCTCATTGATCGAAGTGGTATTTTCCAACCTGGTGATTCTATGATTCGAATCATGTTCGCTCACTGAATTTCCACCAGGAAGCTCTGCAGCATGACAGAGGGAAGAACTAGGTGTTAGAAGGGAACTGGTCCTCAGGGTTCGTGCATGATCTTACTTATAAATAGCTGTTAAACACATAGCCACCCTTGTTTTGCTCAGTCAAAATGTTTTTACTCTTCCCTTAGATACGTTCTCACAAAGAAATTCTATTAGCTTTTTTAGACACTTACATCAGGGCACAGTCTTTAATAATTTTATTTCTCAATATCTGAAATAGAGCATAATCAGGTGCTCCAAGTCTTTACTACTCTCAAATTCATCAGTTGGTCTGGAATAGAACAATTAAGTTTGAACAGCAATTGAATGAAACAATGGTTTAATACTTAAATATTTGCTCTAACAAAACTTCTCATAACCAGATCATTTACTAAAACATGATGGCTTCAAGTGAAATGAAACTGAATTTTAAATTGGCACAGAACTTTGAATTGATTATTTTTGAAAAATGAGGATTTTAAAAGCACTGTGGTGTTAGAAGTCCTTAGAAATGAAACAAATTATACCTAAAGCAGAGTATCTTAAAATATGACATTAGTTTAATGTTTATGTAGTCATTGGTGGGTTTTTAGCACTTTGACAGAATTTGCTTCTAACCATATCCTAGCTGCGAACTCTGGGAAACAGGGCAAACTTTCTCTTCTCATCTTCAAATGGAATAAGAGAACACGTACAATTAGCCAGCTACAGAAAAATACAACAGAATATTTAGCTTACCCTTTACAGCTATATGACATTGCAACTGAATTTGCTCACCAAAAGAAAATATTTATGAGCCAGATGCTGTCTCCCTTTATGCATATCTAGTTTATGTACAGGGACTTACATATCATAGCTTAGTTACTGATTTCTCCAGTTAGGCCATGAGCAAATTAACTTTGCTGTTTATTTATTTATTCATAATGTCCAGGAAAATGAGATTATATAGTAAAGTCATACTCCTGCTCAGAAATACTGGAACTCATTGGTTGCCTCTCCTTTAAAAGGATAAAGCAACAAGGAATTGGAATGTGATAAAAAGCTACTCCCCTCGTCTTCCTCCAGCCCTACTTGGCATAACAGAGAAGGGACTGAGAGCTCAGAGCCAGGGATAAGATAGGAAATCCACTCCCTTGGGTTTGCGTAGTTTTCCTTTTTTTGAAGAATGGTAACTTTCAAACAGCGTTTCTCTCTGCTATCTAGTCCTCTCTTGGTACTTCTACCCAGAATGAACATTGTCTGAATCATACTCTCCCCTGTATTTGAGACTAGATGTACATTGCAAATTGCAGCAGTAATACTTTAAACATGTTAGATCATAGGAACAGTCCAGTCCAGATGGCAGAGACCTCAGCATGAGCTGATTGCCTTGGAGGGAAGTTACCCCACCCACGATTAAAGTAGCAACAGCACAAAAATCTTTCCAACGTTGCTTATTTCACAGACATTCAAGCACAGCTCATTACATGATGCTCGCTTGCAAAGGAATTATCTAATAGCTGTGTGACAGTAGTGAGTGCATCATAAATTACTCTGGTAAGAGTTTGTCTTAAAGATACAATTCTGTATTCCTATACATTTCTGAATCCTTTTATATTTGTCTAATAGTCAAATATAATGTAATAGAGAGCATT
Organism: Coccyzus lansbergi; assembly: GCA_033558105.1. NCBI lineage: Eukaryota > Metazoa > Chordata > Aves > Cuculiformes > Coccyzidae > Coccyzus > Coccyzus lansbergi. The sequence continues at coordinate 3,325,311 of JAUMJK010000128.1, forward strand.
ACCATGCAATTCCATTTTTCATTCTTTGACAGCTAAAGAAAAACAAATACTGCCAAAAGTTAACATAAAAAGTAAAAGAAAAAATTGTATCTATCATAGCTCTTGAGTAAAAACTAAATAATTTTTTCTTATTCTAACACTTTAACAGTAAGAATTTTTAGTATGTAGCTTATATTTCAATACACATTCTTGAATTACTTACTGGATATTAAATCAAATGTTTAATATTAAAAATTATGATGTAGCCCGACAATTCTGAGAGACCTAATGGCTGCTATCATAATTCAAAAAATATTCTGTTATTCACAAAGAGAAAGATTCTTCAACACTACCTTTTACTGTGTTCAACCTAAAAATAATATCTCCCCAGAAGAAATAATTTATTTTTAGCCTACATACTCTCGACACAGAATAAAACTAATACCTCCCAGCACCTGGCAATTTTAGAAAGCAAGCAATTAAAAATTATCATCCAGTAATTTGAATTACAGAAGCTGACTTCCTTCCAACATCATTCTTCCTCTTTGTTCCAGTGAACACTGCATAAGTGTGCCAGGGCACAGGATCAACTGAATCCAAACAACACTCAATTTTTTACCAGGAACCCACAGTTTTGCTCATTTTTTTTTTTTTTTAGTGGCGTGCTGGTGACAGCTAAGCAGCATGGTAGAGTTCTGGGCTTAATTTGATGATCTTTCTCATAACTGAGAGGTTGTAGCCAGAATATTCAAACATAACAGCTCCTGCAAGAAGTCTCCTTGAGGCAGAACAGATGCCCTGAGCTATGATGCGCCCCCCACCACCACCACCTCCCCGTGACACAAGCTCCTCACTAAGACCATTGTATCACCCTGGATGGGAAGTGGTAGGGCCTCTGCTAGCTCCACAATAGCACATTCATCCACACACAGACTGGCAACTCTACATTGGATGCTGCTTTAAGTTGTCCCCCTCAAAGAATGAAAAAAATTGGAAAGATAAACAGTTTCCTACCTACTGGCTTGAGTATGGTCAGAGCAAGCAGCCAAAAAGCCAGAGTTACCAGGTAGAAATCGTAGTAGCATCTGGCAACAGGGAAAAGTGCTACAGGACCCAAATCCCCTGACCTCACAACTTTGGACGGCACTGAAACACTGTACTAAAGACAGCAACTATATCTCTGCCTTGGCCTTTAGTGGTTTAAAATCACATCTAAACCAAATCCTGAAATCTATCAGCTGATGAGTGCAATGAACAAGTTAAGAAGAGTATGAAGAAATTCCAGTCAACGTGAACAGAGGGAGTTCTGCACACTCTAAGGGCAAGTTTTCATTTGCAAATTTCAGAATACAGTAACAGATTCCAGCAATATCTACATTTAGCTACATAGATGGAAAGCAAAATTGCAAAATGATAGGAAAGAACAGGCAAAATGCCATGAGAAGAAGTTGGAATTTTTCCCAGACTTAATAATTTGGAGATTAAGCCTATTCAGTGACTGCATCAGGAATGGGAAGAGTGGTCTAAAGGAAAGAGCAGATGATGAGGAATCAAAGACCAAGCACTAATTTCAGCTGTGAGGCTTTAGCAAGGTCATTTTCTTACCTTGTGCTTCTTTTTCACTCTCCCTATGCCTTGTGTATTTAAACCAAAAATTACCTAGACATTTCCCTACTGAAATCACCCAATGGAGATTGATGCAAGACCCCTGAGCAATGCTGATACTTTCCCGAGCTAATAAAGCTAATTTGTTCCTAAAACAAGCTCCATATCCTTTATAACACAAGGCAGATTATCTACTCCACAGCAAACAGCATCACAGAAAGAGATGACATAGAAGCTACAGCTTCCTACAAAATGTGTTTGAAATGAATCCTAAAAAGAAAACCTATTACCGACAGATCCTGTCACGGCCAAGCAAGGCAGGCATACTGACGGACAAAGAAAACTGGAGTGGGAGGAGGAAGACAGGGTTGGGGACAACTGTTGGGACAAATTCTTCCACCTTAGCCTTCAAAAAGGTTACTCTGCTCCCAAATGAAATACAAATATATATATATGTGTGTGTGTGTATTCCAGAGGATCAAAAATACATTGAGGTTGCTATCACTGCATTCCATGCTGAAGGAAACACACTATTCATTTTACAAACTTATTTTATTTTCATATATATTTTCTGTAGATGGTCATTACGTTACACACAGCATCACTTGCATGCTGCCTCATACCTAGTATACAAGGCAGCATGTACCTTGTTAGTGCTGCCTGTTGTGTATGGGACACTTTCTCTCTAAAGTGACACCTGTGATAACATCCTTTCTCTGAACTACCCTACAACATCAGCAACTCACTACTATGTTCTACTGTTGTGCAGGGGATAAAACCTTTTTAAATGTGTGCTTCTGCATGCAAGCCTACAAAATCATGATGCATGCAGTTTATTCAAACTAACGTTATTGTTACATCTTTTTGTACACACTAAAAGCAGGAAACCTCCACACTAGTAGAAAAAGTATGAACTTGCAAAGCAGCAATATATCCTAAGAAAGACAGCTAAAATCTTGCTGGAGATGGATGGAAATCACGAAGGGAAGATATTTCAGCAGCTGTTCATGATGAACAGATCACAGGTACCACAGCACAGTGCCAGAGGTTGCTGATGGGCTCTGTCAGAACAGTGGAGCCTCAGGAGCTGAACTGCATGCTGCCTCCCCAAGACTTCACCCAAGCATGCTGACAGAAGTAGGTTCCAGACAAGACCTATCACTCCATAACCAGGTGAGGCAGCAATTACAAACCTAACTTCATAGCCTAAGACAAGATGACCTACATCCCAAGTAACTATGTAGATGTCAGACTGGAGTGGGATGTGAAGCCTGCAGAGACAGGAAAGTTTGAAAAGACTAAAAGAGAATCTGCAAATGGGCACATGGTGTGAAATAATTATGAAATTGTCACCTGGAGGCACTGGACAATCCAAAGAAATGATGCTATAAAACACAGATCACAAAGTGGCCCAAGAAAGGTACTTAGAGCAGGGATACAGGCACTCCCTTGGACTCAGAAGATATGCTTGTATGCATATTTGTGCAACAAAAGAATTGGTGGGAGAGGGTGGGAATCAAGTGAGAACAGTATTCAAACCCATGGTAAAGGTCACATAAATTCTTCCTGAATAACAATTGACTGACATATACATTTAAGCAATATCCTGATGTGGTACCTGTGCTACTACACAGTGAAAACACTGCGAACAGAAAGCAGTAACTAAAACAGCTTCCAAAAATCAGCATTCTGAAAGGATTAAGCTACTAAGATACAGAAATCCTGGGGAGAGGAAGCTTGAACAATTTCAATAGAAAAAAAAATCAAGATATAAGACATCAAAACAGGTACAAAGAAACAAACTTTCTGCACAAGATTAAGAGAGAGGAAACAGGAAATTCTGTTAAATACTATGACCTGTCATAAAACATCAGAAACTGCCTGAGCATTTGTAACGCCTCTAAAACATTTTTGACACTTAAGCAAATAATTAAAAATCCAGTCAAATCAGTGGACTGCATTTGCTTTCATATTAAAAAGCAAACTACAGTCACTCTTCTAACATTTTGTTACTTCAGACCTCAATATATTTCAGGAAATAAAAATTCAGGACCGATTCCTGCACATGGCAAGTCTATTAAACAAAATCAACATACAGAATAATTTATTACTGGTTTTGCATTCCACACACAATCATACAAAGATGACAGCTGGGAAGGGAACTTAGGCCAAAAGACTGTGCTTCTGACACAACTGCAGAGAAATGACATGACACATGACAGGACATTCATCCTAACTCCTTCTTTCCACCAATGTGTTTAATTCAGGTAACCAGAGCACAAGCAGCTTTTCCTCCAGCATTACCTTTTGTCACAAAGACTAGTAACCTATTTCTGTGGTCTGCAATATCTAGAGAGACACGCAAATCCAGTGTTTCTGGAGGACCTGAAGACCCAAGCCATCCTGGCCAATGAGAAGGAGCTGTTCAGGACAAAAAAGCCGTTCTAGAAAATGATACAGTGCTATTTTTTTTCTTGTACTGCAATGTTGTTGGTACAGCTTCAAGAGACAGGAAATCTCTCAAAAAACAAATCAGTCCAGTATCACAGAACCACAGAATCACAGAACAACCAGGTTGGAAGGGACCCATCGGATCTTCTAGTCCAACCATTCCTATCTAACACTAAACCAAGTCCCTCAAGACCTCATCCACCTGTGCCTTAAACACCTCCAGGGAAGGTTAATCAACCACCTCCCTGGGCAGCCTGTTCCAATGCCCAATGACCCTTTCTGTGAAAAACCTCCTCCTAATCTCCAGCCTAAATCTCCCCTGGCGGAGCTTGAGGCCATTCACTCTTGTCCTGTCCCCTGTCACTTGGGAGAAGAGGTCAGCTCCCTCCTCTCTACAACCTCCTTTCAGGTACTTGTAGAGAGTAATGAGGTCTCCTCTCAGCCTCCTCTTCTTCAGGATAAACAACCCCACCTCTCTCAGCCGCTCCTCATAGGGTCTGTTCTCCAGCCCCTTCACCAGCCTCGTCGCTCTTCTCTGGACTTGCTCCAGAGCCTCAACATCCTTCTTGTGGTGAGGGGCCCAGAACTGGACACAGTATTCAAGGAGCGGCCTCACCAGTGCTGAATACAGAGGGAGAATCACCTCCCTGGACCTGCTGGTCACACCATTTCTGATACCAGCCAGGATGCCATTGGCCTTCTTGGCCACCTGGGCACACTGCTGGCTCATGTTCAGTCGGCTGTCGACCAACACCCCCAGGTCCCTCTCCTCCTGTCAGTTTTCCAGCCAGGCTTCTCCCAGTCTGTAGTTCTGCATAGGGTTGTTGTGCCCCAAGTGCAGGACCCGGCATGTGGCCGTGTTAAACCTCATCCCACTGGACTCTGACCAGCGGTCCAGCCTGTTTAGGTCCCTTTGCAAAGCCTGCCTACCCTCCAGCAGATCGACACTTGCACACAGCTTTGTGTCATCAGCAAACTTGCTAAGGGTACCCTCAATGCCCTCATCCAGGTCATTGATGAAGACATTGAACAGGACTGGACCTAGCACTGAGCCCTGGGGAACATCACTTGTCACTGGCCTCCAGCTGGACTTAACACCATTTACCACCACTCTCTGGGCCCGGCCATCCAGCCAGTTTTCTGCCCAGGAGAGTGTGCATCTGTCCAGGCCAGAGGCTGACAGTTTCCGTAGCAGAATGCTGTGAGAAACTGTGTCAAAGGCTTTACTGAAGTCCAGAAAGACCACATCCACAGCCTTTCCCTCATCCAGCAGCCGAGTGACTTTGTCATAGAAGGCGATCAGTTTTTTGCTGTTAACCTGTCCTCTAGATAATCCAAATATTTAAATTACAGTAGCATCTGCAATAAAAAATGCTGCATCTGCTGTAAGCACTCAATCTCTCAAATAACATTCACTTCAAAAAAAAAAACCCTCAAAATAAATAGAAGCTATTAAAAAAGATTTAAAAAAACCTCTAACAGAAAACAAACATATAAGCATTCAATGGAGTAAGGAAAAAAAAGCAATTTGTGAGCAGAAATGTAGAAAGCAAACTAGGAATGAATGAAAACAAATGCACCCCAAATTTTAAGGAGTAAGAATCCTCATACTACACTGTATTAAACAGCATGTACCCAGATGTTGTGTTCCACTGCTGGCCAAGCTCAAACCAACAGCCTGAATCAAAATTCATAAAAGAAGAACAGATCACAGAGGTGATTCAGCATTGGAAACAGAGAATTACAAGTTAAACAATGACTGAGAAGACTCCCGTAGGATCAAGTGGAAAGGAATGGAAACTCAAACATCAAAGCCAATACTTTTTATTGTGGTTGAAGACACACTAAATGCAAATTAAATCAAGGGAAAACACGTTGCTTATTTTGAACTCTACTTACAAGGGACTGCATAAGCGGAAAGGTATTAACTGATTTTGCAATCTAATGAAGGGTTAAACACCTACAAACTAAGTGTTGCAATGAAAACAGGAGAGGCACCTGGCCCCATGGAGAATCTGGAAATGCAGAGTGAACTGCTCACCCTATCCAGTATGGAAACTGCCAATGCCAGGGGGAGCTCCCAAGAATTAGCACCCTGAAACACTAAACAAATGCACATACATTCCTTTCTAGAGTTTAAGGGTCTCACGTAAGATCACAAAGGAGACGAGTTTGCTGATATAAGTTCTAAAGCCTGAATATCAATATGGTCTTAATAGTTTGTTGCTACTAAATATTCCCTGAAAAAACTTGGAGACAGTTCCACCTTATTGATTTTGGTTTAGTTCAAGAGAAAAAAAAATAAGCTGGGAATGGCCATTTACCATATCTGCTGCTGAATTTGCATCAGACATCAACAGAAAAATGCAGTATTTGTGGAACCAGAAATGATCCCAACTAAAAGGAACACAAACCTGTGCCTTTGTGATTGAGATGTTCATCACAGCAAGGAAATCTGAGGCTTTTTGAACTGAATTTAAGGTCAATTCAAGTTTTTGCACTTGCAGTTACTTTATGCATATAAGAGAAACCGTCATCCAAATAAGACCTTGAACCACAGCTACTTACAACTTTGCGTAAGAGGAAATTCGAACTGGCAAAAGGAGGGAACAGGAGCCCGGACCCAACACATGGCAAAGGCCCCCGCATGGCATGGTGTTGGAAAAGAAAGGTCTGCTAAGCAAAACCAAACCCGAATATGTCACTAACCACTTTAAGGAAAAAGAAGGGGAGGGTTGACTGCTTAATGCAATGGTTTTTGCTAAACTCTGCAAAACTATATTTAATCTTACTTACAGCTAGGCAAGGATCTAACACAGTTGCTGTGCAAGCATAAATGCCAGGCCTTAAAATATCTGTAGTCCATAACAGAATGAGCTAATTTCAACTAATGAAATGCTGAACCAGCACAATGAAAGACCAGAGCATGGGAAAAGTAACACAATAACGTTATGCTTAAGACAATTATAAATCAAAGAAAAGAGAGTATTGTCTTTAAGCTTCAAGAAGCAACTCCCCGGGGAGGGGTGAGGGACACCACCTATGAGACACCATGGCTAAGGGCACAGTGACCAGAGAGAACTAGAATGGAGGCAGTGAAACAAGAAGTGAGCAGTCTGGGAAATCAGGGAAGTTAGCTGTGGCTCATGGCAGTTTTGCAGGCATAAAGGAAAATTCAAAAGTCAACAAGGTGGGTGCAGAAGAGGATCAACACAGTAGAACATAGCAGGAGAAAATGAGCACTTCTCTGAATAACCTTGATGCACCAGAAGGGATGTCCTTCAATCCCCTAATGTCTAAGTGCAGTCGCACTGACCTCTTATCTAGGCTGAAGAGCTAGATAAGGTGTTTGAGCGTGAAGGCTGCGGGAAGAAGGGCTCCTGCAATGCCAAGGAGGCAGAGCCTCCCAATTCTTGGCAACAGCTACAGTATCCAGAACTAGGGTTCTGGAAGCCAATGCCCTTGAGTGTGGGCTTAAGGGCCAAGATGATGGTCTTGCATACCTCAGGGGTTCGGAGAGTTTAAGCATCTGGGAGTAAAAGTGTCTACATAACCCAAAGTTACATATGCCAATGACTGCAGGCTGTTCCTCATATCCACTGTAATTTATGTAATCTCTTTGGTTATAGAATTCCTCTGCCAGCACACCCACTGCCACTCGTATGACTAACATCTATCTCACAATCTGATTGATGAGATTGTTCATGATCCTTACTTGTTCTGATTATCCCATAGATATGTACCACTGATTCTTAGCTGTTGTTGATCTGCTTTGTCCATAAACACTGTTAACCTTTATAAGCTGTTAAAAATCCTATCTACCTTCTTGTACAACTTGTCTTCTTTCTTGCCAGATAATACTGTTGCACATCCCTTCCATAGGAGCTAACCCACCTTAACGCAGTGTCAAAACCACAATAAAATAAATACGATTGCATTTTCTGTTGTTCTGTTGGGCTAAATGTATGAGTGCAAGAATTACCCTAAGACTGGCCTGAGCTTCCAGGATAATTCCCTGCTTAGTTTCAGAAACGCAGTGGAGCAAGTTTGTAAGTTTATCCATTTCCACAAACAGGCAGCTGATGTGCATGACGATATACATTTGTATTTATCACATTTGTGTTTAAGCATATACTGAAGTCCTGTTTAGGATCTAACCATAAATCTCATTCTCACATCAGTTAAGCACTTTTTAAAATGTTAACCAGATGCAATTAGATTATAGAAGATTCTTTCAAATAAGATGTGGCAGAAACCTCTGGCAGTATGCATTTTGCATAATTCTATTTAAAGAAATTTAATATAAAGACTTACTGAGTAACACACTTAGAATGGTAACTTACATCACTCCTTGAACAGTAATTAAGAGTAGCTTCTTAATTATTCAATTTATCTATAACAAACCAGAAAGATTTATCTTTCTTTCATGCCCATGTAACTGATAGATAGGAGCATTTAAAGTTCACCAGAAAACATATGAATAAACAAGTAATTTAATAGAATGCCATTTCAGAAAAGGCACGGTGAATGATCTACCTGTATTACAGGTAAGTAAAACAGAAAACACAAAAGCCATTTGACCTGAAAGCTTAATTGAAGTTCTTTAGTAACAGTGGGACTAACCAAATCCTCTTCTAAAAGCATTGCCATTCACTAACCACTTGCTTACAGCGATGGAGAGTCTGAGAACACAGAGATTTAATCTCTACTTCATAGTTATAAAATAACACTTAAGAACTGCAGTCGCACTGATCTCTTATCTAGGCTGAAGTGGGGTTTGAGCTCCAAGGCTGCGGGAAGAAGGGCTCTTGCAATGCCAAGGAGGCAGAGCCTCTCACTTCTTAGCAACAGCTGCAGTCCCCAGAATTAGGGTTCTGGAAGCCAACGCACGAGATTTTTGCCACCCCATCCCCAACATTTTGCACAGCTGCCTCATTCAGCCTCTGTATTTCATTAAAAGAAGTATTTGTAACCATGCAGCTTTTTGATAATAAAACCATTTTCAGTTTATTCTGCTCCAGCCAAGGCTTTCACAACAAGGTTTGGGGGTTTTTTTTTTTGTTTTTTTATTTCCTGCAACACTATACAAAAATCATTTAATAAAAGATCTAATGCTGCAAGAGTCCTAAATCTATCATTTCTATTTAGTGGGTGCCCTGTGAGCTCGACTCCTTCACCCTCATCTTGGCAACATGACCCTTAAGTACAGGGCATTCACCATAATGAGGACTTACTCAGATTTCACTTTACTGCAGGCAATTTCCTATAGCCAGGTCTCCTAAATCTCAAACATTTCAATGACTAGCAATTTTTTTGTGTCAGGAATAGCCTTTTTGCATGAAACAATGTTCACTACAGTAACTCTGTATTCTGAACATAAAAGTATTTGCATTTCCACATTTTGCAATTCAATATTTTGCTGAAACATAGTAAAGCAGTTATGTTGCATTTCCAGATATTGCCGTATTATGCAAATTTTCCAAAATGTAAATAATCCAGAATCAAATAGAGAGACCTGTCTAATAGGGGTGAAAAAGTTAATGGTGCTTCAGAGAGTGTGAATATTCATATAAGATGGCCACTGAGTATCAACCCTTCCCCTTTGAGGCGAGTCCTCAGAAAGAGGAATAAGCCAGTGAAGAGTCCTGTACTTGTTGCTGGCAAACAAAACTGTGGATAAGCCCATTCGCAGCTTTCATTAACAGGAACAAGGAAGTGAGTACAACCAGAAAACATGGTTTGGGAGCAATGCAGCCTATTAAAGAGGCAAAATCACCCCAGCCCTTAGAAAGAACTGCTGTTATACCAAAAAGAAACAATACAGATATAGGACTGTAGAAACAACGTGTCTAATAGGTTTTTTTTTTAAGCTAGAAAAAAACTTCAATAGCATTCTTTAACAGCATGATGCTTCTGTAGCACTGCCAGACTTCTAGCCAATACTCAGGGAAAATGCAACCAGACAAACTACATATTACACCTTACATTTTATGGATATCTCATTAAGATTTCATATGTACATTTGACAATCTTATTTTTAAGATCCAATAGTAACAACAATTGCTACTGCTTGAATTACTGCAAGTCTATGAGACCTTATGATGACATCATTCACATACCACCAGATGAACTCATGAGAAAGAGATGGCATTCAGTTGTAACCAAAATCAAATTATGGAAACACTACATAACGCCCATTAGGAAAAGTTTTGAGATGCAGTATTCGTCCCTGAAACACAATAGAAAGCACAACTGGGAAAATTTGATATTTTCATGTTATGGGATGCTCTAGGATTCCTTCTGCTCTTAGAAACTCATCAAATTTCCATAGCAGCAGTCCCCAAAGCAAGCACTTTGCAGCGGTGGGGAGGGTATGTGACCCAGCTCTTTGGGTTTCTGTCAAATCAAAGGTGAACTAGAAAGCTCCCAGTTATTCAATGGAACATCTGGAATTTGCGTAACAATCCTAAGATCATAAAGTTCAGTAAGGGGAAGTGCAAAGTCCTGCACCAGGGGAAGAAGAACCCTAGGTACCAGTACAGGCTGGGAACCACCCAGCTGAAAAGCAGCTTGGCAGAAAAGGACCTGGGGGTCCTGGTGGGCATCGACTGAACTTGAGTCAGCAAGGTACTCTTTCCACAAAGAAGGATAATGTTATCCTGGACTTCATTAAGAGTGATGCCAGCAGACAGGTGATCTTTCCCCTCTATTCAGCACTGGTGAGGCCACATCTGGAGCACTGGGTCCAGTTCCAGGATCCACAGTACAAGAGAGACATGGGCAGACTGGAGAGAGTCCAACAGAGAACCACAAAGATGATGAACACATTGGAGCATCTCTCCTATGAGGAAAGGCTGAGAGCTGGGCCTGATCAGCCTGGAGAGAAGGCTGCTCAGGGGATCTTTGATCAACATCTATCAACTTCTGAAGGGAAGGTGTAAAGAAAATGGTGTAAGTCTCTTTTCCATGGTGCCCAGTTATAGGACAAGTGGCAACAGGCACAAACTGAAACACTGGAGGTTCCCTCTGAATATCACAAAATATTATTTTTATTGTGAGAATGTGAATACTTACTAGAGGTTGTCCAGAGAGGTTGTGGAGTCTCCATCTTTGGAAAGAGTCAAAAGCCATCTGGATGTGGTCCCTGGCAACAAGCTCTAGGTGACCCTGCTTGAGCAGGGTAGGCTAGACCAGATCAACTCCAGAGGTCCCTTCCAAACTCAATCATTCTATTGATTCTATAAGATTACATTGTGACAGGCAAAGTTCAAGAACAAATGAGGTCAACCTATGGTTGCAGTACTTGAAATAGTAATGAAGGAATATAAAGAGAACAAAAGAAATGCAATCCTAAATTACATTTAATAACCAGATTCCCCCTCAGTCACTTTGACGCTACACAAAATAGGGAAAGATTGCAAATTTATCCCAGCCTCCACTCTGCAGCTGCATTGTCTTGTCATTTACCTGTGCGGGTGTCAGCACACTTTTGTCCTATAAGGCAGCTCTGGACATCATCAGTAGCAGGGCTGACTCAGGGCTTTCAGACTACCTGTCCTCACTCAGAACATTTGAGGACAAACGGGGATATCACATGAGCTACAGAAGGATGAACAGTCACTCTCCTCCTCTCTTTTCCTCAGCTTTGGGCATCCCAGAAATAGGAACATTCTTTAAGATTTGGGATCATTTTGCTTATTTCTCTTTTATAACATGACTAAAACTCTTGAAAACATTTACAGTCACATATCCTGAGAAATATTAATAGTAACAGTGATTATTCTGAATTCCATTGCTGCCACCAGCAGTAGAGTTTCTGCCATTAAAGAGAGACTAACACAATCGTATTTCATTTTATGGTAAAGAGCTGGTACTATTGCATTGTCTACATCCCATTTGGAAAAAAAAAATAATCCAATTAGAATGGATTCACAACAAGATAGATTTCGACTCTTAGTTTTGACTTTGGCTGTCTTTTGTTTGTTTGTGAGGCACTATAATTGTTTATAAACAATATAAATTGAATCTATGGCATTCAAAATCCAGACTCTGTAGGTAACCTAGGGTTATAGGTTAAAAAACATTGACATCATGACAAATTGCTGTAATTTGAGGAATAATCTGAAATCCTGCTGGGACACAATTGAGTCTGTGAGCCTAGTTGTTAATGATAATAAAAGCTGACACAGTAAAAATGATAAAATTAAAGAGAACATCCAGTAATATAAGTACCTCCAGTGTATGACATTGACAATCCAGTTAAGGGAGCTAGTAAAAATCTCACTGGCGAGTAACTTAATGCTCTCTTTTCACTTACAGAAAGCTCCAGTCATTTGTGGAAATGCAACCGCTGACTGGTTTTGTCTTTTCTTGCTTACACGCTGTCTATTTGTCATCATTTTAAAAACCTGCAGTTTTTATAATATCTTCAGTAATACAAGGTCATAATTCCACTTTCTGATTAGTTTGTACCCATGTACCAATAGACAAAAACTGTATTTTTCATGTAGCACACCCATGATACCGTTCTCTGCGTCTTTGACATATAATAAACCAGCTGGCAACATAAAATATAAATCGGTTAGCTATAAGAACAGATGAATCATTAATTACTTGTTCTGTAGCAAAAAAAAAGAGACCAATTTTACAGTATCAATTGCATGTGTAGCTGCTAATTAGAAATTATATTTCAAAAGAAATTATATATGTAAAAAAACCTCAACGAGCATTATTTAAAACATTAATCATAGAATGGTTTGGGTAAGAAGAGACCTTTAAAGGTCATCTAGTCCAACACACTATAAATACTGCTATTTTAAGATATTAATATTTTTCAGAACTTAAAATACAGTTATTGAATTTTGCTGTGGCTTTGCTTCTTTATTTTCATTCTCCAACAATACTTAGATATTATGAATTAGTGCATATCATTATAAATATCATAAAATTTTTATTCATTCTCATACTGCATTGTATCTTTCAAATCCTCACACTTCAGATCATTATTCTTGGCTTTGCAGGATCAGGGGATAATGTTTTCTCACAATCTACAAGACAAGGAAACCATATGCTGCTAATGTGAAAAATCACATAAATCCGAACTAAAACTAACAGGATTCTGACATCTCTTCCTTGTGATAGTACAGTCAGTAGGGGGTGGAGAGTTTTCCATCAAAAACTAGTTTTATAATAAAGGGGAAAAAAAGAATACAACAAGGGAATACATAGATTGGCAAAACCTAAGAAACCACTTGTGTTTGCTTTAGAAGTGCAGGAATACTCAAATCCATTCTTTGGACTGGATGCTGTGATAAAGTCTAAAACCACTGACACTTGGCTTGCTTCCAAACCTTTTCCAGCTTAATCCCCAAAATAAGTACTAAAAATTGAAGGTTAAAAAATGCTATGTCTTTATTCATAATTAGCAGGCAACTGCTACTGCTACCCTTTCTTATCATATAGAAAATGAATGCAATTGATCTCCCTTTGAATGGCAAATTGCACTTGCAATTATTTCCAGGGGTTTTTTTTTTACATCACTGAAAGCCGTGCATGGGGATCCAAAGCTGCATACTCAGTCTGTTATCTTCATGCAGTAGCTCATGAAGGTAACTACCTTTACACGGAATATCCAATATTTTTTGGCACACTTCTACATTACACAGCAGGCGGTATCCAAGGTTTATATTATTACTTATCAAAGAGGTTCTGAAATTTCTACAAGCTCATTTCCATTAACTATTTATCTTATTCTCCTCAGTTAATTTCTCATAAGATCTTGTCTTCCCTCTACTCCTCTCCACATCCAGCAGCTTCTCACTGACACCTGTCAAAGCAAGCATCAGGGCCTGACCAATCAAGTTTCCTCTTAGTAGGGCTTTCTTTCGTTAAGGTAGGAGCCTTATCAAAGGAAATGGTTTCCAAGAGCTTATCTACAGAACAGAAAAAGGACTGACCATGCAGAAATATGTGCAAATCAGGTTTAGCATTCAGGACACACAATTTAACCACATCACAGCCAAGAAAGAAAACCGGCAGAAAGCCCTTCAGTGGTTTGAATTATGTTGAAGAAACAGTTGTAAGCCAACTTCATCAAACGCCACAGGTCCTCAGGCTAAGTTCATTGATTTGGTCTTTTCTTCATCCAATGTGCTGTCTCTGAGCTATATCTTGCCCCCTAGGCCCCTGTTAAATTCTACATGCTCTTCATCAAGTTATCAAAGGTCTCCAGATCAAATAGCTTAAAGGTTCCAAGTTTACATTTTGAAGTAACATTCCAAGAGGAATATTCCCTATTTAACAAGGCGGTCAGAACAGTTTCTACTTGTGGCAGATGCAATTGTCCTAACAAAGACTGACAAAGCCTGGACAAGAGGAACAAGTTCTGCTGGGGAAGGTTTTGATTGGATATTAGGAAATATTACTTCACTGAAAGGACTGTCAAGAATTCGAACAGACTGCCAAGGGAAGTGGTAAGTCCTTGGAGACTTTTACAAGACAGGTGCTCAGGCACATAGCTTAGTCATGGACTTACCAGTGTTAGGTTAACAGTTGGACTTGATGATCTTAAAAGTCTTGTCCAACCTAAATGATTCTATGATTCTGTTCTGATTCCATCAATATTAAACACTATATAGAGAGAATTTTGTTTTAAAGTCATACTTAAGCTACTTATTTATATCAGTTGCACTTATGACATAATTGGACATTACCTAATACTGTAGAAAAATCTGAGCTCTTTACTGCATGCACAGATTTTGGAGTTGACTTTTATGTCTCATCAACTAAACAATAGCTAGTAAAATGACTTGGAATTTTTAGGGACAAATCAGAAAGATGAGACCCTCAATTAACTACCATGACTTTAAAAATATTTCTATGCAATCTGTGAACTGAGGATGCAGTTATAGGTGAACTTCTCACTTTCATATCACATAAGTCAGGCTTTCTCGTCTCATTTTTTAAAATATGCTTAACTTCAAGTAAACTTTAGTCAGAGTTTCAGGAACTGACCCATTTTGAAGATGCACTTGACTTTATGCTGAAGATATGTATTATCTAACACAATACAAATAGGTCAGTGCCTCTGTTCTAGTTCTTTTTGTTACACTAAAAGCAGTACAGACTAAAATTAATACACATAGTAGATAAAGAAAATACAAGTTATTACCAAAGCAATACTCAAGAGAGAAAATCGGGTCACAAAAAGTAGAAAAAAAGCAGAAGTGTCACTTCAAAATCAATGGCATTATGAAAGGATGAGTTTAGCAACTGCAAAAACAATTAAGCAAATAACTACAGTACAAGGATTGGAAAAGGTGTTCTGCAAACATGTTCAAAAATGCGAAATCAGTAACTCACATCATCATAGTATTACTAAAGTATAAGGTGGTATACCAGCAAGCCTTATAAGCAGAAAATCATTTAAGTAGAAAATCAATAACTTACATACATAAACTTCAGTAACAGAAAAGTAAGGAGCTCCCAGGATCTATTTAAATCTATAAGCCAAAGTAATTTATACATAAGCCCACAAATGTAACTCAAATGTCATTTCCTTCTAGACTTACCATATGCTTAGTAAGACATGAAGAAGCATTTTTCATCATATATACAATGCAGCACAAGTTAAAGAACAAAGCTTGGCCACGACTCTCAGTTTTCTTGTAATCACAACTGATGGTCAAACAAAACAGAAAAATACTGTAAAACAGACTATGAACTGCAATTAGAAGTTAAAATTAATATCTTTATTATTTGTATTATGTTGAAGGTTAGCACGTGGATGATGATAGCCATGGGATGTCCTTTCTGTTTTCAATGGAGCCAAAGGATTCCTTTGTCTTCTTGTGCTGACCCCTTCACCATTCCTCTTACCTCCTTGCTTACTCAGTTCCGGCCACATGCCCTCTGCTCTAATTGCAAATATACCAATGTATAAACTAATATTATGAAAATATCCTGACTTCATTTCATTTTAAAATCATTTAATATTATATAAAAACCCCTTATCTCTAGTCTCATTTTAAAGACATGCAAAAAGAAGAGACTGATACCACCACTTGCATATAACCAAACTGCCAATTTTTTAATATGTATTTTTCCTATATGTTACATTCTCATTCCCCAGTCATCTTCTGTTTGTTTCTTTCAGCAGACCAGCCCTAAGGGACAGGATAAAATACTTGTATGCTTTGCAGGAACATTCTCTTACATAATACTGTGGTGATACAACAAAGTTTCCAGTTCTGTGAAGGACAATGTCAACAAGATGTATTCAGAATTTACACTTCATTTGCAGCCATTTCTTCTTCAAACAGCTTGTTCCCTTTACTAAAACAATATTGAATGTGTTTGGCTATGAAGAGAAGTGAAAATCCAACAGATGCAACAGCAGGTATGCTTGAGATCTGCAAACAAGAGCATAAAATCAACCATACATGCTCAAAGACTCTGGTATCTCAGCATCCTGCCAGGAATAGCAGTCTCAGGAGGAATATGAAGAACAGGGGCAGCATAGAGTCCTCTCCTGGGCTCCAGCAGTTTGTATGTCAGGAACTACCCCAGAACACAACCTGCAGATTTCAGTCAGTCTTTCCTGGATCATCCTCCTATGAAGGTATCCAATTGTTCTTGAGCATAGAAAAGCTATTAATGTCCTGCCTTGTGAAAAGGTATACAAAGTGTTCTGTCAGGGCATTGTTAATGGTGTACAGGGATATTCACACATGAGCAATTTTAGCCCGAATTATAATTTTAATCAGAAAAATATTTTTTTTCTGAAAATAATCACTTTTTAATTAGAGTTTAATGTAGTCCTTTTTAAATGCAAGACAATTTAGGCTTTTAAGTCTGCTCATTAGCATATTGCAACTTTGGATAAGAAATTGCAACATTTAGAACACCTGGTGGCTTACTTGCCTTGTAAATCCTCTGGGCTACACATGGTGCCCCTGAGACGCAATGACTGTTGTTTTGTTGGGGTATTTTTTTCAGTTCAAAGTGCTTTAAATGCTGAGGGAGTTGTGTTGCACCACAGCAGAGTCAGAGCGTGATGCCAAAGGCACATGCATATAAGTAGGTCAGGTTAGGGCATAAGAAAATATAAGTACTGCTAGGATGGAGATGAAGCACAGCCAAACTTGGCATGGCTGACACCTGTACTGCCTAGACCTGATCTTGAATACACTATACCATTTGCTGTGCCCCAAACTTCTGAAGGGAACACTTCAAAAGGAAGTGCAGGAGCTGAATTATCATATCAAGTGAGCAAAGTGTAGAGGGTCAAGCTGAACTGGCACCATTAAGAGCTAAGTTAAAGTGTCAGAGTATGGGTCTGCATGCTGGCATGTAACTTCTGTACCATTAGGCTATTATTACAGTTGCCAGAACGTTTTTTGACTGTGCCAGACAGTGTTCTCCTCACATCGCCTGGAAATGGTTCAGTATAGGATAGGCATCATACCAGTAAGTAGCTCAGATCTATCATTCAACTTTGCTCTGAGAGTAATAGAGAATAGACATAGGGATGCAAATCTTGTTTCCTGGCTTTAGAGCCAAAGCAGAAATCACAGTCCTTTTAATTTACTAGTACAGCCTCAGTCACAGCTTTATTTGCATTCATTCTAGCATGAGTTAGGAGCTTGGGACAAGAACATAGCCCCTCCTACACATTTCTTCCTTCCACAGAAGCAAGGTCAAATCATACCCATACACTGGTAACAGTTTAGTTCAAAATAAAGAAATACAAAAGCACTAATATCTGCAGCAAATTAACGATGTACGTGAGGGGAAAAAATCCCTGCGCTGGAGCATAGTGTGCAAAAAACACCATAAAATTCTGCTTTGCCTGGCTTTTAACTCCTGATGCCCCAAGAAATCTCATAAATACATGCAAATTAAGAACATATTTTATTGTGCAGAAAACAGACAAGTAAAAAGCAAGAAGACAGTTAAAAGCTATACTTAATATGTTTCCTTGTACATAGATGGCAAGAAAAGTAAGCTGTCAATAGCTGCAAGGAGTTGTCAGCAGAGGTACATTATGGAAAATGCTGTATCTAACAGAAAGCAGATTTGTTTCCCCAAAAACAGTACTACAAAACAGTAGTAAAGGACTAATCCAACACTCAGAGTTAATTAAAAATATCCCATTTGCTTTACAAAAGACTGAATCACTTCTCAGAGATGTGAAAGAGCTATGACTCTGTCTTCACCCTGGACTCAACAACTAATCTCTCAGTATTAGAGGAAGTTTACTTTCCAGGAAAATCAATGTAGGATTTCCTTTTCTTTTTAAATAAATAAATAAATAATTAAATAGGAGAAAAAAATCCTAACCTCTGCCTGGTCTTTTGCTCATTTAACTGTTATTACTTTTCTCATGCTGCCATGGCTCTACAAAGCCATGTAGAGCTACCTCAAGATCACTACCTCTAGTCCTCATGGGAGACTTCAGTTTCAAAGAATGAAAGGGTAAGCCAACTAGTAAGCATGTGAACTGTACAGACCTCCAGCAACACTTGTATTCATTCATATCAACTGTGGCACACTATACTGCTCATTAATTGGCTGCAATTGAAAACATTTAATGTCATCACGCTGAAGATACGTTTACCCAACTCTGTGCTCCCAGTTCAGATACTTCTGTTCATTTCTCACATCCACATTATCCTGTATTTATCCATAGTACAATAATTTGTCTTCCAAAAGCTTGCTTTCTTCTCTTACACCACTAAGTGGGGATTCTGGAACTGACAATCCAACAACATGCTTGTTATTAATCCTAACATTGAAATTATTGCATAACTATCAGACAACCCACTGTTGAAAATCATGACTGTTCCAGTTATTAATACAAATAGAATAATAAATAAATCTTCAGACTCACTGCAGAGACAGCCATTCTGCAATTTCACGGTGTTCTTTGCACAAATATGCTGCAATTTACATAACAGCAGTTAAGGAGTCCACAAAAAGTTTTGGACTACGGTTATGTCTTCTGATTCATAGAATGGCTTGTATTGGAAGAGACCTTTAAAGTTATAAACTTAGTTCCAACCCCCTGCCATGGGCAGGGACACCTTCCACTAGATCAGAACGCTGAAAGCCCCATGTGACTGAACACTTCCAGGGATGGGACATCCACAATTTCTCTAGGCAACCTGTTAAATGTAACCTGTTCTTAGATTACACTGGGAACAAGACATGTTTCAGAATTATTTCCTCCACTGTAGACCATAAGTTGAGGTAGGTAGAATGGCAACAAACAGATGCAACTTCCTGAAGGAAGCTTTAATTGATAGTTTAACATAACCTCAAACTATGTCACCTGAGGTGAACTCTTATTCAATACAGAAAAATCTTGGTCAAAATGGCAGTGAACAAAGCAGGAAGATATGTATCACCGTTTGACAAGACGAAAATCTTCTCTGCTAGAAAAGCAGCAAAACAAAATCTACAGCTATACAAGAAGTTCCCATAGTTCTGTTTGGCTTTGCAGCATACGTGAAATGAAAGCCTACTATCTTTCCCTTAAATTCTATTTTATATATCTGTAAAAATTACAGCATTTCACTGCAGTAGTTTTGTATACAGATAGAACATTTGGATTTTTTTGAACTTTTAACCATTTATCAAAACCAGAATTAATTGACAAATACCTTCCTGAAATTTTTCCTTTTTCTGTACCAGGTACTGTGGACACGTTTACTATCACTCTAATTTTTTTTAAACCATTATGGCACTGATCTCTTGAACAAGAAATGCTACGGGGAGTTGCAAGAGAAAGGAGAGGAAAGGCCAGAGAAAAATAGACTCACAGAGAAGAAAGAGAGTGGGGATGTAAAGGAATTAAATTACAAACTAGAAAAAAAATATCACAAAAGCTCACATAGATAAAGAATAAGTAATATATTTTGACCCAAAGCAAACACAGCAGTTTGGTTCTAAAGGTATAAAACTGTCACAATTAGAACAAAATTAATCACTCCTTACATTGACTCCAGGAGGCTAAAGTTGAAGTTAAGTTTACTTAAACAACAACAAAAGCAATAATAAAGAGATTCTGTATAAAAAAGAAAATTACTCTGCACAAACTCCTCCATTTCATTTAATGCTCCTTGTTCCCTGCAAAGAAGAATACATCGAACACACATGCCTCTTGCTTCAGTTTGTCTGCAGTGGCTGGTAAAAGATATGCAGCGTAAGAAATTGTTTCTGTTCTCTTCACCCTTGACTCACCATTAGAGACTGATGTTCTAGGTCACAGGCTGCATAATCAGCATTTATTTCCAATCGGGATTCTCAGCTCTTCAGGTTCAGGTTTGTCTTTCACAATCTCACTGTACACCTCCTCTCACACCAGCACTACTCATTATTCCTGAGAGCATAATTTGCCACGCTAATGCTTACTGTAAAAGCAGTAAACATGGCTTCTCTCCAAAGTAGTAAGATGGAAGATTATAAAGTCATAATTCCTGATCTTCTAATAAAATAACTGTCCAGGCGTTCCGTTCTCCATCTGCTCCATAGTTACTAATCTGTGATACATCACCTTGTAGCAAGAACTCAAGCTGTGAGGGAGGTGCTCTGTCAGATGAAAACAGAAAGACTCCCTACCTGTACAGGGCAGTAAGATTGGAATAGCGGTGCTGGTTTTGTAAACTGCTTCAGAGGCAACTACATGTTAAGTGACAGGATGAAAATGAATATGCAATTTCAGTTACTTAAAATAACTTCAGAATATTTAAGTAGGAGCTGTATTCCTTGTAAGCTTAACCTAAATTACATTAGACTGCTGCATTTTTCTGATTAAATTTCCACTCAGCGCTATAGCTGAAGCCAGATCCCATCATAATAGCTGTCACTGGTTTATATTCCTCCTAGCTTCCAAGCATGCTGAATACCAACATTTCTGTTTTAAAAAGACTTTTGTAACTCAGTGCGTTTCATGTTGCCTTTGTTAAATTCTTCGCTATTCTGTTTCAGCTGGCACGGTAAAGACATAGCTGCTGTTGGTTCCATTATACAGGCTGAAGCCTTGCAGTCTGCACTTTTGTTCTGTAATCATCAAGACAGCAGAACAAGGGGACAGATTTCATTATAAATATTAGGAAAATACTTTAATTCATGCTTTCAAAGCTAAATAGGCCATAAAAAATAAATACCCCAGTTAGTCCCCATTTCCTCTCCAGAACCTTCCAATTAATTTTCCATAATAAAAGGAAGTTTAAAGATAGAGTAATTGGCAAAAACTTTACTGTTGAAAGACAGAGTGGTTCATTATGCCCCCAGAAAACACACCTTGCATGACCTCTTTTTAAGCACACAAGAAGAGATCTGTGAACAACCACTGGTGATTTCATTTAATAGAAGCTTTCTATGCAATACTACCCAGCTTGTCTTACTTTTGTGTTTGTTAGCTCCTGAAAACACCAAGCTTTCTCATAAGCAATACAGCAGCCTCCTAGCTACTGTCCTCTGAGCTCCGAATTCAGTGTTTTCAGACAGCCATTGCAGCTCATACATACACCGCAATATTGATGTCTTTTTTCCACCAGAGATTCAAAACTCACCTCCCAGACAAAAAGAAAAAAAAATATAAGATTAAAACCCCTGGAAAAGCTATTTTATATCCATTTAGTGCTCTTTCTATTTAGCACAGTTGTTCTTTTTATTCTATAGAGATGAGGGGAAGAAAGACACAGACCAGTGAGTCTCAGTGATTCTGAAGTTCATATGCAAGTCACCGCAGAGCCTTGGCCTGATCCCCTGAACACACCACACAACTTCTAGCTCAGTATACTAGACTGGGCTGGGCAGCAGGCTAATGCCATCTTCAGATTCCAGTGCTCCACATTGCTCTGGATGGCTATACCTTTTACATTTATTCTTACTAACAAGCTGATTTTCCATAGGTCATCTACCTGAAGAGATAAACTATCCATCATCTACTTCTCAATTAAACAATACCTTTTGTTGATGGCATTGTGTTGCCATTAAAACTGTCAAAGTGTACCTCTGTTTTGACCCATTTCTATCATCCCTGTGTTAGCTTAGTCAACCACTACTACTGGAGCTACTTCTCAGAAATTTCCTTATTTTTATTTTACTCTCCATGATTATATTCAGCTCCATTTTCTAAAACTAAAACTTTTCCTCATCAACACCGATTTAAAGATTTTTCTCTTTTTTTCCTTTGTCTTTTCGAGGAACTGGCACTGATCCCAACATCTTTAGTCATGCTATTTCTTGAAGCCAAATATATTTCTGCTAAAGTAAGTCCTCACGTTTTCAATTATTTAAGTTCCTGCATCAAATTCTGTCACCCAGAAATGGTACAAAGCACTTTATTTTATTTTAATATGAATAAATTTTAAAAAACAGTTATTGAAAAATACTATTTTACTATCTTCATTTTCAAGGTCATGAGGCTACTATTTGGCAGTCCTCTAAGTACTATGAGTTAATTTACTGCCTTGCAAATAGTTTCAAAAAGCTTTTCATACAGACAGTAAGAGATTATGCAAGCAATTTTCAACAGAAGCAAAGAATTTATGATATTTCCCCATCTGTGAGAGAAAAGGTTTCAAGCAGATATGGGTAATTTGTACGTCTTATTGGTACAAGTTTTCTAGTCTTCATAACAGTGCAAGTTGCATCTACACATTGCCAAGCAATCAAATAAGTTTACTGGATTGCGTGTTGTTATAAATATTTAAAGAAGCAGCCAGGTCAAACTTCCAGTTCATAAATGGGAAAACATCTTTAGATCTCAACCCAAATGCCAGCCTGGAATTCTAAAAGCAGCACTATCTTACACAAAGTAGTTGAAAAAGGCTACACAAGGCCTCTAGGATACTACTGAGCAAGCCATTGTAAAGGCTGAAACACCTGTCATCTATTCTGTAGAATGGTGACTTTCAGCATTTGTGCTTTACTTGTGCCTAGAGATTCCTGCAACAGGCACCACACTGAAAAGGCAGTGTAAATCCTCTAGAAATTTATCCTCTAAATTCATTAGAATGATATTCCCATCCAGTCTCTATTGCCGAGTAAGGCTTAAAACATAAATAGTGCTTTCCGCTTCTGATAGAGAAACATGCAGTCTCTGCACTTTACAGACTGGCAGCTCCAACCTGTCAGCAGCCCTAAAAGACTAGTAACTTCACAGAAAACACAGCCAGATGATAACCGTAACTGTAAAACAGACAGCAAAGCCTGGGACCAGTTCCACAGGCAAAACTCAGAAAAGGAAATGAGACAGAAGATGTAAATGGGTAGTAAATTCATCTCCATTACGCAGAAGATCAGATTAGAGGCATACTCTGTTCACAACACAATGCTCTGCAGTTACAACTAAGTGTGTTCAGATACTACAAGGAGTACAGAGTGGTGCTCAGTCTGCTCAAAACAGCACAACTTAGGAAAAGGAACATAAATCCCAAAGAGGCTAAAATTACTCTCTTCCTTTACAGGATCACAGCTTGGATCTCCCTGCAGGTCACAGATCTGCACCATGCAGTCAGGTCCTGGATGCCCCCATGCTGCCTCACATTATTAATATCATTCCAGAGAAAAGGCCCAGGTAGTAGCAAATAGATCCAGAGATCATTACCAGAGAGCAGAGATGGTGTATCAGCAAGGATTTGGTTTCCTCAATGACATCACCTTGTCTGAGATGAGGAACAATCACTGGGGAGAGACAGAACCCACCTAATCCAGACTTGGAAGAATACCTTTGCAAACACGATGGCTAAACTCGGTGACGTGATTTAAAACTGTTCTCTCAGACTAGAGAGACCAAGGCCCCTGAGGCAAGAGAGAAAAAGCTTTTTCTGCTGTGGGTAGGGGTGTGTTACAGACTTCCCGACCAAGTAAGTGGAGGGGTTCTAACCACCTGGACACCTGCTAAAGGGAAAACATTGACCTACACTGGCAGCCCAAGCTCTTGCACTGCACTGGTGATAATTTCCCAATACAAGTGCTAATGGGGCTCACTAGCAGTAATGCTGTTTAAGCCACTGCTAACAAACAGAGATGAATTAGTACATGACCTTTGTCCAGTGGTCTGGGTTGAGGACATGGAGAAAGGCTGGAAGGGTTAGCAGCAGAGCGAGGAGAGATTTCAGAATCATAGGATCACTGAATGGTTTGGATTGGAAGGGACCATGTAGGTCATCTAGTCCAACCCCCCCACCAGTAAGTGGAGACATCTTCAAGCAAATCAGTTTGCTCAGGGCTCCCATCCAACCTGACCTTGAACATTTCCAGAAATGCAGCATCTACTACCTCTCTGGGCAACCTGCTCCAGTGTTTCACCATCCTCAGTGAAAAAATATCTAAACTTCTCCTTTTTTAGTTTAAAACCCTTAACCCTTGTCGAATTGCTACAGGTCCTGCTAAAAGTTTTTCCCCATCTTTTTTTAAGCCGCCTTTACATACTGAAAGGCTACAATAAGGTCTCCTTTGAGTCTCCTGCAAGCTGAACTATCCCAACTCTCTCAGCCTGTCTTCATAGGGGAAGCCTTCCAAGCCTTTGATCATTTTAGTGGCCCTCTACTGGACCTGCTCCAACAGGTCAAATTTCCTCCTGTGCTGAGGGCACCAGTGCTGGACGCAGCACTCCAGGTGTGCTCTCACCAGAGCAGACTAGAGGGGCAGAATCACCTGAAGCATGAATTAAGGCTTATTCAAATAAACAGCTGAAAACTGTGGAACTGGGACAGACAGGCAAAAATCCTAAAGAGTATAAAAGCACTGTTCAGCAACTTGGAGACAAAATCAGAGAGGCCAGAGCTCACCTACACACAAACCTAGGCAGGGACATTTCAGGTTACAAATAGGGAAGCCACAGGCATGACAGCTGTAAAAGGAATTTCAGAAAATATGTGGGGGAGAGGCGGGGGAGAGAACCTAGTGACAGACGACAAGAGAAAGACTCAACGCCTTTTTCATCTTGTTCTTAACAGGACACACCAGCATGCTTTGTGTGGGAGGCTGGACTACATAATGTGAATATTCCTTTAAATTACCATTCCTCTGACTAAGCCAAGAAGTCAAATAACCAGAGATACTGCAGAACTGAAGCCCAATAAAGAATTCATATTATCATCACGGTGCACTCCCCAGCCTTTCTTATACTGACTCTCCATACTTGAAACTAGACACACCCTTTAAAGAAATATTCTTGGGGGATTTGAAACACACAATTTACTTGCTCCAGCTATAGTTGTTTGTCGGCGTGAGCAAGCAATTTTGAAACAAGGCTTTTAGTTTGTTACACTCTGCAAATTACAATACACAGACTGTCTCATCAATCAAGGCAATCTGGAAAAATATTTTGCCAACAGACTTTAACTGTTGATAAATGCTTATAATTTTATCCTGTTAAATTGTTCAATGCCCTCTCGCACTGCTATAAAGGACAAGTAACCGAGCCAGAGTCACAGCAAGCAAGAACTGGGGAAAAGAGGGGAAAAGCACTGTTCTCACCTATAGAGGTCATCATCTGTTCTCATCAATGCAGCATCTCAAACATGTCCCTATAGCGTGTTTCTAGATCCTCCGTCATGTCAGGTGATGTTTCCTCTCTTACTTTCTCCACTAGGTATATAATATTTCAGAAGAAATTGTTTTTAACACTTATGCTGTTGTCTGTGACTGGGAAACACATGCATTCTTTATACAATGAAAGACAAAGACAAGCAAAAACATTTTAAGAAGCAAAGGTGCTTTTATTGGGTTTAGAGGGAATGATTTTGCTTTTTGCTGAGAAATCATAATACATTCTCATGCTACAGAAAACACATAAAATGTAAGAAATACCTAAAATTATCTTCAACTTCCCACAGTTGCCAAGATCTAATTATGGTACTGAACTTGTTGCTTTTAAGATCATGTAATACAAAAATATTACATGTGTAAGAACTTATCTACAGTATACTTGCCTCTGTTCTCACCTAACCTGAACCCTGGTAGAGGCCTCATTTCTTCCCCCAAAATAGTCCTACAACAGTTGTTTCACACCATCTTCAGCAGAATGGCGAGCACTGCAGCTGACAACACTGTTCCCTTAGCTTGACAGTTACTTTCTAAAATTAAACTTTCAAATTTAGTTACTTAATCTTCCCACAGTCCAATTATGAAGGCATTTCTTACTGAGCACAGTATTAGCTTATAAATATTAATAAAATCATAAGCCTTGTTTATTGAGTATGGTATTGACCTGGTATTCTCCCAATTCTCCTTCAAATCTATGTAAAGAAAATTTTAAATCTCAATTAAAAAAAAAAAAAACAAATCCTGCAAAAAACTCCTGTGCATCTTTTATAT
Source organism: Coccyzus lansbergi (assembly GCA_033558105.1). Taxonomy (NCBI): domain Eukaryota; kingdom Metazoa; phylum Chordata; class Aves; order Cuculiformes; family Coccyzidae; genus Coccyzus; species Coccyzus lansbergi. The sequence goes on from JAUMJK010000128.1 coordinate 3,351,681, forward strand.
TGGAAAACGTGGAAGCAAGAAAATAAGTAATACTGAGTTATATTATGATAAATGTCTTTACTGAAAGGGTTGTCAACCACTGGAACAGGCTGCCCAGCGAAGTGGTGGAGTCACCATTCCTGGAGGTATTTAAAAGGCATGTAAATGTGGTGCTTAGGAACATGGTTTTATGGTGGATCTGGCAATGTTAGGTTTACAGTTGGACTTGATAATCTTAAGGGGTCTGTCCAACTTAAATGATTGTACGATTCTGTAATATTCTTTTTTTTTTACCTTCAAGGGAAGATACGTGGCTTTTAAGAACACAACCATGACTGCAGCAAAATACAGTTCTGATCAAATTACCAATATAAGTTAGAAATAAGATGAGAATACAAGAACCTCTTCTTCTCAGATTCCATCATAATTTTGTCTCTGCCATGATGTGTTACTTGATAGCTCCTCTAAAAGTCTGAATATACCACAAAAAATGCAGTATCTTTGAGAGACAAGAACAAAACTAGAAAGTGGGTATTTACAATAAAATTTAATATTAAAGAGAAGATTAAGAATAATACCTTAATATTTTATACATAAATCATCTGAATAAACTAGAAATTATTTACCTTATGTGGTGAGTTTACACTCTCATTTACATTCATAAATGCCTCTTAGGGAAATCAGTTTACAGGGTTATCATCTAAGTTCTGCAACAAAAAAGCCAAGCCAAAACACCAAAAGCTTTGCTCCTTATATGAAAGAAACGATCAACACAACTATTTCCTAATGCAAAACAGCAAGCGCTCAACCTATTTAAACTTACCTATGAGTTAGGGAGAATAGCTTCTACTACTCCCTTAATATCTATGAGGTCAATTCTTTAGCATGTACGGATTCAATTCAGCGAATAAAGATCTTGAGAATTTTTTGAAGCCAGGCCCTTGGACTGGAAATCTGCAAGCCCAAGTTTTACATTTTTATTTAATATCTATCCTGAGAGAATAACTCACAGCTTCAACTTGACAATAGAACTGACATAAGCCCTCTCCAAAGGGATTATGGTACAAGTTAATTTTAAACTAGTTTAAGAGCTAGTTTTAGGTATAAAATCAGAAGTTCAGGAAAAAAAAAAACGAAGAGGTTTGATGTATTGTATCAATACACTTAACACAAGTCTAAATCTTGCACTTTATTTAACTAGACAGCATTTGAATACTTACCAAAATGGAAAGCACTTAAATTATGAGCTACAGCTGTAAAAATAACAGCTGCTGTACTAATTCTTCCTTGAGGATCTGGTTAGATTAACACATATGTAACACTTATGATTTATTCATTGAGTTCTGAGTAGAAATATAAAGTAGCTAGACTGAAATATAAAAAACAGGTTAGTATAATTTGGCCTTTTAACACACTTGAGAAATAGCAACATGAAACCTCACTGCTTATACAAGGCTTTTTTTCTTGTGTTAGAACAGCTAATTTATGCACATGATTCAGTTATAACATAACTGTTAGATCAGGCCAGGAAAATACAGTCAACACCATTTAAAGAACATCTTGATTCTCAGCTTCTAAAATTGAAATATAAAACTGTAAGCTGTACATGCAAACCAACAGTTATACAAATAAGACAGATGCTTCGGGCTTCTCTAAGTACACATCGTTTAAGCTGTTAGTTAAAAAAACCCAAAATTTAGAATCCTGATGACTAATACCTAATGCACTGAAATGGTTACTGTAGCATAATAGCACAGTTCTTCGTTAATGCCCTACTGGCTTAGTATGGGCAAGTTTCAAATCATCATGTGGATTTAATATCAGCTAGAGTAGTAAGACTTTGATAAATGCTGACAGATGTTGGATTCATTTGGCATGTCTCAATTTTTTATACTAATGCACAGAATTGGAAACAGAGGTGACAGGCTTCTACAGCCAAGATGAGACTACAAAAGGCATTCTCCAAAAAATAATTCTCCAAGAAATTTAACCCCCCATACCTCACTAAGTTGCTGTAAGGCAAGTTTAAAGAGCTTCAGTGCACAGTGGATAGATCTCTCTTTCATTTAATTTCTGAAGTTCATTTGGTACTGAAATTAAATAAATAAATAGCTATTCATTCGTGTGAGAGCTCTGAAGCACTCTGCTGTCAGGTTGTGAGCAGAAGTCTGAAAAAAAAGGAGTTTTATGACCTTCCTGGCAAAGATGTGATCATTTCCAATGATAATCAGAGTTAACCAGCAGAGGCATCAAGGTTGTTTGGGCTCTTCTTGGGAGGCAATCTGCAGCTCCATGTTGTGTTGCTTGCAATCAGATACAATTTCCAAATAGAACCATAGAATCATAGAATAACCAGGTTGGAAGAGACCCATCGGATCATCGAGTCCAACCATTCCTATCAAACACTAAGCCATGCCCCTTAGCACCTCATCCACCCGTGCTTTAAACACCTCCAGGGAAGGTGACTCAACCACCTCCCTGGGCAGCCTGTTCCAGTGCCCAATGACCACATACTATCTACAGACTCTACACAAATTGGCCTCAAGTGTATTCTAAAATGACATGCAACTTTCTGACAGTCTTCAACATGAAGCTATATAATACATATGTTCCAGATTTCAAAAGTGTCTCTGCGTAAACATTTTTTGTTAGGTTTTCCTAGAACAACATTTAAAATTAACCTCATGGTTGCAACATTGTTGTTTGAGTTACACATGCATAACTTTTTAAAGCACATAACAGAAGAGCAGTGGAACAAAGAACAGGTAATCATAATGCGAGTTAGGTTATGTCCACAAAGATGCGGTGGACAACATGTAGAAACAGAGGGTGGCATACAAGGACTGTCCATCACTTGTTACACTCACCGTCAGTGCTTATAGCAGCACAAAGCTATAAGAATGGATTTTAAAATACTGACTATTTTAAAGCACAGAAATTGATTTCACATTTTACAGATGAGAACTGCTCATTCAAGAAGAGGACCACTTAACATGAACAACAGTTGTTGAATCAGGTTCAGTTAAACATCCAGGATATAAAAATCACAGTAAACAGATGCGCATAGAATGAAAAAGGATAAAAACAATGAGAAATACCAAAAAAGAGTCTTAATACACTAAAAATTATGTCTATACACCTAGGCATCTGAAAGTAAACAAGCCACATCCTGTTAGTCTTTACTCAAGTGAGTTCCCAATAGCCAACAACGGTTTGCTCATTAAGGTCCTTAGGTACAGAACCTACAAGTTACAGGAGGACTGCTGTTCCCCACACAGGCCTCTCCATAAAATGACCATCTCCATTTCTTACTGAATAAAGCATCAATGATGCAGTTTGTGGCCTAAAAGTTGTCTCTAAAGAAGTATACCTATTCCCTACCTCTATCAAAAAATATTCATTGAATGCTGCAACCACTGGGTAGAAATTCACAGTCTGCATTATCAAACAGGCCAATCTTAATTGTTAAAATGAACTCCCTTTACTGATCTTCAGTGTCTCTCTGAGAGCTTGGTGCTATGACGTCAAAGCAACAAGTGACAACTCCACGAACAGAAGTTTTCACAAATTAAAATATGAAACAACACACAAGATAAATATTTCAAATATTAACTATTTTCTAAATTACCTAAGTAGTATCTTAATATTAGAGATTGGACAGATCAAATTCATACCAACTCTCACCAAACAGTCCAGCTACAGCCTCTAATTTATCAAAGGTTACTCACTGCATGCACCCTAACAGTGTCACCAATACTTTATACAGAAGAATGAGAGTAAAAAGCATTTGCTACCTATGGACTTAGATCTCTAATACAGAATAGAAACAACATGTAAACGTGGGGGCTTTTGTTTGTTTTCCTTAAAGTTCCTGAACATCTCCCTTCAATAGTGAGTTACCATGAATTTCATGCCAATTTTTTTAAACTTGTCTAATAAAAATATTAACTTTCAAGTAGTAATAACTTGCAATTACACTGAGCACAATGTTTCCAACACTTCAATTTTATATCCATCTCCCCTAGGTAATATAACAATGTTTTCCTAATTTGTATGTATGATATCCAAATTATACATAATCAGAACAGCAAAATCTTTTCTCTATTCTAATCATACTCTATAGCTGATCTACAACTACTGATTATATTCTAAATTTTTCCCATAAATATCCATAGGGAAAAACTGTAATCAATGCAGTAAAACACCATGTGTCTAGTCAAGATATAAACGATAGAACCAAAGGAAAACAAAAAAAAAATCAAACACAGAAAACAACTAAACGTCTATTCTGCAGCATGTTTACTCACAGAAAATTACTATACTATATTAAAGGAGTGAAAAAAGCAACAAAGAAGCATTTTACAAATTAATGTAAGACTTCAATAATGCCTACACATGGAATTGAAAAATACTGTTAGCTCTCAGCAGAACTACTTTGGTTTCTACACAAAAACAAATGTACACATCCACAAAGGGCTGTGTTTTTTCAACATCTGTGCCTGCCTGATCTCTGATGACTCTATCAGACATTTTAGCACCAAGGCAAGGCACAGTGACCATATCAAATAAGCAGACCTAAAGGACTCCTTGCCTCTTTGCACTAGAGATGGATAGAGTTTTCCTAAAGAATAAAGACTGTACATTCTTCATCCTATGAAGATGTAATTGAAAACACTTTATTCTGTGGAAAAAAAAAAAGAAGAAAACCTGAAGACACCATTTCTTTAAACAAACAAAAAAAGTACAGGTGCACAGGTACACAGTATATAGAGAAAAAAGCTGTAAGGGTTGCATTACTTCTTTAAAAAAATAACTGACTTGTTAAAGCTGTTGAAGTTTGTTCCCTATATTTAAGGCACTGTGACAGTGAAAGCAGACAATTACCCTTGAAATCCAGTGTACTCAGAAATGTTTGGAGACTTAAGCCCTGAATCTTTGTATAACATCTAGTATGTATATTTACACAGTATCACACTGAGAGGGAAGTTTTAAATAATGTCAGAGTAGTGCTCATTAAAGTTACAGTTAGACTAGATTTCTCTACACATGATGCCATTAGGGATTTGAATCATACTGAGTCGCTGGAGGCGACTGGACTAATGGGTTGGCACAGCTGCTCTTCACCTCTGGAGGTCTTCTTGCACAAAGCCCATCTCAACTGCACACAGATATTTTGTCCAACAACAGCTAAACTATATCTCAACTTGATGGAAAGCCTGACAAGATTTCATAGAGCTGGGCAAAATTTTCTATGGGTGCTACCTGCACTCATGATATATGGTCTTAATATTTGTATCTGCCTGTAAATAGATTGTGTCCTCAAGAAAAGTTTAGCTATTTCTATAGTCAGTTAAAATGTAAAATATTACAGCCTTCGGTCAGGAATTTCCATCTTCTATACAAATCACAAGACCTGTGATAGCCTATACCATACAAACATGTAACAACATATAAGAACAAAACCCAAATGCAATATCTAAAGATATTTGTAGAAGATCAAACTCTTTGCTACTCAAGACAGTTTAAAAATGAAATTGTAATTATCTGTGTAGATCTACAGCATTAGAATAATAACCCATTTAAATCCTGCACATCTGTTGCTGTATTTTCCCAGCATCTGAAGGACACAGAGCTTAAATCTTACTGCATACTCATCTCCTACCACTTAGATTTTCCTTTTATGCATGATGTATTGTTATTTTCTTAAAAGCCAAATCACTGCACCTGATCTGAGAAAATCAAAGAGAGAATGGGCCCCATTAGGTGGTCGGTTGCATAAAAATGGGCTGGCAAAGTATAAAAACATAGTTTGGTGAGAGCAAGCACGTCCTACACTGCTGAACTGGTTGTGCTATATTACACTTCTGTCACCCCAGCTCTTTCTGTCAGCACAGCTAATAATTAAATACATGACATGCCTGTCACATTACAAGTTATCTGAGCTGCAGCAATCAGAATTCCCGTTTGAATAACGTAAATCATCATAATGCAACCTATGTCCCCTCTCTACAATCAGCAGCACAAACAGCTATTCCGCAGTGCTCAGATGTTGACCTCTGAGACTTCAGGCAGTGCTGACTGTTCACTGACAAGTCTGAAAATATGATATGACAGACTTGGCCATAAAATACAACAAATAACCCCTCTGATTTTATTACTTGTCATCTACTACACGTATTAAAAAAAAAAAAATCCTAAGCAAATCTCCTCTGGGAGGGTTTGAAAAGCTGGGATTTATCAGACAAACCAGTATTTTCAGAAAGCAACAGTTACTACTTCATGGTTTCAAGCAATACTTTACAACTGTTCCCTACAGAAAACCAGCTATCACCTCATCAGCAAGAACTGATGTGAAAAGCCTGATTTCTGCTCCTACTGAAGTTCATGAAAATTTTAGTGTAGCATTCAGTAGGTTCTAAATTGACTCCCATTAGGATAGAATTCTTTTTGAAATAATTTTTCAATTCTTTTTTTAAAGAAGCAAATTAACTATGCTGTTTTTTTAACATTATCAGCCACAGAAAATTACAACAGAACCTTGTGACTTTGTCATCATGATGGATACACCTAGAGAGATATACTGAATGTTGCAAATTAGCAATCAAGGGAAAAAAACACAATAGGAAAGTAACACTAATTGAATTAACTTTAAACTGTTCATTCCATTTCATAATGGTTTAGTCAATGTGCTATGTTGCATCCTAGTTTTCAGATCCTTCACTCACATTCCCTAATACATTAATAAGCATTCACAACTGCAGAATGGGGAGACTGTGTTGTAAATGAAGGTCTTGTATCCAGTAATAATAACAGTAACAAACCAGCCTCTTAAATCCTGTAATACAATTTTTATTTCCATCTAAATCTAAAGATTCATTTCTCACTTCAGTTCCACTTTTCATTCCATTAGGGATGAGTCCAAAGCCTTAAGACTGCAATGGAAGCTAAACTTTTATGAATGGAGACCGAGTTCAGATTTTCTAAACCTAAAATATTATTGGTCTACTGTGAAGCACAATGCCTGAATTTGACTCTTTTTTTGATAATTATTGCTATAAGTTTATTATCACATAAAATTATGACATACGTTATTTCTGAAATAGACCTGTGAAAATTATATCCCTTTCATAGGCTTTTGTCTTCTTTAGCAATTGTGAGTATTTATTCAAAGCCTCCAGTACCTTTAATTTTTATTTTCTATGTTCAGACAGTTGTTTTGCTGCATTTCTATGGAGTTCCCAAGTACCTAAAGGCAACTGGAAAATAAGTTAAAGATTATGAACAATTATTACTTTTTTTAATTAGCAAGAGAGTACATGGAAAGACATTGTAACTATTTAAACTTATTTCTTTAACATACTCTTTTCAGACTAAATGAACCATTTTCATCAACACAAACCGTGATTTTTGTTTAATTTCATTACACAAAGCAACTCTTTTTCTCCCTCATACATATAAGTCTTAAGAAATCATTTACTGACAGTGCAAATACAAGCAACCAGAAACTCAGAAATATCAGAATAAACATACATCTGTGACTGGTACATGCTTTTTACCTTATTTTATCCAATACACACAATGGATATAGCCCACTGAATGTCATAACAGCAGTTGTCTGGTTTTCACCATACTACTCAGTATAAGGCCCAATCCTTTACATATTTTATATCTTTTGTTACCATTCTATACAGGATGTTTTCTACAAACTTTAGCTGTAAGAGTATCAACTCAGCAATTAAGCACCACAACCTAGATATCTAAAAAGTAAAAACACATGATTAGGGACAACACATTTAAAAGTGTGCTGACTACCACCTTACACAGAAACCTTACTCCAGGGACAGTGATAGATTCCAGCTTTCCAAAAAGGTGATCAACTACTTTGCTGACAACGTGTCTTCAAATTTTTGCAATAGATCAGAAAGTGCTTCTGCAGAACAGCCTGCTTCATTTTGCTACTCTGATTCATCTGCTTAACAGGGTGAAAATTAAAACAGCATTCATCACATAATTATTATACTAGAAGGGCCTTTAATTGCACACTTGATAAGGCAGTTCTGAAGTGTTCTTTAAAAGGTATACATAAAAGATATAAAATTTCCAAGTTCTTAAAACAGCAAACACATTCCATCAGATGACAGGAAACTTAATACTTTCCAAGATTGTCTGTAAGTTTGAAATCACAAGGTCTGCTGGAAAATTCCCTGTCTTTTGAACCAAGGAGATCATCGTTAGCTACAGGATCATAAAATCATAGAATTGTTTGAGTGGGAAGGTGCCTTAAAGACCATATAGTTTCAAGCTCACTGCCATGGGCAGAGACACCTTTCACTGAGGTTGCTCAGAGCCCCATCCAACCTGACCTCAAACACCTCCAGGGATGAAGCTCCCATGACTTAAGACTCAGTAGGCTATGCTTTTAATGAAGAGCTGGTCCACAAGCACCTTACCAAAGTACATGCTCACTTGAGTACTGCATCACTTCTGATGCTAGAAGTCTGCATAACATCACTGTAAGCACTGGAAAGTGAAACAGCACTCAAGTGCTGTGTTGCACTCTAGGCTCTGCAGCAGAATGTTCTCTTCCCCTCTTGTAATGCTCCTTCCTGTGCTTTCACCCCATTTCCAATCTTTGTTCAGGCAGCTCCAGCATATAGCCATGCTACTTCAAGTCTAGTCCACAGTCTCAAGAGTTTTGATTTCCTTTCCACATGAGCTTTGCAGTGTCAGCTCATTCTTCCTCCCCAAGTATCCTTTTCAAGGTACTCCTGACAGCCAGCTCCTGGTCTGTGTCAAAACAGACAGAGGTTCTTCCTTTACTCTGTCTCCCTCCAGCAGACAGAGAGCTCCAACACTAATCAGAAGAGAGAAGAGAAAGTTATAGAACTTGAGTACCAAAAAACATCTCTGATCCAAATCAGACCAGAACTGCAACTAGTGAAAGGTCAGTTCAGTTACGTACTGAGGAACATCCACTGTATACAGAACTGCCAGAAGGGAGAAAAAGAAAACAAACAACCAAAAATCCATATGTCCATCTCCAGCAACACTTAGAGACTATTTGAATGGTGTTTTCTAAAAGATTTATAAATTGGTCAAAGCAGAGTGGGTATTGTAGCGACACTCCTGAACACAGTCCAATTGACTAAGTTCATGTTATCAAATTGATGAACCTACTTCAAAGCATGCAAGTACTACAGTTTTTCAAAGTAAAGTTTGATGGAATTCTTTTTTTTTTAATGCACAAAAGGATATCGGGCATTTTCTTGTGAGGTTTATCCTCAAAGCCAAGTAAATAGCTTTGACTTGAATTTTCTGTGAAAAGTTTAATACGACCATCATCATGGTGATTTTGACTGCATGGCAGAATAAATAACTGTAGATATTGTAAAATACTATAAATTCTGAAAAAAAATAAACTGATAAACTGCAAAAACTTTCCATTAATTCTTTCCAGCTAATTGTAGTTGGCAAAAATACATATTTTGAAGGGAAGAGAAATTACATAAACCCAAACAGGTGGGATATAATATTCTCTGTACCAACAACAATGAAAAAACATGCCATCCACTAATGGTGACTAACAAATGAAAGTCAAATCGTATCTTACACCTAACAGCCCATGACACAAGGAGATGGTTTTAATCCAACCAAGAAAGATTTTCTTCTCTACTGAGAACTATAAGGTGACATGGCCAACTACTCTCAAAGTCCTGCATTCCATTAGGAAATCCAGATATCTGGGGCCATACGTGCACAAAGGAAAAAACATATGCGTTTGTTGAGTTACAACTTTCTCCTCTGACTGCAGTAACTGTTGAAACTATGACCCTATGAAACAATACCAGGAACTTCTGCTGCTGCATAGAAAGCAGTTCCCCACTCAGCCATTCTCTCCCATGGGACCTCCACCAGCTTGAAACAAAATAAGGTTGCCAAGATCACCAGCAATCCCTGGCAGTATCAACTACACATTTTACCACCCTGGGTCTAGGCAGATTGATCAGTCGCATAAAATAATAGCATATCGCTGCACCAAAACATCCAGCAACTCTGTTATTAGTCAACTTGTAATGAAACATGAATGTGAACTTAGGGTTTTCTAGACCCTGTGTTTACTTACATATTACTATTTACTAGCAATAACTCAATTTCAAGCAGAATGTTTTGCTGATTTCCAGTTACCTCTGATCATCCCAGTGAAGTTCTAAAGTTTCCACTGAAGTTTGTCTTCATTTCTTTCAGTTCAAATACTAGCACCACTACTACAGAGGAAAATAAAATCACCCATGTAACTATTCACACTTCAGAAAAGCCCCAAAATATTCCCTAGAGCAAGCAATGTCATCAGGATGTTGATGCAATCTTATGACCACAACACAGTTCATGGGCAAAATCTGTATACTATGTACTCAATTTATTGAAAGGGGTCTTGTCTCACAAGTATAAAGTTTTATGCATCGCATTTTTACCCCAGATTCCACTTAAATTACAGGAGTTTTAAGAGGCAGGTAGAGTGCTATGACCAACAGTTCCCAGCCTCCTTCTTCATTTCATAGGATTCAGAAACACTGAAGTCTCAGAAAGACTCTTAGACCAACTCTTGACCATACAGTAGCCAGAATTTAACTAATCTTGCTGTGTTTACCTATTAACAACTTGCTGAGGACCTAGCAATATTTTGTTTTAATTTTCAGATGGAGTTCAACCTTCAGTTTATAAATTCTTCCACAAGGAAACCTGCACTTAATATAACATACAACTTTATTTTAAACACACGTACAATAATACAAATGCACTTAGTAACTAGCTTTTGAACAAAATGAAACAGAACTGTAAAAGCCTTGGGAAGGCAGCAGACTGCAGTGAATTCCTCTAACCCTGACTTTGAGGTAGACTGTGACAGAACTCTGCCTAGCAGAGATAACACGCACTGTCAAAAGATGTTTTTTAGAGCAGATTGCCTAACTATCTGGGAAGGGCAAGATCCAAGGATTTCCCAAGAAGAACATTTTCCCTCTCAATCAGTCGTTCAGCCCTGCCCAGGCTGTCCATAAAAGGGCTCATAACATAGGCTAAGATGTGATGGAGGGCTGAGAAAAATCAGTCCAGCAGAAACCAGATGAAGCCACATGAAATTTTTTGTAGTTTACTAAAGAGCAACTGTTATCATTAACCTTCCTTATCCCATGCAACTTTATCTAAAAAAAAAAAAAAAAAAATTGGTGAGATACAGTTACATTGTGATTTTTTTTCAAATAAATTATTACGTATTAGCATATCCCTTGTTCAAAGGTGTTATCTTCAAATGGCTATGAATGATCAATCCAGTCTAAAGATGTAATAATCACTCATGCGCATAAGACATAATATAGCGGTCTTCAAACATCATACTCTCTCTCCCTCCATTGGCCAGAAAGGTTAAATAAAACATACCATGTAGATATTTCAGCCAACCAACTTCTAGAAATCCTGTAAATATTAGTTATAAAACATATTCTGTCCCAAGTTACTACCACAGCTGAAATATTTACATATTTTTAATTTCAAAACAAAGACACTTCCACCTCTTCATTAACTGTGATAATAATGGAACTTGTCTAACATGACCAAATCAAAGAATTGGCAGACTTAGTTGGCAAACAAAGAAACCAAAAGATTCCTAGCAGTTATTGAAAAGAAATACATTCCATATGCTTTCAAATATTTTATAATGGAACCTTAAGCAATGGATATGGCTGAATAACAAGATGAATGACTACATGCAGATAAATATCTAGTTTATTTATCCTTGGTAGGCAAAGAAATAGACCTCATTAGCTGCAGTTCAGGAATACAGCTAAACAAGGAGGAAAAAAATAGAATCAGTCAGAGAAGCAGGCCAGATTATATTTCACATTCAATATTACTCACTTAGAAATGAAGGAAAACCTGACAAAAAGGCAGAGATAGTAATATGAACTATTGCTGGTACATTACAAGAAAGCAAAAACCTAGACAAGTCTTACAAGAAAGCAAAAAGATAGACTAACCTATCTGGCCCCTTTTCCTCCATTTTTCGTTACTGCATCATTTCAATAAAATACAAATACTAATAACAGCAACAATAGATATAAAAAGTCAATCTAAAAACCTTCTGGAAATTAAAATTTATGGCTCTCCTAGCAATTGTACCTCATGTACTTGCATATATGCAGTTTCCTACATGATATTTAGTGTGGGCTTTTGTGCTTTCACAGCAATGTGCTTGAATTATGGTTGCTGTGGGAACTATATCTTTGAATTTCTTGATTTGTGCTATCATCTGAACTCAAATGCTACATTAACATAGGTAAGCATTTGCTACTTTTTTCCAGAAAAGGGGAAAGAAGAACCAACATGGATGGTTACATATTTAATTATTTTTACCAAAAAACAACACGACGCTCATGTCTAGAGAATAATGGAGCTCCATCCTTGCAATGCGTAAACAAGAGGTAAAATAGAGGCAAGCAAAACCTGCAAGTCAAATATAGCAGGGTACCTATAAAACGAGAAGTATGCAATGATGTCATTAAAAGTTTTGGGTTAACAACCTTCTTTTATTTATTCAACTTTTGCCACAGGGTTTGAGTACATTCTTTCTTTCAGGTATTAGATGACAGGACACATATATATTTCCCAGATTCTTTGCAGCTTCTTTGTGAGTGTGCTTTGCAAGCGTAACAGGGCTGTCAAAGTCAGTACTGCCCAGTTCCAGTCAACTCAGGCTTCACTCCGAGTACTTTATGAACACACAGTAAAAGGAAGTGATTTCTGACAGAAAAGTATTAAGCACTGATATTTGATGTGTAATATAGGTCACAAGCTGCTACAGAGACAAACCTCAGCATAGGAGAGAGACAGCTTCTTAATGCTACTAGAGATGTTCTTCAGCAAAGGCAATTTGTCTCATGGTAGAATCAAGCGGCTCAAACAGTGAGATACTCTTTTTACTATTTCCCCACCAGTACATTTTATGTTTTGACATCATCAGGGAAAGGGATTTAGTCCCTTAACACATCTCTGTATTATTTGAATTATCACTGAAAAATTATACCATTTAAATAATCAGATTAGAAGTCTGAAATACCAAGTTGATGTTGCAATATTTTACAATTTAAATAAATTGCATTGCACAATTGCAATGTCAACATAGGTATTAGATTTTAAGTAAATTTTTTTAACTACTGTGGAGGAGCACAGGGAGAAGAGAAAAAGCAAAAAGCAACATAAAGTCACAAAGTTCCTGAGGCATAGTGACACCTTTAAGAAGCATTATATGCAGAGATGCATTCTTAATGGACTTGCAGACCCGCAAGGTCTTCTTAGTTTCCACTTAGAAAAGGTAGATGTTTCACTAGGGCAAGTATTCTGATGGAGCAAAATCTCTTAAAAAACCCAGGAAAAGCAGTCAAAGTGAAAAACGACTGTGTTTTCCCATTTCAGAACGGAGGAGACAGCATGCTATGACTGTAACAGCTTGCCAAGTTTAAGAAACAAAAAAAATCTGTTCACATTAAAAAACCTTATTTTGAATTTTTTAAATTGTAGTGCTTGAGAAATAAGAATTATTCTTAATGTGCAAGATCATCCTTATTTTAAATATCTACTTTGCATATCACTATGGAGTACTCCAAGTTAGGGTTTCTTGCAAATAAACAAAAGTTGAAGCATGAGGTATTTCCAGTACAAACATTCAACTTCAAAACAGAGACAACAATGTTAACACAAGAGTTTAACAGAGAACCTTAAAAAATAAGAGTTATCTAACAGTCAAAAACAGAGATCTACAAAAAACAGTCTTTCGATTAAAATTTCAAAGATGATGACATTGCTTCATAAAACAGATCTAACAATAAACCATTAATTCTTTGCATCATTGACTTTAGTCCTAACACAGGAATTTATTCTAGGTATAAAGAAAAGAAAAGAAATATATTAATATAAGAATTATTGCCTAAAGAAATTGTGTGTTATTTTTGTTTTGGGATTCCAAGAAGACTCTATTAAATATGGTAATTCCTTATGGCAGTTGTGTGAAAGACAAAACAATAAACACATCTCTAACAATGCATCCACACTAAATAGTTTTACAACACTCTCTTGAATGACACATGCCCTCTCTATGAATAGAATGTCAAATCAATGGCCCTGCTAGTGTCTAGACATAATTGCCTCTGGATTGAACACATCATCTTTAACTGCAATACCAAAATGGTTCCAACTGCAATAATGAAACTCTCTTAAATATTTTGTACAAATTACATAATACAAGAGATGAGGAAAGATTTGAGGTTACAATTTTGCATACTCCTGCAATCAGCCCAACTGCGAACTCAGTTCTCTGTGACATGAGCCTCTGTAAAATGCACTTGTAAATAAGTAGAGCCAAAACATGTGTTATGAAAAGATATTGTATTTAATGGAAGAATTAAAAACATACAAATAGGCAAACAGTTTTAAGAACATACAAATCCTTAAAAACATTATATATTTGAATCATAATAGTCATGTGAAAAATATTATTTGTTTTTTATTTACTTATTCTGAAACCTTCTGGAAGAGGGAAAAATGTACATGTACATTGGTCTAATATAATTTTCTTTGATTTTTTTATACAAATCTCACATGAACAGAAGAAAAAGTGTCACATACGTCTGCATGCATGTAAAATAAAAATCAAGAATTTTAAAAAATATTTTACAAAATAACTCAAAATAAGCCACAATCTTCTTCATGTCAGTACATTTACATTTTAAAATACTGTATGCAACTTCTTAATGTAATGTTTAAATGCTCCAAGAGAGCAGTTTCCATATGACCACATGAGAACAGCACATATAGGTATAAATGGAATCCTGTAGTATTCTCCTGAAAGCAGGTATATTTAGAGATTTACTAACTGGAAATCTGAAGTAACTCAACAACAGGATATTACAACATGCAGTAGAATTCAATGCTGATAACAAATTAAATGCTGCATTCTCATCATTCAGAGACACTGCAAGGATTTTTACTACCCTGTATTTCTCTCCAGAAAAAGGCGCCATCAAAACCTCAAAATTCACATAAAATATACAAGGGTGATCACCCACAAAGAGATAAGCAGCAAAGTGCTGTATTCACTCTTTATGATGAAAAATAGACAAGTTTCATAATACAAAGAACATTCTCCACAGCTCTTACTGAGAAAAAAACAGGGAATATATTATTCAACTGAAAAAAAAGACTCACCTGTTTCTCAATACTCTAGTTACTTTAGGAAATGGAGTTACATGATTGCATTGAGTTCTTGACACAAAATAACCAACAATGAGCCTGGAGGTATGACAGCTTTGACAAGATGTATCATTATAGCAGGTAGCAATCTAGGGTTCCACCAACCAACAAATATAAGAACCTAGCTAAATTATGCAGTTTATAATATGCCCAGAGAAGTCTAGTCCTGATCATCAGTACTAGGTTTAATATGTACATGTGGTAATGCCTTCTACCTGTATCTCATGATCCTTTACTTTTATAGCCTATAAATGGTGCCTATAATGGTTAACTCACTCTAAATTGCACTGCAGCTCTTAAAGAAAAAAAAAAAGAGAGAGAAAGTGTGAACATTAGTTTAGCTGTTTTACTTACACAGAAAAAAGTAGCACAAGGGCCCAGAAGGCACCTCCATCTCAGACTGAGCTGCACTGAGGAAGGCCAGCCACCACAAAGTTCTTCCTGCACACTACAGAACACACATATAAACATCTACAATGTGCTAGTCAGAAAATTCTATGTGTAAAACACCCAGTGAATGAACTAAAAGGGACTGCAATTGCTATATCAACCAGAGGTTTTAGAGCATTATATCAACACAATATTTAAAGACAAACACTGAACTGATACTGAAAACTGAAGGAAATCAAAGAACTAAGTCTCTGAAGATGTCCTTAGAAATCAGCAAACTATGAACTGAGTGAACAGAAAGGCACCACATGAAATCTGGATCTAGTCTTACAAACGAATGAACACCTCCAGAAAAACCCATACAGTGTTTAAAAAGATATTTTGGCAAGTTCAAAATTGTTATAATAGAAATTTGTGAGGTAGCTCCCTCTTCTGGATCACCAAACAAAGACAATTCAATTTAAGCTGCAAGACAGAGAATTTGGCTAGTAAATAACACCTTTCACTGTTTTGGGGTTTTGTCATACCATTAGGTGATCGCTCAAACACTTATAAGGATGCAAGCTACTGACCATTATTTTTAATAAATAGGGTACTAGGAGAGAAAAGTGGTGGGAACCTCTGAATAGTTTGATTGCATTTTGTATTCTCTGATAAAAAAAAAGTGCAAATGAAAAGATACCAACTTTAAATCTCTGCATTTTACTGAAAAATGCATTTTACAGGAAAGTACCAGTAAACAGGACTTTTAAAAATATGTCACTTTCCCACCTGCATGGCCTGCAACACAATTTATGAATTCATGTTTGCAGAAGTTAAGCTTCCGTGTTGTAACTCTTAATTGAAGAATCTTATCCGTGTGGAATTTCATTCAGCATTGACAGGTTCATACAGAAAGAAAAAAAAAACTGCACAGTTAGGAAAAGCTTCTCAGTATGTCAGCTATTCGTTCTCCAAGACAGTTTGGGTGATATATTAACACATTTATAAACTGAAATTGTAAAGATCAGAAAATAGGTAGGTTCTACCCTTATATATAACACAGGTCTGTAGAGAAGCTATGGCTTTCTGACTTGACCTATAATGGAAGAGGTGGTTTTGTGAAAACCTGATGATTTCTTGCTTCTCAGCAGGAAGCACAACCAACTGTATATGCCTTAAAGTGTCCATCACTACTCAAGCTGAAGATAACATTTGACTTAAATACAAAAATTAGTCTAAATGCTAGTTTAGGCTCCATTGAAATCATGGCTTACTTCATCAGTGTTATTATTTATAACAAAATCACAACATAAATTAAAGCAATGCATATTTAATGAGAAAGAGGGAGCATAAAAAAAAATCCCCGTTAAATTCTAAACTAGGTAGCTCAAAAGCATAATTTTTGACTTGCTAATACCCACATAATCAGATGCACAACAGTGTGACTTCATCTTTCATGATATGTATACCAAGTGTATCTCAAAGGATATGGCCAAATGAAAAAGTCAAGCAAATTCTGACCATTCAAGTGCAGATAAAGTCAATATTGCCAGGAGTTATCTGGATGGAACTGAAAGGATCATCTAAAATGGTAAGCCTAGTAGACCTGGAAATAGTGAGAGACAGAGGGAAAAGAGCTAGGATTTGTTGTGCACGCACCTGCTGCACATGGCAGACTTCCAGCAACAGGGGGGGAGACCCTTTTGCCAGACTCTGCAACAGTCAATGGACTGAGATCTCCCACAATCTCTTCTGCAGAGAGAAGAGTTACAGAGGACATGAGAAAAGTAAAACCAAAACTGAGGAAATCAACAGAAACTAGAAAATCCGACTGAATGTGTAAATAAATTAAAAAGAGGCAGACTGGAAGGAAGAGAAAAGGATCAATGAGAGATTTGAGAATAAAGAGGCAGTTGGCTCAAGACTACATCCTGGAAACTGACAAGATGAGAGCCTCAGTTTCTGGTCAAAGCATCAAAGAATTAGGTAAACAAGTAAAGCATGTTAGAGAGATGGGGTGGAGTTCTTGGAAAGGGCAGAGAAAACTGAAAACCTGGTTAAAAAAATGCTTAGTCTGTTTTCCAAGTTTCACCTAAACAACAACACAGCTTCTCAGGTTTCTGAAAAGGAGCTAAAGTCTTCAGGTAGATATTTACAAAAGAAAATAATTAACAAACTGCTAACAAAGTATCTGTTTTACAAATGACATTTAGTCTTAGTCTTAGTACCCACATTAAGTCATTAAGTTCCAACAGAAACACTAAGCAAGCAAGGATTTTATAAACCAGTGCAATGAAATCACCTAACTGTACTAAATTCTATTAATTTACTCCATAAAAATCAAACCAACTATTAATCAAATACAAAATTTAGGAAAAAAACAAAGGAAAAATGTAAATAGGCCACTTGCCTTTTCCTTTTAACAAGTACATATACTTTCCAGTATTTTGACACTCAGAGAAGTATTTTTCATAGCTATCTACAGAAATATTTGAATGAAAGATTCTTACAAAATCCATGCCATATGTAAACAGACACTCCATAAACAATAAAAATATCACTAAATTGACTATTATTGTAGATAAGCATCACTAGAAGAAAAGCTATCATATGAATAAATTTAACTTCAATATACCTTAACCCTTCCTCTCCGTCTACCATGCTGAACTTTTCATACTGAAACTTAACATCCAATTGTGCAGCAACAAGCAGAAGTATAATCCAATCCCCACATTTTTTCTTAAAGAGTAATTTATTATATCTGGTCTTACACAGCCATATACAATGTTGTAATGGGAACATAGTATGACAATCATACTTTTCAGACTGTAATCAACCAAATATTAACATAAGCGACCATAAAATGAGGGATGAAGTACAGGGAGTTGATGAATGTATAAAGAAGGATGGATGAAGTAGCATGGGAATAGTAGTATCATCCACATACACATACATCATGGGGTTTATTAGGGTGTACACGGACACTATGACATACCTTGCAGAGCTGTATGTAAGCCATAGTGTCCTAAATGCACACTGGGGTGAGACAGGGGGTGCACCAGTCCCTTCCAAGTACTGTTGTTTCCTTTGAAGGAACCCAGAAGGGTACAGAACAATTCACTTCGCTAAATCTCCAAATTGGTCAAATGGGAGCCCAGAACTGTAAAGTACACCCATCCAATTAACGCCTCAAGGAAATACTACATCTATTCATAGTGATCGTACTTCTAAAGAAACACTAGCAAACTGTGAAGTGTTAAGAAAAGAGCTGCTACCATGCCTTTTTATAAGAGACCAAGAAATAATCAATTGTTCCATTCAACCAAAAAAAGGACTGAGATGCGAAAGCATCTACAGATGGAGACTGCCTGTTTAATTAGACCTTACTAATTGAAGGCATGACTCACAAGGACATTGCTTCAGTTGTAAGCCTGTGCAGTCACACTGCTTCCCATGTAATTCATGTGATAGTGGAAAAGACAGTACTGAACCAAATCCAGACTTACTGTACCTGATTGAAAACTACAGTAAATAAAGAGCTATTGGAAGTAAACCTCCCAGTGATCAAATTCATATTCATCAATTTGCAAGTCTTCTAGTTCCTTCAAATGGTGCATTACTCAAACATACCTTTACAAGAGAATATTACATTATTCATGTCAATAAGTATCTCCTCAAATTACTCAGAAATAAAAGAGAACATTAGAGCAGTGTAAGGTAAGTCACAGAAAAGTTTACATCAGAATTCACCTAGCACTACTGTTAACAGGCCATCAGCCACATAAGAGCATAAAGTCACAAAATGGATTAAAAGAAAATTCAAACCGTAAACCAGTTTCAGGTCTCTGATGTGTTAACTTTAAGAGTAAAAACTAAAAATGTGGGGTTTGACCCAATCTTTTCATTAACCATATCATCATTACTGAATGTAGTATTATCTAGAATAGCGTAATGCCAGCTTAGAATTCACAGCGTAGAATATTTCAAACATGCCTCAACTTATACAAATTCTGCAATAAGTTAATGTGATTTGGAACTTAAAGCAAAAGATCTAGATTAAGCAGTCCTGGTACAAGTCCATTAGATAGTCTAGGCAAACAGTATAAGATTTGACTATTCAGAAGCCCCAAGTGCTAACTGTTTAATAGCTAACATTAAGCTTCTATAGAAAATGCATCCTTAATTTCTCTATTTCACTTTGCTAGCCTGTAAATGGATACTCTAATACTGTTCTTCATACAGCTTTTGTGAGGCTGCACTTACTGTGAGCAAAGTGCTTTGAGATCTTTAGCATGAATAAAATATATTTTGCACTTAGCCGTTAATTATAGAAGTAGCAATATTTGAAACAGAGTTTTGTTTCAAAGCAGCAAGAAAATCAAACATGATTATCTTGGCTTTGATTGTGATGTTTTACTCACTATGCTCTATTTTTCTCTGCATTTGAAATATGCAATTTCACTTTTCTGTTATGTAAATGAATGTTTTTCATCTAGCATCTATTTTTGGAAAAAGAATCATTTTCTTTCCTATTCAAAGACAGAAATGTTGCAGAACACAATTCTGAAGTCTAACTGACAGAGTACCACAAGGCCATTGCATGCACTCAATAGCAAAAGCAGCAAGAAGTACCCAGAGAACTCATTGAACTTGAAACATAAATACGTAAATGTTTATCCATACAGATATGTATTGCGATAGATAAGCACACAATAACATTTAATATAGAATAACTAGTCCTTCTGTCCATTTGTTAGAACAATTGTTGCCTTTCTGAAAAGGAAAAAGAGCTTGAATAAAATCTGCACTGGAAGTCATAGGAACAATCCATTTTAAGCTAAGGATTCTGTTTGACTCTCTAATTTATTTTAGAGGCAAACTTCAGCAAAGAAAAAGGTTTGGACTTTATCCAACACACTGGCATGCAAAAGAGGTCAAACCACCTGCCACAGCAGTCCTTTCTTTTAAACGCTGTTTTTCATTTCTGCAAAACGTGCTGATTATACTGCTGTATCTGTTCCTAGGTATCAGTGGCATTTAGTAGACAACACGTACTCTGGAAAACGCATCTCATATTCATATATAAACCTATGAACATAAACAAGGTTTTCTACTTGCAAACGACTTTGACCCTGTAGCTTGTGTGTTTCCTGTACACTGAATTTCACGTATTCCCATGCCGAGTAAAGAACAGAAAATACATAAGACATCCATTTAAGTCATGGTCTAACATTGGGCATCCATAAATTGTCAATGTTAAAGAGAAATGAAGTCAGGGTTAGCAAACTAATTTTAAAAATTATGTCATGTGACAAAATATTACCCCAAAAATCAAAGGAATAAAACACCTGTTGTGAAGAAAACATTATTGTCTCAAAGCAGTGCCAAAACACTGGCATTTACCCAGATAAATAAGGTTAAGAAGCATATTCTATTCATTCATATCTTTAAATCAAAGTAAATGCCAACCTAAAGCTTGTTTTCAACATCCTATGATGCTTAAGAAATGCTGTCACTCACTCATTACACTCCCTCACACAGATGTAATTTCCGCCCCCACCCATCATCATCACATCTGGCTTGGTATTCAGCTTCACATACATTAAAAAAAAAAAAAAAAAAAAAAACCTAGGCACAAAAATCACGTAAGTATGTGTAATTACACTCATTACTAAATATACCTTGAGATACAAACCACCATGGAATAATATGGGGGGAGGAAAAATAAACTTACTCCAAAGCCTTAGTGAAGCTGTAGTTTATTAGTAGTACAGTGGGATTTAAATCATTTCTCCAAACAGCAAAACTCAAGGAAAAACGCAAAACTTCACATCCCACAGAATCAGAGACAATAAGGCCAAGAGAGACCCTCAAAGAGGTAGTTTACCTACCTGCCCCAAGGCAAGATCTGTAGCTTTATTGTTTTATCACTTGCACTCACGTTTGTGAAACAAACCTGCAATACCTCAAGTGAGTGAGATTTCACTGTCTACCTCCCCCATGTATTCTACTGCTTCAGTGCTGAAAAGCTTTATCTAACCTGAAGCCTATCTATTACAGTGTGTCAGCTTCCTCAGTACTATAAAGTTTTCTAGTCCAGGGGAACTTGTGATGCAGTTTAAGCCCTTTCAAAAGTAAATGCAGCCCCCTCAGAAATACAGAACACCAACAGACTAAGACACCGAGACGAGGTCCTAGCTCCAGTTAACTCACTGAAAAGAGACACTGAAACATGCTCACGGACGCTGCACGCTACACATCTGGCATACTGGAAATACAGTTGACACCTAAATACTCTCCACGTTCAAAGTCATACATGCTTGGTTCAGAGCCAGATGAGAGACTTCCTTGCCCTGGCACCCAGAAGTTGTTCCTTTACTGATCACAGAATATTCAAAACTAAAACTTTCCAGGCTACCTCTCTCTTCAAAGTTAAGGGGAGAGGGGGAAAAAAAAAAAAACAGGTCAGAAAACTTTCCCAAAGGTGCTGTTAAGGTATCCTCACACAGCCGCTACGGATGCCAAAGCCAAGGCGACTGATGGCACCTAGGCCACTAGCTGCAAAACCTGCCTTCTCCCAACAAACCAAACCAAATCCAGCCTAGACGCTCACGCAACCCATGGGTGGCCAAGCCTCTGCACCATCTTTGACACCCACAGGTCCCACACCCTGGGCAGCTGCCACGTTCCCCCACAGCCGCTCTCCCACCACCAAAACATGTCTCCCCACATACCACCAGCCAGAGCTGCGGCCAAGGGGACACGTCCTGCCCCAGCACCCCTGTACTCACCTTCAGAAACCTCAAACTCGGCTGCTCCATTGAGCTGGTAGAGGCACCAGTCAACTGCGCTCTCACCGGGGCGGCTGCTGCCTGAACAGGGAGGAAAAGCACAGTCAGAGGGGGCACCTGGGGCTGGGGAGAGGGATGGGGACAGAGAAGGCAAAGGGGGCAGTGGGGGCAGAGGAGTGAGGAAAGGAGAAAGGAAAAGAGAGTGGGTGAAGAGGGACAAGGAAGGGAGAAGGGAAAGACGGCAGTGGAGGAAAGAGGGGTGAGGAAGGCAGAAAGGGAAGAGGGCAGTGAAGAGGAAAGTGGTGAGGAAGGAGAAGGGAAAGAGCATGAGGAGAGAGGGATGAGGAAGAGAGAAAGAAAAGAGGGCAGCAGGTGGAGAGGGATGAGGAAAGGAGAAGGGAAAGAGGGCAGCGAAGAGGAGGATAAGGGAGGGAGAAGGGAAAGAGGGCAGGAGGAGAGAGGGATGAGGAAGAGAGAAAGGAAAGAGGACAGCGGGCGGAGAGGGATGAGGAAGGGAGAAAGGGGGAAAAGGGCAGGGAAGGGGAAAGGAAGAGCCGGAAAAGCAGGGATGGAAGGGGCAGAGAATGGCAGGCAGGGGCGAGAGGGGCCCGGGGAGGGTCGAGGGAAGGGGGAGCGCTTCCCCATACCCTGCTTGTGGGACATGAGCGTCGCCCTCCGCAAGGCGCTCAGCGCTCTGAATTGTTATTCGCTTTGCTCCCGGCGACTCGGGGCGCCTCCTCCTCCTTCTCCTTCTCCTCCCCCTCCCGCCGGCGGAGCGGGCGGCGCTGCCTCGGGGCGCTGGGAGCCGGGGGAGCAGGCCGGGAAGCGGCGGAGGCTCCGCCCGGAGCCCCGGGGGCGGCGCCGCCTGGGCTGGGCCCGGAGCGGGGCGGGCAGGGGGTGCCAGGGCTGGGGGACAGCCTGGGCAGCAGCAAACCCCAATGTACCTGTCCGCTGCTAAACCTGAGCACTGCATCCACCCGGCTGGGAAACGCCTCCAGGGCTGCTGACTCCACCAGGTCTCTGGGAGGCTCCTGTGCGCGATAACCCTGTCGGTGAAGAAATTTTTTTCCGAATGTCCGATCTGAACCTCCCCTGCGGCAATTTGAGCCCTTTCCCTCTCATCCTGTCGCCCGTCACTTGGGAGAAGAGAGCAGCACCCACCCTACCAGAACCTCCTTTCAGGCAGTCGTAGATAGAATCACAGAATCACGGAACAACCAGGTTGGAAGGGACCCATCGGATCTTCTAGTCCAACCATTCCTATCTAACACTAAACCAAGTCCCTCAAGACCTCATCCAGCCGTGCCTTAAACACCTCCAGGGAAGGTGAATCAACCACCTCCCTGGGCAGCCTATTCCAATGCCCAATGACCCTCTTTGTGAAAAACCTCCTCCTAATCTCCAGCCTAAATCTCCCCTGGCGGAGCTTGAGGCCATTCACTCTCGCCCTGTCCCCTGTCACTTGGGAGAAGAGGCCAGCTCCCTCCTCTCTACAACCTCCTTTCAGGTACTTGTAGAGAGTAATGAGGTCTCCCCTCAGACTCCTCTGGGCTAAACAACCCCATATAGAACCACAGAATTATAGAAAAATAGAATCATAGATTGGGTCGGAAAGGACCTTAAAGATCATCCAGTTCCAACCCTCCTGCCATGGGCAGGGACATCCCTCTAGATCAGGCTGCCCAAGGTCAAATCCAACCTGCCCTTGAGCACCTCCAGGGATGGGGCAGCCACCAACTTCCTTGAAAAACCTGTGCCAGGGCCTCGCCACTTGCATTGTGAAGAAATTCTTCCTTATGTCTATTTCCTTCAGCCACTTCTCATAAAACTCCCTCTCCAGCCGCTTCACCGGCTTCTTTGCTCTTCTCTGGTTCCTCTGTTGGTTCCACTGAAGTCATGAGCCCCTGGCTGTACCACGTTCCTCCACGGTGCCTCCACCACCTGGGGCTGCAGTTCTGCAGTTCTTGTGCACGTGGCTGCACGTCCTGGCTCTACAAAGTCTGCTAATTCCATGTAAATTGTCCATTTTTATATACACTGCAAGGCTGGGGAGTGGTTTTCATCTGGTCGGTAGACCCCTGTGGATCCACAAACCGTCCTCACAGCATCCACGAGAGGTAAATAAGAGAGAAAACCCATTATTGAGTAATCTTAACTGCTCTGTGGTGTGACCTTTGCCTCTGCTGGGAAATGTTTGTTGGAATGGCAAACTTTAAAACACTGAAAGAGCCAGCTAGAGCTAACTAATGTTAATAAATGCCTTTATTCTTACAGACATCTACCCTAAAAACCACGACAGGAGGGAAATGAAAAGGTACACAAATTGTTCTGTTCACCAGGTGGCTTTCTTGGTATTTAATTTAGCTTATAGCTGGCAGCATTCTGCCTACGTCTTCCGTCTTTCGGAGGTGATGGTGTCAGAGGCCCAGGTATAGCACAGGTCATGTCACAGAGAGCAAATACTTTGTACAGGCAAACGAGAAAAGCTTAAGAAATTAAACAGAAGGGCTATAATCAAGCTATACTAAGAGATTAGGAGCCAACAAGAGGATAAAATATCAATGTAGGCAGCTGTCATGGCACAATTACAGTGGCTTCTCCATCTAGCTGTTTACTGTTTGTGAAACAGGATGTAAATGGTTGGAAAGTATTATTTTCAGCATATATTCTGCTTGATATACCTACATTCATCCCCTTTTTGCAAGACGTGAAGACTCTCCTGATGTCTCTAGGTGTGTAATCTGTGATCAATTTGATTCAGTTTTTCCTAATGTAAGTATTCTGTTCAAATGGGTTTTTATTCTCCACTGCATCTAAGACAGTGTCACACTTAAGCCTTTGTGAAAGAATAAGGAGGACAATTACAATTTCTGGAGAAAATAGGTTTAAAATGGGTTTAAACATTCTGCAAACATTTGCAGCTACTTTCAGAAACAAAGAAAAATGCCAACACTTAAGCTTTCCTGGGAACTTCACCTAGATTACAAAGACCAAAATGCCTTCTGAGGTAAAAGAACTCCAGTTCATTTAGGCAGTGTGTGTATATATATATATCCCCAAGCCATATGTTTGCTGGATGTGCACCAGCTTTCTTGGAACTGAAAAAATTTAAGCTGATGATTTGAGGGGGAAAAAAAAAACCAGTATCACAGAGCTGTATTAAAGTAAATCTTCATCCAGATGCTTACAGGGAGACTAACACCCCCCCTGCAAATTACCTAACAGACCTTGATTTTTCTTCATGACTAGGTAGTACCATGGATTAAACTGACCTGCCTAGTGGCTTTCTAGCATGGGGTAACCACATCAGTGGGCACAGAAAAACCAAAGGATGTGATATATCTTGACTTCTGTAAAGCCCTTGACATTGCCCCACACAAATAGAGGTGATTCTGCCCCTCTATTCCTCTCTTCTGACACCCCACCTGGAGTATTGTGTCCAGTTCTGGAATCCTCTACATAAGAGCGAAATGGAACTGTTGAAACAGGTCCAGAGGAGGGCTACAAAGATGATCAGAGGGCTGAAGCACCTCCCATACGAGGACAGGCCGAGAGAGCTGGGGTTGTTCAGCTCAGAGAAGAGAAGGCTCCAAGGAGACCTTTTAGTGACCTTCCAGTACCTGAAGGAGGCCTACAAGAGAGTTGGGGAGGGACTGTTTACAAAAGCTTGTAGTGATAGAACTACGAGGAATAACAGTCAATTGGAGAGAGGAGATTTGTACTAGACATGAGGAGGAAATTCTTCACAACGAGGGTGGTGAGGCACTGGAACAGGTTGTCCAGGGAAGTTGTGGATGCCCCATCCCTTGAAGCGTCCAAGGCCAGGTTGGATGGGGTCTTATGCAGCCTGATGTAGCAGGAGGTATCCCTGCCCATGACAGAGGGGTTGCAATCAGACAATCTTTAAGGTCCCTTCCAACTCAAACAATTCTATGATTCTGTGACTTTCATATTCCAGCATTAGCTGCTTCTTTTTGGAGAAAACCCTAGTCTAACCATGTTAACAAACAACCTAGGGCCCTGTTCTAAGCAGATCCATTCATATTAGATTTAATTTTTATAAAATGTAGCAATTCTATGCTGTTCAACTCAATATTACCGACTTACATAGTATATTTTATTTTGGACTTCAAATATTTATAAACTTTATATGGTAAGAAAATCACTCACTTTGGTATGTAATGCAGCATGCATATTTTTTGTCTTTATAAAACAAAGGGGTTAATGCAAATCACATTTTGAGGGTGTGGTGTGTTTCTACTGGTATCTTGAATATCGCAATGGGGTAATCTGCACTCAAGTGCCAGCTAGCCCAGTATGACTTCATCTTTTGCTTTTCTCAGTGCAAGTTTGTAGATGGACACTCTTTGAGCCCTTTGTGATTGTTTTCTTCAGAGAGATGACTTGTTTAACTAGTTTTGAAAACTAGTAATGCTAAATCAACAGACAAACATGAAGATGGGAACAGGTGCCACCTTCATCTCGTGTCTTTTGCTTTTACACTGTTTGAAATAAGCGAAGAGTTTGGTATAATATTTTTTTGTCATTTGAGGATTGCAACATTGTTAAAAGCATGTAATTTACTCAAACTAGAATTTAAGCAAGGGAGTCAAATTATACTATGGGGTATTGTAAAGAGTCAAGGTTTTAAAAATGGTTTAACCTGTTTTAGTTTTTAATATCACAACAATATAATGGATGCAACTGCAGACAAATCTTCTCAGGAGACTGGGCTATATTATCCTGTAACATTATTTAATTATGGGTTGGATTTTTTTTCCTTTTCACTAGAACTTTATGCAGATGGAAAAGTATCTCTTTTGGTTCTCAGCACGAGGTCTACCTCTTGCTAGCAGCAATAAGATAAGTGATAAAACCAATTTAAATGAGATCAGAAGGTCAACAACATAAAATGAAATTCAATCTTGCTACAACTTCAGAACTTTAAAGATTCAGATGATAATCCATAATGAACTATTATACCCTGAAATAAAGAGCTCGTGTTCAATTCAGAAGAATCTCCTAAAAAAAAAAACCCCAACAACCACAAAAACCACATAAGGATTTGTTGTTGTCCAAGATGCAGAACTCAACCTTTCTCTGAGCAATCTAGTTCCAAAAGAGGAGACCTCATAGCAGCCTCTCAGTACTTAAAGAAACCTGCAGAAAAGATATGAAGGGCTCTTTATCAGGGAATACAGGAGTAGGATGAGGAATACTGGTTTTAAGATGAAAGAGAATAGATTTACATTAGATATTAGGAAGAAATTTTTTTACTACGAAGGTGCTGAAGCTCTGGAACTGCCTAGGGAAGTTGTGGATGCCCCTCCCTGTAAGTGTTCAAGGCAAGTTTGGATAAAGCTTGGAGGAACCTGGTCCAGTGGGAGGGGTCCCTGCCCACAGCAGGGAGAGTTGGACTAGATGGTCTTTGAGGTCTCCTTCCAACACAAACTATTCTATGATAACCAGCCCCACAGTTACCATGAGAATTAATTGATAAGTTTTGCTGCATCTGATTTGTATGTTTAATTGTCTTTTCATATAAATCTGTCTTGTATCAAGAGATGATATGCAACCTCCAGACATGGGTAAATGACCTGAAAGAACAAACATTCTATTAAAGCTGGAAGAATTTATCGATATGCTTAGTTGCCTTGTAAGTTATAGTTGGTTTCGGTCAGGAAATAACCTGAAGTAAATCTCCAGACATGGTTGGGTAACCTATAAAAATACACATTTTTTGAGGACATAAGTTATTTGTCTAAAACTACCATATATACCCACTGCTTTTTAAGTTGGTATGCCTTTTTAGAAGGGCATCTGAGTCAGTGCTGAATTGTAAAGTTAAAATAGAATCATAGAATTACCAGGTTGGAAGAGACCCACCGGCTCATCGAGTCCAACCATTCCTATCAAACACTAAACTACGTCCCTCACCACCTCATCCACCCACACCTTAAACACCTCCAGGGAAGGTGAATCAACCACCTCCCTGGGTAGCCTGTTCCAATGCCCAATGACCCTTTCTGTGAAAAACTTCCTCCTGATGTCCAGCCTAAATCTCCCCTGGCGGAGCTTGAGGCCATTCCCTCTTGTCCTGTCCCCTGTCACTTGGGAGAAGAGCCCAGCTCCCTCCTCTCCATAACCTCCTTTCAGGTAGTTGTAGAGAGTAATGAGGTCTCCTCTCAGCCTCCTCTTCTCCAGGCTAAACAACCCCAGCTCTCTCAGCCGTCCCTCACAGGGCCTGTTCTCCAGCCCCTTCACCAGCTTTGCTGCTCAAATACTACTGTCTTTGCTTGGAAGACTTCGTCCTTGTCAGTATTTAACCAGTGAGCGTTTCTCACAAGGAGCCACTGGGACGTTCCAGGGTATGCGACTCCAACCGGCCCTGTCACCAGTTCAGTGTAGGGATCTTCACCTGCAAAGCAGCCCGGGGCTAGGACCAAGGCCCTCAAAGCCTCTCGCGTAAAGGAAAACTGCGGCAAGTTTTCCTTTTTCTCCTCTTTCTAATAAGCCAGCAGCTCCGGCTGCCCCCGCCCCGGCGCCGCCCCCGTGTTTGCGGTGCGAGGAGGCGGCGCCGGGACGCGGAAGGGCCGCGGGGAGCACTCTGGAGGGGCCATGGACCCTCCGTTCCTTTTGCTCCCCCTGCTCCTCAGCCTCCTCCCGGGGGCCGACGGCCGCGGGGAGCTGCGGGCCTTCGTGGTCGCCCACAGCCACATGGACGTCGGCTGGGTCTACACGGTGCAGGTGGGGACCCTGCGGCGCTGGCCGGGGGGAGAGCGGGGCAGCGGGCGGGGAAGCACCCCCGGGGCGGATCTGCAGCGAGCTGTGCGCTCCCAGGCTCGAGAAACCACCTGGAGCCGGAGCAGGCTGCTGGGAGCCTGCGAAAAATCCCATCAGAATCTCCTGCCCTAGCTCCTCTGCGGTGTGCTCCCGTCCCCCCCTTGCTCCCCGTCCCCCCCTGCTCCCCGTCCCCCCCTCTGCTCCCCGTCCCCCCCCCTGCTCCCCGTCCCCCCCCCTGCTCCCCGTCCCCCCCTGCTCCCCGTCCCCCCCTCTGCTCCCCGTCCCCCCCCCTGCTCCCCGTCCCCCCCTCTGCTCCCCGTCCCCCCCTCTGCTCCCCGTCCCCCCCTTGCTCCCCGTCTCCCCCTTGCTCCCCGTCCCCCTGCTGCTCCATGGTTACCTTAGGAGCTGTGCCCACGAGCTTCGGGCTGCCGTGTGCCTGTGTTCCGCAGGATGCTTCAGGCTGGATTTGTTTTTAAAGGAAAACCTTCAGTTTGTTTGGTTAGCTTAGGAGCTGTGCCCATGAGCTTTGGGGTTGCATGTGCTTGTTTACTTTTTGGGGGGTTGTTTAGCCTGGAGATGAGGGGGCTGAGGGGAGACCTTATTGCTCTCTACCTTTCTCTAATGACAATTTAGCCTTTTTTCAAAGATAGCTAGACTTCAGTTGTTGAAAGCAAGAGGTTAGGAAAAATTTATTTCTGATTTGGATCCCATCATCCTCTTATTATTTCAGAACATGATATTCTTGTAGGAAACTTGCCTAAATTAAAACCATTTTACACTTCATGCCCATTAGTTTTTAGATATGTGAGAGATCTGTATGTAAATAACTTTTAGATGCATTTTTTTAGGTTGGACTCGATGATCCGGTGGGCAGTTTTTTTAGGTTGTGATTTTTTAGGTTGGACTCGATGATCCAGTGGATCTCTTCCAACCTGGTGATTCTATGATTCTATGCATGGGTATGTACTATGGTCTGCATGCTTAAGCAAGTACCACTAGTTGAAGTAGGTAAGTGTTATGGTTAGTGTTAAAATATCTCTGCTATAACAGGCAGATAACTGTTAAAAGAAAACACAGACGTGTCAGGAAGCTCCAAGATGTTGACTGTTGTCCTTGAGACATTCTGTGTCACTTTGAAATTAAGTAAAGGGTAGAAGTCTGGGTCTGGTCAACAGAAGTTTTTCTGGCAAAGATAAGTGTACATCAAATATCTTGATGTGTGCAACTTTAAAATTAATGTTATGTTGTTCATTTGATACCATATCGTAGGCTATAACAGTGTGGTAGGTTATTTGATGGGTACAGCTGTTGTGTTTGCATTCCACTAAAATCCATAAGCCTCATTCTGGAATACAAGTTGGTTTAGGAATTACATAGACAATATAGATGCACAAATTCTTATTCTGGATGTTTCTGTGTCAACAGTCAAACTCATTTGAAGAGTCCTTGCTATTTTGATTTTACTCTGTTTTAAAACATCAAGCGAAATGGAGTTGATTTCCCGATAGAAGCTTGTGGGGCGAGGTAGTATAATTTACAGTATATGTATCACTGTATTATACTGGCAGTGCATGCCCACAGCACAGGGCCATACTCACTCCGAAGAAACGATTCTGACAATTCAGACCATCAAGAGAAGAGCAGAAATGGAAGAATGGCTTGTGCATGTGGGTTTTCTAACTATGTTGGTGCAATGTCTCATCATCAATGGCATCGTTGATTTAGGATGAGTGGTCAGTGACAGGGTAAATTGTTCCCAGTACACCAAAAGGAAAGCTTGTATTGGTGGCTGCTCATCTTGGAGGAAACTACACTATGCTCTAATCAGATCCCTAGACAGAGGATGTATTTTGAAGCAGAAGGACCTGTAAGCTGCACATAACCAAGGAGGACTTGGTCTTTCTGAGCGTACAAAGGAAGTATGCTGCAAATGTAGGATTTTTGATCTCTCTTTCCTCAAACTGAATGAGTGTTCAAAGCAGCCCATTTAATATGGGCAAACTAGAGTTTATTGTCTGCATTTTTTTTTCCAGGAAAGTATGCATGCTTATGCAGCAAATGTCTACACATCTGTTGTAGAAGAGCTAATGAAAGGAAAGCAGCGCAAATTTATTGCTGTGGAGCAAGAATTCTTTCGACTCTGGTGGGATGCAGTAGCCACAGATACAAACAAGCAACACGTAAGTTGTATCAGAGCCAAACTTCCTGCCAACAAAGAACCTGTGCTCTTTTCAGGGGCCTAGGAGAGGCAAAGTACTTTACCATTTGCTTTTCAGCTGTGTCTTCTGTCAGCTGTCTCTGAATCTGGTACTTCTTATGAAAGGACATTACCTTTAAAGGCAGTTGCAAGAGGTTGAAACCCCAACTATAGCTCAAAGCAGTAGGAGGTACTAACCTTTGCACTGAAGCCTCTTTCCACTTCACAATTCTTATTTCATCAGTGACTTTCTTATCTGAGGGTATGCTAGGGTAAGATGTGGATGATTTTGAGAGAGGTTGCATCAATTCTGTTAGACATCTGAAGCTTATAAACTGCTTCCTAGCACTACTCACAAGAAGAAACCTTTTTCTTTCCAGTTAAGTACTGCTCAAAACCCTATCATTTATAAACAAGGAAAATGCAGCAAAGAGGTGACTGTAGATTTGGCAGCAATGACTGTTTCTTGGGTTTGTTTATTTATGGGCTGGGATCCCCTTCAGTCAGAAAAGCATCAGTTTGAGGATTGTTTTTTTCATAGTAAAGATATTGTGAAATCTCATTTTTCATTTCTTCTTTCCTCTGGCATGAAACAAACAGGCTGAAATCCAAGACTGGGCTGGTAGCCTAGCAGTTGGTCGTGTGTTGCATTGCAGTGCAAGGTGTTTAAGTTTTGGACCCTGAAACCAGAAGGTGTACAGGTGCAGCTTCCCAAAGGGACTCACTCAGAACTCCATGATCTGTGTTGTTACCAGGGTCCAGGCAACAACAGCATATTATTTACAGTACTTTACATTGTGTAAGAAAGTAACTTTTCTGATTTTTTTGTCCTAGTTCTTCATTAATTCTGAATTTTCTGTAAGAGGTAGTATTTAAATAACAGCTTGCAGCCTGTGTGCAACAGATCTTTGTGAGAGGTTCTGCTGTATATAGGCAGTTCACTGTTTTCCTTGGACACTTTGCCCATACTTGCCCATTGCAGGACAATTTTCTTGTGTGTTTTTAATTAGAAAACTGTACTGTAAGTCTGAGATGGGGACATTAAAGAAAAAAAAGCATAGAAAATGCTTCCTGCGGGAACAGAGGAGTACTCTAACTTTCAAAGCCAAGTTGATCTTATTTTAAGTACATTATGCTGATCTAACCCAAATATAAACTAAGTGCCCGTGTTTCTAACATCCGTTCTTGCTGTTATGTGGACTCCTGAAAAGTAAATGTGTATCCCATTTGACCTCAGTAGTGCAAAACTGGTACATATGATTCAGCTTTTATTTTTGTAGCCTAATTACTGATAATTGTTGCTTCTACGCATTTTAATCAGTTGTCTAGTTACTTTATATTTAACTTCTCTGAAAATTAAAATTATTAAACCCAAATTCCTCTTAAACCAGAGTCAGACATTTAATCTCTAATAACATTTAAGAGCTCTGAGACCTGCTGATAAGTGACATGTTTTAATGTTAGCAAGTTCCAAATATTTAGCTTTGAAATTGGGTCACTGGTTACTGTCCTGCTTTTTCCACTTGAACTCTACCAGTAATGATTTTCCATAGTATAGGCTCTCAGGCTTGAATTTTGCTATTTTTTTCTTATTTTAGTATTTTACTGGGAATACAGGTTTTATTTCTAGTTTCTTTGTAATATCTGCTTTGGTTAGAGCAATAGCATTAAAAACTAGGTAGAAGGTACAGCCTAGGTGCTGAACTTGGGCTTACAATTCAGACAAGAGAGTTGTGGAAGCTGAATGTATTGCAGCAATATTCAGCCACATATGAACCTCTTAGTTCTCAGTTCATGTTATTTCTACAATATTTTCTTGCATTAATGTTTTCTGTCACCTTATCTTGGCTTTATGTCTGGGTGCTTTGAGGAGGGGGGAAAAAAGATGTGTAATCACTTCTATCTAATTTTAGGGGTGATTTCATGTGGGATAGTAGTAGTTGTTGCATGGACCACAGATAAGGTCTACTACTGTAAA
The DNA here is from genome assembly GCA_033558105.1 of Coccyzus lansbergi. Taxonomy (NCBI): domain Eukaryota; kingdom Metazoa; phylum Chordata; class Aves; order Cuculiformes; family Coccyzidae; genus Coccyzus; species Coccyzus lansbergi. The sequence goes on from JAUMJK010000128.1 coordinate 3,385,081, forward strand.
AGCCTGTTGCCTGTAGAACTGCTATTACTGTTTCCCTGATTCCACTTTCCTTTTGCCCTTTTCTGGTCAGCAAAAGGGCTTGTCATTAGAGATGTTTTATTTTATTTTTTTCCCTAGAGTTGGCTGTCATTTAAATTGAATTCCTTTTCTTGTGTTGTCAGCCTCTCAGTGGTTCCACAAAACTTAGGTAAAAAAAAAAACATTTCCATGACCCAAGGTTTGGATCAGAGTTTGTTTGGGGTTTTTTTATGTTCACCTAAATGGGGAATAATAGCCACAGATGCTTTTCATGTAGGTCAGGACCAGTTCTGTGCTCACACCAGATAACTGATATCTGGTCTCCCAGCATGCTAATCAGTCGCCACAGTCGGATGGAACTAATTTATGAATGCTGAGCCCTGAGGCGTTTTCACAACATTGTGAAAGAGAGAAATGATTATAATCAAAATTGACAATCTGGCATAGTATCTGAGCAGACACAGGGGCATTCACTGAAGGTTCCTGGGGAAATAAACGTAATAGCACTGGTACTGGCATCCTACATGACAGATTAAAAAAAAGAGAGAGAATAGAGATTAAAACAGATATTTATATGAACTTTCTTTGGAAGTTTGAGATATCTTTGATGTTCTAGGTTATGAACTAATGATAATAAAACACAAGACTCCCTAGCACTTCTAGAAAGGGACACAGACTATTACTTCTTCCCTCCAGACACTACTCATCCCTTCATGCAGTACACACGCTGAAAGCTTTACTTGTCAGCGTGCTTGTTGTTTCTAGTGACTGAATTAAAAAATAAAACAACTAGAAAATCCTTGAAAAGCTGAACAAGTTGTGATATATTGATAGTTTTGAAACTAGGAAAAAGAAACCAGAAATGAAGATTTGCAGTGGGTATTTCAGGCAGGCAAACCTGATACATATAAAATAACTTTTTCTTAATAAAGCATTCTGTCTCTCACAAGTTGAGCAACCTGTCCATTCTCTGGAGGCAAGGTAGATGCATACAAAATAGAAAGGGGCTGTTTGTGGCCACAATGTGGTGGCGCACACTGTCTCCCTCCTGTTTCCCACAGCTCTTGGTCTCCTAGCTGTTACAGAGGTGGCAGACTAAAGGAAACGCCAGGAGTCTGGCCATTGCTGCTTGTATGGTGTTTCATATTGCTCTCTCATCCAGCCTCCTAGTGCCTTTCCTAAGCCAAGATGGATGTGGAAGAAGAAAGGCTTTGGAATAAGCACTAGTATCTTCTGTTTCGATCCTCCAGCTCTAGTTGCCTTGAGGCAGGATCCTAGGTTGCTGCTGTGCAGTGTATAAGGAAAAGTTTGGCGTTTAGATGGTGTGAAGGTGCAGTGACAGCCCTATTGAGAAACACCAGAAGGTCAGGGTCTACCTTGCAGTGCATCCTTCATGCTTTCTGCCTTATTTCAGTGCAAACTGGGTAGATCAATACATTGTGCAGCACATTAATATGCTTTTTTCTCCTTCTTCTCCTTTTGAAAGTACTCAGTACAGACAGCCTTTTAACCCTCTTTTGTCCTGGATTCCTTCTTAACGACTATCATGTCTAGGTAATATGAGTGAGACTGAAATGATGTTTATGTTCTGTGTATTAATTTCAATATCATAGGTCCATCAGTTGCTTCAGGAGGGACGATTGGAATTTGTCATTGGAGGGCAAGTGATGCATGATGAAGCTGTGACACTAATTGATGATCAAATTTTACAGTTGACGGGTATGCATATTTGCATTTAACTTTTTTTTATTATTATGACCTTGGAAGGTTTGTTTGTTTTTCATTTCTCTATCCCAAGATTGCTATTATTTTCTTACTCTTTAAGAACTGATTAAAGCATCTCTTATTTTTTTATTTGCTAGTAGGTTATCGGTATAAAAATCTTTACTTTAAAAGAAGCAGACAGAACCATTCTGCAGTAAGCAGAAGGGTTACTGAAAGCTGGCTTGCAATTTAATCAGTCAGTTGTAAACTCCTTTAGAGAAGAGGCTTTTTTTTTGTGTGTGTGTGTGTTTTTGAGAGCTTAAGCTCCTAGGAAGATAGTGATGGTGAAATAGAGTATGAAACGCTCTAGGAGAAAATACCTGGTAGCAAATCAGAGCATGGGGAGATTGTATAGTTTACACGAAGTCTTCTGCAGAATGTGGGCCATAGAATGTCACTGAGGTTCTCTGAACATAGTTGAAAAACTTGTTTGGTGAAGAAATCCTGTTTGTACTCTGTTAGTGTAGCCTCTGTTAGAAATAGGTGCATATTTCCAAGAGATGGACTATTTCTACTTGAATCTTCTAGCTTTTGTTTCCTGCCAGTTGTATGTTATACCTGTCCATCTGATGGCTTAAACGGTCTTATAGTATTTAGGTTTGTCACCATTTGGTTAATGAAAAAAGAAACAGGATAAATCATGCCACCACTCTGATATAGATGCTTATAATATGCCATAAGGGAATAGTGTGTTTTTTTGGAGTTGGAGGGGATGAATTGGCACCAGCTGTCTGGTGTGGCTGATAGAAGCCCTGCCTGTTTCAGGTCTGCACTCTGGTTATCTTTCTACATGGAGAGTAAAGGCTCAGAAAACACTTTTATCATTTGCTGAATCTGACTGTGCAGCACACCTGGCATTGTTTCTTGTTTATCAGTTTTTATCAGGAGCATAGGGACAGATGCTTTTGCATCTCAGTGAATTACCACAGCGCACTCTGGCCAAGAGGGGGTGAACATTATTTTTTTTTTTCTTCTCATTTGCCTCCTATTTTTAAAGATTGTTGTATAGGCTTAGCACACTGGACCCAAGACTTCTTCAAAGAAAAGGCTGATATTGACTGAAGAATTCTTTTGTTAAATGCAAATGCAGCTTTTTATTTCATTGGCATTAGCTGCAAAAGCCATTATTCCTAACTTAATAATTCATTCTGTGTATAAACGTAAATTTTATAAAAAAGAAAATTCAAGTTTGGAAATCTATTCAGCAGGAACAAAAATATATTAATATATTTTCAAATCCCTATGTATTTTTCCTGAAAGTAGCCTGCTTCATTTAGGTATGTGTACATACATGCAAAAAAGGTGTATCCTTGCATTCTGCATGGACTTCATCTTAAGAAGACAATGCCAGTGCAGACATTTGGGGTCTAAGTTTTGTGTCTTCTCGTGTCTGTCCAGGAGCCAGCTGTGTTTTGGAAGAGCCTGGCAAAATCTGCTGAAAATGTGCTTCAGTCAGAGGAGTTAAAATAAACACATTGTTTGTGACTACTTTCACTAGAGAAGATATTGACTATGGGAAAGATGAAGTGAAAAGGGAGTGCCTTCAAACCTCAGTTATTCAAACATGATGTTAAATCTGGAGTGGAGCTAGTCCAAAAACGAGAAGTTATGGTTGTGTTTTCAGATAGTTCTGAGCACAGTTCCAGAATTATGAAATTAAGAGCTGCTTTTTTTCTTTTACTTTTTTCCTTTTTTTTTTTCTTTTTAAATAATGAGAGGCCTACTGCAATGTACCAGATTTTCAAATAAACTCTACTGCTTATGTGGTTGTTTTGCTTGTATTTAAATGGTTTAAATTGTTTGTCTGGTCTTTCTGGTTTGGAGGTTTCTTGTTTGGCTTTTTTTGACACTCATTTCAATACAAAATTAACAACGATAGCTGTAAACAACATCTTGCATCAAATTTGCTATGAACCTTTGGTTTTTTCCTTTTTTTATAATTAGTATCGTATTTATAGTAGCTTAGTTTTATGGATGGCGTCCCTGTCCCTTTGTCACTGATATAAGACTAAAATTTTCTGAGAATAGAAGATATGTTTTGAGCAAACACAAACTAAGATATGTTTTCATAGAGACTCCAACCTGGCTATTAGCTTTAACCTAATCTGCATCTAAGTGCTTTTTCCCAGCCCTGCATTTCCTTTTTGTTATTCATCTTTTATGATGTTAGTAAGCTATACTTGGCATAGCAAAATAAATATTGTCAGTGTGAAACTTTATGCCTTGAATCATTAAATTCCTAAAACTTTAAATGCTTTAGAAAACTGTGACACAGAGCCATCCTTTAAGTGCTGATCAGTAATACTATGTGTGTATAGAATTTATAAAATGAACTTGTAAAAGTATTCCTAACATAAACAAATTTGCTTTGCAGAAGGCCATGGATTTTTGTATGAAACTTTTGGGATTAGACCTGAATTTTCTTGGCAAGTTGATCCTTTTGGAGCTTCAGCTACAACACCAACTCTTTTTGCACTGTCTGGTTTTAATGCTCACCTTATTTCTCGGATTGACTATGATCTGAAGACTGACATGCAGAAAAAGAAGGTAAAATAGCCTTAGGAAAGGAACCTGTTACCAACCTCTACTTACAGTGATCTAAACCGTGATATTAAGATAAGCATCTTTCTGGTCTGTGCAAAAAAAAAAGTAGGTATTTCTTTTCTAAAAGTGACATGCCAATCACATGTGGCAACAGTGAAATATATTGAAGACTCTAAAGTCTTAAGTTGTTAATGATGTTATTTCTGCACTTGGCATTGAGGATAACGGTTATTTACCTTTTCTTGTTTTTCAGAAGCTTCAGTTTGTATGGCAAGGCTCTCCTTCCTTGTCTGAAAGACAGGAGATCTTTACCCATGTTATGGATCAATACAGCTACTGTACCCCATCACAATTACCTTTTTCAAACAGGTCTGAAGATTCCCTAAATAGGCAGAAATATTGATCACTTCTGAGAGTTTGTATTTTTGGAGTTGTAAGCATTTTCCTTGACTATTTTCTTTCAACAGCATTCTACCACTTTCTCCTGACCTGCAGTAGGTCAAGGAGATGTCTGGGCTATGTAGGTCTGAGTTAGGATTATTAAGCATCCCCAGCTCCCCACCAGTTTGCTCAGTACCTAACAATTGAATGCTCACTTACTACTGACAGGCATTAAAAATACTTCAAAATATTGTCAGACTTCAGAATTAATGAGGCTTGGAATGCAGGTTGGAACACAAACCAGTTGCTGTAAAAAGAAAATACCCAAAATAGGTCTGTGTTTTTGTTTCTCCACCTGGAAAACTAAGATTTAAAAACTCCAGGAAGCTCAATATCGACTTGGCTATTGCTAATCAATTTTTTATGGGAGATTTTCAGCTTTATATTGGTCTTGGACTGTGTATATTATCTGTGTATAAATTAAAGGGGCTAACATTTTCCATTTACTTTGTGAAAAAAAATCCGAGAGCTTTTGAAAACTTTATTTTGCTCACTGGCTGATGCAGTGAAATGCTTTTTATAAATGACATCTACTTGGGGGAATATCCCCATTGTTACAAAGCTTTCTGGTTTGTCCTGCGATTTCTTTGTTCTGTACCAGAAAGCAGCAGGGACTCAGAAAGTTGCACAGTGCAAAAAGACAGCTGGACAACCTTCTGCATACCTTCACCCCCAAATAAACACTAAAACCTAAATATTAGTAATGAATATAAACTAATTTTCTTTGCAAATTATTCTCTGTGTCCACGTTTTAACCCAGCACCTTTTTAAGTGTTTTTTCCTAGTTGAATAAATCCTATTTGCAGCCTATTGCTTTCTCCTTCTGCTTAGATCAGGATTTTACTGGAATGGAATTGCAGTTTTCCCAGACCCACCCAAAGATGGTGTTTATCCAAACATGAGTCTCCCTGTTACAGATGCTAACATCCATCTGTATGCACAAACCATGGTGGAAAATATTAAGGAGAGAGCAGCCTGGTTCCAAACAAGTGATGTGTTGTGGCCATGGGTAAGTACATGATCAGCATTTGCTTTAGATGTGGCAAGTTTAACAAGGCCAAATGCCAGGTCTTGCACTTAGGGCACAACAACGCTATACAGCTACAGACTAGGAGAAGTCTGTCTAGAAAGCTGCCTGGAAGAGAAGGACCTGAGAGTGTTGATTGACAGTGTCTGAACATGAGCCAGCAGTGGCCCAGGTAGCCAATGGCATCTTGGCCTGTATCAGAAGTGGCATGACCAGCAGGTCCAGGGAGGTTATTCTCCCTCTGTAGTTGGCACTGGTGAGACCGCTCCTTGAATCCTGTGTTCAGTTCTGGGCCCCTCACCACAAGAAGGATGTTGAGGCTCTGAAGCAAGTCCAGAGAAGAACAATGAAGATGGTGAATGGGCTGGAGAATAGGCCTTATGAGGAACAGCTGAGAGAGCTGGGGTTGTTTAGCCTGGAGAAGAGGAGGCTGAGAGGAGACCTCATTGCTCTCTATAAGGAGGTTGTAGAGAGGAGGGAGCTGGCCTCTTCTCCCAGGTGACATGGGACAGGACAAGAGGGAATGGCCTCGAGCTCCACCAGGGGAGGTTCAGGCTTGACATCAGGAAAATATTTTTCACGGAGAGGGTCATTGGGCATTGGAACAGGCTGCCCAGGGAGGTGGTTGATTCACCTTCTCTGGAGGTGTTTAAGGTGTGGGTGAATGAGGTGCTGAGGGGCATGGTTTAGAGATTGATAAAAATGGTTGGACTCAATGATCCAGAGGGTCCTTTCCAACCTAGTGATTCTGTGATTCTATGATTGTGAGTACACAGATGGACAGATAATATTTGCTACAGTATGTACTGCAAAAAATGAAAGTACAAACTATATATGGGTAACATATTTTTCTAGTATGTAGGGTCCAAATGTGTCTTAGTAATAGTTTTTAAAAACTAAGACTTCCCTGTACAGTCTGCTAGTTGTTCTACAGAGTCTTCCACCCCATTTAAAGTAGAAACAAATGTGACAAAATTGTAAAGGCAACCTCTTGTTAAACTATATGTTGCGATATTACTTCCTTTTTTCTCTACTTCTTTTGTCTGTTTAAATGGTCGTTTTACATAACTATGTTAATAAAACTGGTAGCATTACAAGAAGATATATTACTCATTAGGTAGTTAAGGTCTTCTCTAACTGATGGTAATCACTTTATTTGTGTTTTAATTAGAGAAGTGAGCATACCCCAACTTGGTCATCCAGACACTTTTTCAGCACTATGCCATATTAATTACATCCTGCACTTACTCCTAGCATTGGTATGCTCTTGCTTTATTAAGTTCTTAGTAAATAATAACTTTGCCTAAGTGAAATGTACAGTCTAGTTTTTAATTTTGATGGATGTTGTAGGTCTTGTTATTACAATATTGAAGGATGATGTGTGTTCTTCAGGTGGCTATTTCTGTTGTTGCAAAGAGAACAAACATTTTCTGACTGATCCAGCTTTGAGTCACTGATTTGTTTTGCTGCTTGTATTTTAAGAGGCTGACTGGAGAAGGGGATTTAATACTCTGTAGTAATGCTATAGTGAAAGTTATGCTGGAATGGAGTGGAGGGCGTTTTGAATAGTACGAATAAATACCAAACATCTAGATCTAAACCTGCAGTTTTGCAGTAATGTAAGAAATTTTCAGTGACATCTAGATTTGTGTGCTTGTGATAATGAGCTTTAGACAAAGTCACACAAGTTTGTTACTCCTTCATAGTGCTAGGTAAACTAGTAAAGAAAAATAGATATACGGATACCACTGTAGCTAAGCGTACTATTTTTTTGTAATTACAAATAGTTTGGAATACTTGGATTTTTTTTTTTAATCCTTCAGTTAAAGAATCAGGAAATACCAGCTGAGATTAGACCTCACATCTAGACTGTTGGCAGTTTTGTGATGAGTTATGTGGACAAACAAGCATTCGTTCATGAGTTGAAGCACGTAGTTGCACAAGAGGAGGCATTGGGCTGTTAGGCAATGTAGAAGTTCAAACCTACCTCTCTAGTGGTCATAGCAGCAGATTTAGGAGGGGATGTGGAATTGCCTTAAGGGTTGAAAGTGATCCTTGGAGATGTTTTTTGGCCTGTGTGATTGAACTAACTGTACAGTGATATATAGCATGTCTGAGCAAAGTCTGGTTCAGAGAGTGTATGTGATGACTAACTGCAGCAGGTTCTCCTGGATATCCTTGTTATACAGAGCCACAGTGCTCCTGAACTGCCATGTTCTGTGTCAGTATAAGTGGAGTCTACTAGCCCACCACATCCCTGTTCGTGGTGCAAAGTGTCTGCTTTTTACAAGGAAATCTTCTTGGATCATGAGTTGAAAGTAGTGTTCTATAACTATGTAGTAGTTTTAACTTGTTAACATATTACTTTTTCCCCACAAATTTAACTGGATTCAGCATGAAGAGGTCTGTTTTGTAGTGACCACTATACTTTTTGGTATTTGTTTGATTTACTTCGGTAGCACACTCCAGTTTGAAGTTGTTTTCTGATTTCTGCTATATGCATGCAGACAATCTCAGAAAAAAAAGCTCTCCTCTGAGTTCAGCTGAACTCGTCAGGTTCAACTGATTTGTGAGTTGACTGGGTTCAGCTCATCAGGCTAAACTCCTTGAGCTCATCAAACAGAGGTCGGGGTGGAAGATGGGATTGCAGAGAAAATAGAGCCTCCTTGGCCATTTCTTCAAGCATCTGCTAAGCTTTGAAGGCAAATTGCTGAGAGCATCTTCATTTTGAAAATGAGATCAGGATTGATTTCTGCAATGTTTTCTGTCTCAAGCACAGAGACATAAGGATGCATTAAGCTGGTGGCAGTGTTGGAAGGCCTGGTTTAGATATTTTTATGTGGACAAGGTTTCTTGGCATGTTATTGTCCTTCAGATCGATGCCTAGACTGTAATGCTGATACGGTAAGAATACGCATAGTGCCATGGCTGACTGATCAGCTATTGTAGTTGAACAAAGCATGATTACTTATGTCTTTTTCTAAGTGTTTGTACGTGCAGGTAGTCTGTATTGAGATGCCTTCAACAGAAGGCAGAAGTCAAGCATGCTCCAAAGAGAGTCTTTAATACAGTGTGTCACCTCTCTTAACTTTTTGGATTAGCATCAAAAGTAAGATAGTCTGCTGCCATGTTGGGGTGTCAACAACACTGTAGGACACTTGTACTACAGGGATCTCTGTCCAGATTTTGTTTCAGATTATGTCCTCAGCACTTTTCTAAAGCTGTAAGAATTCTTCAAAATAAAAACATCAGTATTTTCTGCTAAGTGGGAGAAAGGCAGTGTGAAGAGAAACAAAGGTTGTCTTTCCAGGCATGTATGCGTGCATTTTTTTCCAATCACTACCACAAAATTTCATGCTCACAATATGGTGTGTCAACGCACTTCTCCCTGTCTATAGCGGTGGTTGGTTATCAGCTGGTCTGTGTGAGTAACCTATACCCATTCTTGACATTTTGTAGCAAATAACTTTTATATGGGTAGTCAAGATCAAAAATACCACTTTGACTGACTAGTTTTAACAAAGATCCTTCTAAATTACATGACCCAAAGTCATTTGGCTGTTCCATTTTTGGAATTTCAGGGCTGTGACAAGCAGTTCTTTAATGCATCTGTTCAGTACTCCAACATGGACCTGTTGTTGGATTATATTAACAAGCATTCTGAAGAGTTTGGAGTGACTGTCCAGTATGCCACTGTTGGTGATTACTTCCATGCAGTTTATAGAAGAAATTTTACATGGGAAATTCGGGACTCTGAAGACTTTCTTCCATATTCAACAGGTAATTAAGTTTACAACCGCATAATGTCTACCTCAAATGTATGCATTTAAAATTTTAATGAAGGGAAACTGAGAAAATGGGAAATAAAGTAAGAGGACAGACACCATCTGCTTGTAATGTTTATTTACACTATCAGGTGTCATCAAATAGACAAATTGATCCCAGCTTAGTGATATAACAAGTACAGTAGGGCAGTGATTGGAATATTTCTTTGGAACTGTTGGAAGCAATGGATGGAGGAAGAGACCGTGAAAGAAAGAATATAGAAATAGGCAAACTTGGAAAGAAATCCAATTTGATGGTTTTTCGTTTTCTCTGTTTGAATTATAATAGACTGTAAAAGAAGGCTAAACACAAAGTAAGTTAGTGTGTGTAAGGTCATCCATATTTTTTGACCTGAACAGTACTGCGCTAATCAGGTTCTGTTACAGCTAAATCAATGAGCAATGAGATAATCCTGTAGGGCTAGAGCACCTGGCTGAAATTCAATGAGATATTTCAGTGGATGGATGAAGGAAAGAAGGCTATAAAGGCTGGAACACACTGCAAACTGGTTAGCAGACAGTAGAGGCAGCAAAAGTGCTTAACAGAGGTATACTGTTACAAGTAATGCAAGTAGTCTCTCATGACTTTGGAGTTGTCCTGTCTGAACTATGTCAAGCTGTGTTTCTAGGACTCATTCTACTTCAAATACAGATTTTTACTGTTTGTTTTGTGTTTAGACATTTAATGTGAAATCATTCTTTTTTATGCCTCCCACGCATTAGCATGCATGAATAACCTACCTGTAGTCTGCTAGGTAGTCTGCAGTCTCAGATGTGCATATTACACCTCTCCTCTTCCTCAAAAAGGAGCTGTAGTAAGTACACATTGCTCCCAGATCCAGGGAACATAGCAGAAACTGATAAACTGAAAGATACCTAGAAGCCGGTGAATGCACGACCAAATAGAGCCATGTCCATTATTACTGTTTAAACAAACTGGATTATGGAGTAACCTGTGACTGTCTGGATGACAAGCAGGGCAAATAACCAAGGGATCAAGGCAATCTGAAAGTTCTTGGATTACTTCTTTGTTGGAATGGGAGTGGTCAAGGTGAAACACATGGTGCTAAGGATTTGATGTCCACACCCTTTGTAACTCTAGGAAAACTGGATATAATCTGGTCATATTGATGGAATGCTCATTAATGCTTGTTACATACCATCAGGAATCCAGTGTGTGAACTCTAAAACTAGTTTTAATCATTTATATAAAGCAAAGCATGCTATGTAGGACTAACTGGTAGAATGACTTCCAAAGTGTGCTCCTTGTCAAAATAAAACACTAGTGTAGGTGAAGCTCTGAAGTCTCTTGTAGCTCTAGGAGAAAGTCTTGTCTTTTTCATTAAAGAAAATGGATTTGTTTCGGGGCAGGCAGGTTTTATAACTGAAGTCTCAAAAAGTAAAAATACTGCCTGTATTTCTAAAATTTCATTGTATGATATGACAAATTAATTGCAGCTGCTTGTTGCTTGCTTGCTTATTTGCTGCACTATCCCAGCTTTTCAAGCAGATTTTAAAAGTATTGGGAAGGTATGAAAGAAAGCATGCCATACTCAGTGTCCCTTTAGTACTTTTCCCCAGTAAATTTATCTTTTTAAGCCTCATCAAAGTAGACAGAGAGAGAAGGCACAGCCTTTTAGTTTCTAAACTCATTAATTTGTTTCATTTCCTGGATTATCATGAAAAATCATTGTTATCATTAAAATACCTTTATATACATAATTGTAGCTACCAGTACTTCATCACATTTTTTGGCACTGTGGACGTATATCTCAGACTATTACAACCCATATTTAGCTTATGCATCTGATATTCTGTAAAGTGTATGTTAACTTTTACGTTCATAAAAATACCTGTTGCTTCCTGTGAATCATTGCCTGGACTGATCCCTTCCTCACTCAGCTCCCTCTAGGGACCATGTCATATCTAACAACTTGCTGGTAAGTGCACTCCCAATTTTAAGTGCCAAGATCCTTTTACATCTGGGCTCTTACCTGTATCTTTTGGCATACTTTACAGGCAGTAGTCGATTGCCGTTAACTTGCGTAATAGCAGCACCTTGAATTTTCCAGGTGGGTGCCCACACATAGATGCAATTTCTTCCCCAAACAGCTGACTGTGCCTTGCAATTGCAGTATAGAATTGAGTGCACTTTCTTCCACATAGTATTTTTCTTCTTGATGATTAATCCCCTCTTATTCTTTCCATGCCATTTTATTGTGAGTCATTCATTTGGCTCAGTGTCACTTCTGACATATGCCTTGGAAACTCAAGTTTTAAGTCCCAAATAAGCATCTCCTTTTTCTTGCTCTACATTCATTCAACGTGCTAGTATGCATATGTGACTTCTGCTTATAACCTTGAAAACTGAAATAGAATTAATTCCGTTTGAACTTCTAGCATTTTTCAGACCAAAAAGAATTAATTCTGGAGTTATTGATTAAAAGATCCAACTTTATAATTATTGCCTTTGAATCTAAGCTGGCAGCAGATTGTTACAGTTGCATGTATGCACTTGTAAAGCACTTTCTGCAGCTTCCGTCTAGAAAAACTTAATTACCGGTGGTATATTTTTTTAAGAAATTCCCCTCAAAACAAAAAAATGTGGACATTTTAAAAACAAATACTTGTTTTCCTAGTTTACTCTGTGGGATACTGGAACATACTAGCACAAATCAGTGGAAAGTATTTCAACAGTTAACCACTTGAGGGCATCTTTTGATGCAGTTTGAAGTACTGCAAGTAGTTTGGAGTCATCACATCACTGTTTCCTTTCCATTTGGAGCAATTTAAGATAAATCCCTTTGGCTAAAAGAGGGGAAAGTAAAGAGAGCTTGTATCAAGCAGTAACCAAGCATTACAATTCACTCTCTTTATTCATGAATAATATAATATGCTGTACTGAAAATTCCAGAGTTGTTTTTTGTGTGGATCCACAAAACCTTGTTTCTACAAATACATTAACACAACCAATAACAGCTTTGTATCAGTGCTCAGTTTCTAGGCCTATTGGAAAGATTGTAGTTTCTTGAAATGTGTGTTTATGGCTGTGTTTCTTTGTAGGGTCTGTTCCATTTGATGGATGATGTGTAAACTCATCAGGTTTCATTTAAGAAGCTACTACAGTCATAGTCCAATGAATAACAAAGAAGTGAAAACTGAAATGGTGTTTTGACACACATTGCATCTGTTCAACTCCTAACAGAGCCATTTCAAGCATGGACTGGGTTTTATACGTCTCGGAGCACATTAAAAGGAGTCGCAAGGAAAGCAAGTTCACTCCTTTATGCTGGAGAGTCCTTTTTCACACTATATGTCCGGAAACACCCAACAACTTCTATTTGCAAATGTGAAGCCTTAAAGCAACTTCAGAGCCTTAGATGGGCGGTTTCAGAGGTAAAAACTGAATTATGCTTTGATTTGACTGAGAATATTTATTGCCCAAAGGCAAAGCTTTGCTTAAGCATTTCAGCTGGAGTGTCTTGAAGTGGCTTTTTTGTTTTCAGAAATTACTTTCCCCTTTAGGAAGTCATAAGTGATAAAAAAGCAATTTTTCAAAAAACTGTCTTGAAACATGACTTTAAGCCCCTTAGCTATGTATTTAAGTCATGCTTACTGAAAAATGCTTTCTCCAGCTGATAAAAGAGCATGTGGTTTCAAGCTTCCTGTATGCAATTCCTTTTCCTAATGTTCATTCTACTCTTTACAAAATAGTTTTTAAAAATAAAATAAACAAATTGAACTAACTGGAAACTGCTGATAATCTCTACTTCTACATGTCAGAAGAGGAAGGACAGAATTGTATCTTCAGAGCTCAGCAACTTAGAAATCAGCCTGAAACCATTAACAAGCCTTGGTGCTTTTGCTGGTAATAAATATTTTGTCAGCCAAATAATGGACTAGATCTTAGTAGGAATTAAGAGACCTGTCTCTTTTTTTTTTTTTTTTTTTTGGGGGGGGGGGGGGGGGTAATGTGTTTTTTTTGTTTATTCTAAGCATTGAACTTATTCTTTTCAATATACTAAAAGGTCTGACAAAAAAAAAAAAAAAAGGCAAAATTAACCCTGTAGCTCAGGAACCAAGCAAGAGTGGGATGGGAGAGACAAAGAGATGATTGTAGAACATGTCTCACTGTGACAGGTTAGAACAAGGCTGAACTCTATCATTGCACTCAGTAGTGGATGTGTGTTCAAATGCAGACATTTTCTTGCCCTTAGTCAGAAAATGTTGGTGTGCACCAGTCCACAACACTTTGTCTGTGAAGCAGTTTTTAGCTATTAACAACATCGCTGCTCTTCAGCACCCACCCTATTCACCAAACCTGTCTCCCTCAACCCAAAGATCAAGTCAATGTGAAACCAAAAATGATGGAGATCCTCAACAGCCTTTCAGAAATTGATCTGTGGAGCTGCTTTGAAGGTTGGCAGCATTGTATGCAACTGTGTGTCAACTTGGAAGGAACTATTTTGAAGGAGATTGTAGTTGATTTTCTTAATTTTTTTAACTAAAGACAGTTGCAGGCACAGTCTGAGGTTTTTTGTGTTGGACTTTTTATATCTAGAGGGAAGTCTGATAGCATCTTTCTTTGATCATTTCATTCTGTATGTAATTTGGAATAGGCAAAATGTGAATCTGTGAATATAGCTGTAATAGGTTATTATTTTAAATTGTATTTTAAGTTATATAAGTCTGAAGGTTAGTGGGCCATGTTAATACAAATGCAAACCTGAAGCTATCATCCTGTTGCATTGTGACCTGTCAAACTACTCTTAAATGTTAGGTCCAGCACCATGATGGCATAACAGGCACAGAGTCTCCAAAGGTGGAGGACATGTACATGAAGAACTTGATGTATGGAATGTTCAACGTAAAGAAACTAATGGCTTCCATAATCTTTGACATGAACAGTGCGAAGAAGAATGGAGACGTCTATTCTTCTGTTTACAATAAAGACTCAGGAATGCCAGGTAATTTTTAACACAGCTTTTCCAATTTTCAGGCTAACTTATTAAAGCCATCATGTTTTCCTCCAAAACAATCAACATACTATGTACCACCTAAGTTCTTGTTTGCCTTATGAGACCTGCCAGAACTGAGGCAAACTCAGATGAATTTGAGCTCTCAGATCTTGAGGATCTGAAACAAAAGACCTTTAAAATTATGTGAGGCAGAGAACTACCCTAGTGCATGTATTAGACCTGGCTTCTACATTTAGACCCAAACTATATAATGGAGGGAAGGAAGAGTTGCTAATCACAGTAGTTACTAAGCTAACCTTATTATGCAACAGAAAAATACGCTGTAAGAACTGCAGTCGCAGTTAAGAGATAGTCTTGCTATAGTGTGCTTCCAGCTTGTGTGAAAAATGTAAAAGAATTTTTAAGGAGTCTATTCTAAAGTCCTTTTATCTTTACTTTGGAAACTTGTAGAGCTGTCAAATATAAGTCGTGCCGTGGGATGTGCAACAGACTGATTTGGTTTTTTACAGGGTTGGGTTTTTTTAGATTAAACTTCTCATTTGATCTTCTGTATAACTCTGTTAAAGTTAATACAGCATGACAATGAGTAGTGGTAAGCTGCTCATTTTCACTACATGCATTTACATTCAACTCAGGTATCATTTTCTGAATACACAGTCTCTTTTTATTGGGTAAAGAATAGAAGAATAAAGCAGAAAGGGCTTTAATGAAGTTATAAAATGTTTTCCTTTCTTCAATCATGAAGTATTGCTTTGGGGTTTTATGTTAAAATTTCATAAGATGGTTGTGCCTATGCAGTATTCTCAAATACTTTTTAATATCACATTTTAGTGACTGACAGCTTTGTTTGTGTGCACAAAGGTGCTACAGGTGTTGAACAATATGTGGTTGTCTATAATCCACTGGCATGGAACATCACTACCTTTGTCATGGTTTCTGTCAGCCACTTGGAAATGAGTGTATATGATGAATTGGGGCATTCTGTACCAGCGCAGGTATTTCAACTTTGTTTCTTTCTGTTGCTTTTCTTTCACTTCTTAGTTTCGAATGACTTAGTACCTTCTGTCAAAGTGTTCGTAAGATATATGTAGTATTCAGTGAAAACAAGTATTAGTTCAAACTGGGACTTCTCAGATTTTCCTAGTCCTCCTTCAAGTGATTTTTTTTTAAGTGTCTGTTCTCTGAACTAGAATTTTTTAATCTTAATGTCTAAAAGGGCTTTCTGTTTTTCTGGTATGTTTAGTTTGTCTTTCGCATGCCTGCTGTGTGTGACCAGATGTTCCTTAACTTGCTTTTCTTTCGTGTTATCTGTGGCTTATGACTATGACCATGCAACAAGGTGCATTTTAGTTAGGTAGTGATACACACAGTGATCTTGTATTCCTAGACATATATGTGAGAGTGGCATAAGACCATACTGCCTTTATCAGTCTTTTTGGTTAGCATATGGTCACACTTACCTGTCAGCCACCTACCTCTCAGAAGTCCTGCCATCTGAATTGCTTCAGCCTTGTAAGATATGAGAATGAGATTGATATGTATTAAACGATTTATTTCAGGATTTAGGATGCCCTTTTAAAAAACAAACCTCTCTGTTCCAGAGTTGTCTGTACTCTCTTTTGCTAGAAGGGATCTCAGTAGGCTGAATCGCTGGGCAGGGTCCAATGGCATGAGGTTTAACACGGCCAAATGCTGGGTCCTGCACTTGGGGCGCAACAACCCTATGCAGAGCTACAGACTGGGAGAAGGCTGTCTAGAAAGCTGCCTGGAGGAGAGAGACCTGGGGGTGTTGGTTGACAGCTGACTGAACATGAGCAAGCAGCATGCCCAGGTGGCCAAGAAGGCCAATGGCATCCTGCCTTGGATCAGAAACGGTGTGACCAGCAGGTCCAGGGAGGTTATTCTCCCTCTGTACTCAGCACTGGTGAGACCGCTCCTTGAATCCTGTGTTCAGTTCTGGGCCACTCGCCACAAGAAGGATGTTGAGGTTCTGGAGTAAATCTAGAGAAGAGCAACGAAGCTGGTGAAGGGTCTGGAGAACAGGCCTTATGAGGAATGGCTGAGAGCGCTGGGGTTGTTTATCCTGGAGGAGACTGAGAGGAGACCTCATTGCTCTCTACCACTATGTAAAAGGAGGTTATGGAGAGGAGGGAACTGGCCTCTTCTGCCAAATGACAGGGGACAGGACAAGAGGAAATGGCCTCAAGTTCCACCAGGGGAGGTTTAGGCTGAATATTAGGACAAAACATTTTTCATAGAAAGGGTCACTGGGCACTGGAACAGGCTGCCTAGGGAGGTGGTTGATTCACCTTCACTGGAGGTGTTTAAGGCACGGGTGGACAAGGTGCTGAGGGACATGGTTTAGTGTTTGATAGGAACAGTTGGACTCGATGATCCGGTGGGTCTCTTCCAACCTGGTTATTCTATGATTCTACGATTCTGTGATTCTAAGTTACGTATATACACATGTGGGTAGTCACTTGAGGCTAATGGAAATCTCTTTACCAGTAATGAGGAGGTGGTTTGGGGCCTTTTTCTTCCAGTATGTACTGTTCAAAAGTACATTCATATCACACACTCTTTCCTTTTAAGAGAAAGACATCTTTAGCTCAGAACCCTTTATGTGAAT
Source organism: Coccyzus lansbergi (assembly GCA_033558105.1). Lineage (NCBI taxonomy): Eukaryota > Metazoa > Chordata > Aves > Cuculiformes > Coccyzidae > Coccyzus > Coccyzus lansbergi. The sequence goes on from JAUMJK010000128.1 coordinate 3,402,307, forward strand.
ATGTGGCTCAGAGGAACTGAGGCTTCGCAAATGCTCTTCTACCTTCTCCACTGTATGTGAGTTGTATAGTCAAGGAAGAGAATGAGGGGGGGCTCTGTTGATACCACTAACGTTAGGAGGTCTGTGATGTGAGTAGCTGGGCATATGCCAGTCCACAGAGTGAATGTTCAGACAGCTCACTTTAACTTCTGGTGAGTCATAACTAACCTCTCTGTCCATATAATCTGTTCAGTATTTCTCTAGTCCCATTTTATTCCCCTAAACCAAAAGTAGTACTAAATTATATAATGGTAATGGGCAGGATACATATGAAAGATCATTACAAACTGTTGTTTAAGGTATTTTGATGTTAAGTAACACTGGTGTTCTGTTTACTGTTCAAAATTATGCCACGTGCTTCTATCTCCCTATGTGTGCCTTGTTGAAGGTGAGGACACATCTGGATGCTTCCTCTTCTTGCCATGAGTTTTCTCATACTTGCGCTAGTCACCTCTCTCATGTTTCAGTCTCTTTGCTGTCATTTGACTGATTAGTTTAATTTGTGATTATTTCTGCTCATATAGACATTTTGTAATGCTATCTTAAATCAAGATCTAAGATTCCATGTTCATATTAAAATAAGATTTAACTTTTTAATTTGCTTAGCAACCCTCTTTACTTCACAGAAAGTCTAAGCTTAATATAAGCTCACTAAACTCCCAATTAAAGTCAGTACAGATTTACATTATAGTTGAGAATTACAAGAGTGACATGTTTAGAAACTTATTTTTGTAATTTAGAGCTTACAACACGTGAAGATAGTTGCCTTGCTAATTAATTTTCTGTAACGGAGCACTGTTGTGTATGTTAACATACAGGTTCAAAGCTCGGTGGAGTCCAATTCTACTTATGATCTCTATATTCTAGTTACAATAAGTGGTCTGAGCTACAGAAAATACAGTGTTAAACCCTCGCATGGTAAACAGTCTGCATTTGTTGGAAAATCAGTCAAGTACAAGAGAAAAGACATAACTTATGCAGGTCAACAAAGTCAACAATTGCTTCCTGTGATTAACAACTGCTACCAGATCTTGTTTGACCAAAATACAAATCTAATGCACAGCATTACAGAGAGGTGAGGTTGCCTGCTTGTTTTTAATAATGTTTCCAGTTGTGTAAAACCCTTTGTAAAAATAAGTCCAGGGACTGATTTACGTACTTGAATTCTGAGACTTAACTAATGAGCTGTTCTCTACAATTATTCTTTTTTATCTCTGGTTCACATGCCGTCCTTTCTACAAGAAACATTGACACTAGCCTAGGTGTGATTCCATACTATTTCTGTAGCGTTGTTGCCCTGTTTAACCATGTAGTCTGTCTAAGATGACATATCATGGCATTAACTAGTAGATAAGCAGAATCTCATTGTACTTTAGTTCTGAAGAGGGTTATGAATGTGGTTGTATTAAAAATAAAAAAATGTAAGAACATACATTAGTTACATGATGAGCCTAAAGGAATAAAGCAAGAGCTTTCTTTTACTACTCAGTAGTGTTTTGCAAGTTCTATGTCACTGTTTCTGTGTTAGAAAACTACAAAACTTTTTGAAAGGAAATATATCACTAAGGAATTTCTATGTAATCAGGCAAATAAAGTGGAAAACCAGTCAAGATTGAGGTGAGATTTGGGGTCTGCAGATTGTCTTTCTTGGCTCATGCAAACTGGCCCAGTTCCTTCAGCTTCAGTATCACTGTGCCGCTTTTTGCCTGCTCAGAACTCAAATATCAGCTATCTACTGATGAAAGATTGGACCCCTTTGGCATTGGCTTAGTTAGTACTAGGTGGCTTTCACCTTTGTGTTTTTCTTCATAATTCTGCCTCCTAAAGCAAGAACTTGTTGTCCAGTATAGTTCAGGAGTAATCAATCAGCTTTAATAATATAGATGTGCCTTTATTCAGAGGAGTCAGAGTGTGTCCAGCTCCTAATTATATCCTGATTCCATGAGGAATATAATAAGAAATACAATGAGGAAGAACAAAAATCCTCATTCAAATCCCACTGTTCTCCATCCTGTTCTGGCAGGCAACGAGAGCTGGAATTAAGCATGTAAGAGAAACAGGATAGTCACTTTCTTTCCAAGCTTGCCTGAAGGCTTGTAATGTTTGAGTTTCAGGAAGTTTGCTTTCAGAATGGGAGGAAAGGTTAAAAAAGGTGTAGCAACTCAAAACAGTGAGCTAATGTGGGTGTTTTTTCTGTCCTGAGATGTTTTTATTTAAAGAAAGGATAAAATTACGTAGAATCCCTACTTATTTGCACACTGACAGATGTCTTGACAGGAAGATCTTTTTATTCTCTGCCATTTTCATTTCCCAGTTCTTATAAAATCAACTATTCACAATTTTTTTTCTTATGTTACCAGATTCATTAGCATTGCAGCTCAGCTTTGCATCTGTTATGTACGAAATATGTTTGTAAGCAATATAATTTTTCCTCTTCTGTGAATTCACAGGGAGACTAACCAGACTGTCCTGCTGACCCAAGAGTTCCTTGAGTACCATGTGAATGGAGACGTAAGGAAAGGACCCATTTCAGATAACTACTTATTTGCCCCAAATGCTTCAGCTGTTCCGGTATCAAAAGCAGTGGAATTGGAAGTGGTTTCTGGAAGCTTGATGACAGAGATACGGCAGTATTTCTACAGGTACAACATTCATTTCACTGGAATGTTTAATTCTCTTTATGAGATTGATTCTGTATAGACACATCTAAACAGTGAATTTTGAGTACTGTTTAGATTTTAGAATAAATAACTATCATGCATCTGCTAAATGTAGTGTTGAGGAAGCATCTCCTTTAAATAGCATGTGTTGCCACAGGGAGGGATATGAAGACCTTTCAGAATTATTTTCTGAGGTTTGCTTTAAGGTGCAGCTTCTGTTGGAATTCTGGTTCCATACAGTTCAATTTAAAGTGTAGCTAATGTCTTCTTACATGCGTGGACTTTGGAATTGGTTCATTTTTATAACTGTGAATATCTTCTGTACAAGTGAATTAGAGTATGCACAAGGACAATCTGCCTCTTGATGAAGTAGCTACTTTTCTGAGTTTAAATTATATTAGTCTATAATCCCTTTACCCTTTTCTGAATCTGGTTTGTTGATTGAAGCCTTTGACTTTACGTGGCATTGTGCAAGGATTGTGGTTGAGAAAGACCTTTGGAAAACAGTGGAATTCTTGCATCAAAATTAATGTTACCCAGATTGAAAAATACATATTCTGTAGAATGTAAATGTATTGCTTAGGGAGTCATACTTATTCTATAATTTTTTGTTAATGTTGAGAAAGACAGAGCCTCTTTAATCAAATGAAGAGCCCTCTTTACACTTGCAGCACTAAAGAAAATTGTAGGATGTAATTTACTCCAGCTGAATATCTGTACATTTGAAAACTAAATTTAAATTAAAAATAATTGTACATGTACATGAAACATGTAGAAAATAGGCAAGAAAGTTGTGTATGTGTAAGATGATGTCATGAATGATTTGCAAGTCTTGACATAACCACTTCAATTCTCCACCTTATAAGCTCTTTATATCTTTCCTCTCATTTTTACAGTAATGCTACTGCTGAGGAGTACGTGTATGCAGCATATACCAGGGTGTATACAGCACCTGAAGGCTATGATGGGAAGTTACTTTGCCACAGGATAGAGCAAGAATACAGAGTTGGACCCTTGGAGTTAAATCGTGAAGCAATTCTAAGAACGAACACAAATTTGAACACCAGGCAGCTACTCTACACTGATAACAATGGATATCAGATTCAGAGAAGACCATTCAAGGCATATGTGAATAACACCATTGCTCGGGTGAGTACAGAGGTATAAATGCAGAGTCAGTTTTGTCTTAACTTCATTCTCCATTATTGTTACCTAAGTTAATATTCTCATTGATGGTTTACTATCTGTTTTCAGAACTATTATCCTATGGCCCAGTCTGCCTACATTGAAGATAATACCACAAGGCTGATGCTGCTTGCAGAAAGAGCTCATGGTGTCTCAAGTCAAGGAAATGGACAAGTGGAGGTAATATAGTAATTATTTTTTTTTCCTGCAAGAGCATAATTTCATGGCTCCTGATAATATAAAAAAAATATGATGCCTGATTACTCTTGTGACATTTACCTTCCCAATACAGGTGATGCTTCACAGGAGACTATGGAACAACCTTCAGTGGGACCTGAATTACAATCTCACTTTGAATGACTCTTCAGTGGTTCACCCTGTGATTTGGCTTATTTTAGGACCCCCGGCTGTAACCAATGCTTTCTATCAGATGAGTAGACTGGCATTAGAACACAGGCCAATAGTAATGTTTGGAGAATTATCAGGTAACTCATTCCGTCTCCTGTACTATCTTTAGCATCTGAATGGATTATTTATTTTGTTCCGATATATACTGTTAAGTTTGTAAATGCAGACTTCAAGCCTTCTGTGTGACAAAGTTAGTACACAGTGAGTTAGGAGGCACATTTAGAGCCTGCTAATTACTTTGCATTAACTTCTAACATGAATGTTGTCCAAGTGTATGAAATGTTTCTCTTGTTATGTAATTATCTCTACTTTCAGTGGAGGATAAGTTTAAAGCATCTAATGAGAACAAAATGTCCACGCAGGGAATTAGTGTAAAGTAGCTAGTGGATCATATATCAGCTTCCAAGATGCTGAGTCCTTAATGACCATTTTTGAGTCATTCTTCTGAAAATATTTGTTTGGCTTATTAACTAAAGCTGAAGTGGGGTAGTGGAATAGCAACTTCAAGCTGCATTGAAGTTTGCTTTATGGGAAGCTTTAATATACTTCTCCAGCATTTAAAATCATACTGTTTTCTGCTTTGTATCTCAGAAAGCCTTAGAGGAGAAAGCATAGCATTTGCTTTGCATCTGCCTTTGCAGAAAAAGCAAAAATCTCTTCACCCTTCCACAGTACCCTTGCCAGACTTACCCTTCTCCATACTTATGTGTCTGATGGATGTTTGATGTTTACTTCGTTTCACTTTACATGAAGGAGATAAACCAAAGCTACCTGGACAACTTCAGCAAAATGAAGTCCCTGGTTCACCTGTAACTCTCCCACCTAATCTTCATCTCCAGACTCTGAGCATTCCAGGGTGGAAGTACAGCTCGAATCATGCAGAGCAGGTCCACAGCATCCGCATAGGTAGGTGCTTTCAGAAGACTGGCTGATTGTTACACTTCTTTTCTTTCTGTCCTCTATGGCTAGTACTTGTATTTAATCTAAATTCCTCTACTAAGAAAGTTAATTGTACTGTGCGATTGCTCTGCTCAAATAGTAGAATGTTTCTCTTGCATGAGTTTGTCATGCCCATTAGCGTCATACCTGTCAACCTTAAGAGCTGAGTATTTCCTTTTGTAAGTCCTTTTGCTAATTTATTTTTAAAAATGGGAATTAATTTCAAATTACAAGACTGTAAAGCTAAAAAAAAGTTGAAAAATTGAGTTTCTCTTTTAAGTAAGAAAATGTTTACATTTTTTTCTCTTAAAGGTAAACAGAAGCAAGGCGATGCAGACTTCAGTCGTGTTCTGCTAAGAATTAGGCACTTGTATGAAGTCGGAGAGGATCCTGTGCTGTCACAACCTGTGACAGTGAATCTGAAGGTAAATTCAATCCTTCAGGACTGAATACCACTTAAGGTGTTAATGCTCCACTGAGAACTGGTCTCTGTGTGATAGATACTCCACAGAGGATCATAGTATCGGAATAGTTAGAGTTGGAAGAGAGCTTAAAGATCATCCAGTTCCAACCCGCCTGCCATGGGCAGGGACACGTCACACTAGACCAGACTGCCCAAGGTCCCATCCAACCTGGCCTTGAACACGTCCAGGGATGGGGCAGCCACAGCTACCCTGGGCAGCCTGTGCTAGTGCCTCACCACGACCATAGTGAAGAAATTCTTCCTCATGTATAGTCTAAATCTGCCCCTCTCCAGTATATACCCATTCCCCTTAGTCCTATCACTACAAGCCTTTGTAAACAGTCCTTCTCCAACTTCTTGTAGCCCCTTCAGGTACTGGAAGGTTTCTATAAGGTCTCCTCAGAGCCTTCCCCAGTCTGAACAACCTCAACTCTTTCATCCTATCCTCGTATAAGAGGTGCTTCAGCCCTCTGATCATCCTTGTGGCCCTCCTCTAGACCCATTCCAACAGTTCCATGTTCTTCTTATGTAGAGGATTCCAGAATGGACACAATACTCCAGGTGGGGTGTCACAAGAGAGGAATAGAGGGGCAGAATCACTCCCCTCAACCTGCTGGCCACACTTCTTTTGATACAGTCGAGATCACAGTTGGCCTTCTGGGCTGCGAGCACACATTGCCGGCTTATGTCAAACTTCTCACCAACCAGCACCTCCAGGTCCTTCTCTGCAGGGCAGCTCTCAATCACATTATCCTCCAGCCTGTATTGAAATTAAAGCCTACCTCAACCCAGATGTAGGACCTTGCAGTTGGCCTTGTTGAACCCCCTGAGGTTCTCGCAGACCCACTTCTCCAGCTTGTCCAGTTCCCTCTGGATGACATCTCATCCTTCAGTGTGGCAACTGCACCACTCAGCTTGGTGTCATCTGCAAACTTGCTCATGGTACACTCGATCTTGCTGTCTATAGCATTGATGAAGATACTCAACAGTGCTGATCCCAGTATGGACCCCTAAAGGACACCGCTTGTCACGGATCTCCATCTGGACATTGAGCCATTGACTACTAGTCTTTGAATACAATCATCCAACCAGTTTCTTATCCACCAAACCATCCCCCCATCAAATCCATATCTCTCCAATTAAGAGAGAAGAGTGTTGTAGGGGACTGTGTCAAAAGCTTTACAGAAGTCCAGATAGATCACATCTGTTGGTTTTCCTGTTTTCACTGCTGTTGTTACCCCATCATAGAAAGCCACTAGGTTAGTGAGACAGAACTTGCCCCTGGTGAAGTCATGGTGGCTGCAGTTAATCACCTCCCTGTCCTTCACATGCTTTAGCATGTCTTCTAGGAGGATACCAAAATACTAGTATACCTTTAACCTCTCTGCAAAACAGCAGCTGTTGCTTCAGATGAAATTTCTGTAGGCACAGCATGAATATCTGCATAGATATCCGTGGGACTGATCTTCCAGGACACTTACTGCGGTACCTTAACCAGTTCAGAGAAAACTTTGCTGTTACTTTACATACTGCGTGTTGTACTGATAGTTAATGAAATGTGGACAGCGTTAAAGGAAACAAACTTTTTTTTCCTCTGTAGGTTGTTTCTGCTAGATTTTTTTATAATATAGGGCAAGAGTTTATTATTTTAAAATATGAAATCCTGATTATGATGACAGAAACATGGGGAACAAGATGCAGGTTTCTCTGTTTTGTTTTTTTAAGCACAGTGTAAGTTTCAGCTCTTGAATGGAAAGACTAGTAGGCTATGAGTTTTAATGAAACACAGAGGAAGCTCTCAGCACCTCAGCTTCTTAATTTGAAGCCTGGTGAGTCTGTATTTGCCCTTATGTTGAGTGACCTAGCAGACTTTTAAAGTCTGTGCTGTGCTGCTTGAAAGATCAATGCTAGAGAGAAAACTCCCACTCTGATCTAACTATGTACTAGACCCAGGAGTCTGATGCTATTTACAGTAAATTGTGATTTGATACCTTGTGTTTTCTTTACTCCCAGTCTTTGCTAAAAGGATTAGGAACAGTGATGCTAGTGGAAGAGCGATCCCTCACGGGCACCTGGGATGTCAACGCTTTGAAGCGGTGGAAATGGAGGAGTGCACAACACCTAAGCAAAGGTAAGTGCCAAGAAGCCACAATACTCAGGGGGGTTGGTGTCTGTGTTGTTGTTGACTGTTAAACCCTAATAAATGATCTAACTAAAAATATAAAAATATTTGCAAGATTAAATAATTCATATATATGACAGACCTAATATCTGTCAGAGACTGTGAGCAGTAACATTTAGCCTGCTGTACTAACCTACTGTATTTCTCTGATGGCTTGAAATCTCTCCAGTTATCTTTGTCACGATAGAATAACTACTTTATGAATTCACATTTGCGACACAGATTGATTTTGTTAGATGCTGATGAGTTGTGTTGATCTAAGCTTAAGCCTGTGCTGCAGAAAAACAGACAGCTGCAGTTAAAAACTCTCACTGTAATCAGCTTAAATGACTGTGTGGATATGAGTCAAGTTAGGGCAGACATTCAAGTAAATGCTGTGGGTGACCTCATTTCATTTCTCCTTCCAGTCAGTTGTCTGGCCATTGTCCCTACTGTCACTTAGGCCCATTATGTGCTTTGTAAAAAGGTTGCAGCGATTATGGACTGGGCTAGGTGGGAGCTGAGAACTCTGCTTGACCTGCAGCTATGAACTTGCTTGCTGTTTACTCATGATAATGAAAAGGTGTGTGACTGGCGAGTTGATCTCGTTTTCTATGTGAGTCAGGGTGTGAGAAGTAGATGGATTGTTATATATTTTAATGTTATGAATGGACTCATCTTAGGCTCCTTAATTACAACCTTAAGGAGGAGAATCTGCTCAAACACCAGCTTTCAAGGAAGGGATGAGTTAAAACCATTGAGGTAGAATCATAGGAACATTTGAGTAAAGCTTCTTCTGGAATAAACTACCAACATTTTTGTGTTTTACAGGGTTCTCCAACAGTACAGAGGCCTCAGAAAACTGTATGGTAACTGTTCACCCAATGGAAATAAGGACTTTCTTTGTATACTTTCAAGATCAATAAAGTTAGATATAGTATTCCAGAAGAGAATATGTATTAACAGTGAATTTTTGTTTCAAGACATGAGTGATGACCTTGAAAAACATTTTACTGCTGTTAATGAAGGAAATTTTGGAATAAACACTAAATTTAATTAAAGTATTGACCTGAGTTGTGAGTATTTTTTGATCGTTAATTATTTACAACTCTTTTTTTTCTGGAACAATTTCAGTTCAAAAAATCCAGAAATGACCTTGATGTTGCACTGAAAGCATGTTCAACGTTTTTGTGCTTGCTGTGGGTGGTTCTAAAGTGATTGCTTTTATGGTGCTTCACTGTGGAGCACTGACAAAGTCATACTAGTCCTACAGTCTTGAATTGTCTTTCTAATTACTTATGATCTCAAGAGTCTTTTCTTAGGATTTTTATTATTAGAGGGAATAACTTCCAAATCACAGAAAAGTGATTTGCTAAATGGTGTTCTGCTTGTACCTGCAAGGAGTTATGCTTGTCATGTATTTCAATTACTATGTCTTTCGGGCAACAACTGCAAAGTTCCTGCTTGCTGTAGACTGAATGTACTGTTTGTGTTACGTTTCACTAAGTTTGTTTAAATTGTGTCTCTTAACATTCAGGTCTGATTGATTTTGCTCTGTAGCATCTCAGTCCTGGATATTTTGTTCTGGGTAAACAGGAGCTAGAACTGTTGACAGAAGGTGTATTGTCACATGCCAGTAACTAACTCATTGCATAACCTGATGCAGGGACACCTTTCTTATGGCTCTGTGCGCTTTCATACTTCTCAGGCTCAAACAATGTGCACAGTGGTAGCAGGAAGTGTTCCATTAGCATCAAGTTGAAGTTAATTATGGAGGACTGTGTTTAGGGTTATATTTGCAATAAGTCAATATGGTCATTGGGTACTGGCAGAGGCTGCCAAGGGAGGTGGTTGAGTCACCTTCCCTGGAGGTGTTTAAAAGATGGGTGGATGAGGTGCTGAGGGACATGGTTTAGTGTTTGATAGGAATGGTTGGACTTGATGATCCTGTGGGTCTTTTCCAACCTGCTAATTCTATGATTCTAAGTGCAAATTCTAAGCAGACCTGATTGAGCAGCAGCAGGAGGAGACTTAGCAAGTAGCTTTCCTAATAGCTGGTAAATATTTATGTCCAAAGGAGATGTTGCATTTTTCTATTTTTTGCCTTAGCTCTGATTAGTGTGGAACCGTAAAATCTGATTCTGTTCACATACCATTGGGCATCGCTACTTAAATAAGAAGAGTAGTTACATGGTCAGTCACAACCAAGCAGTAAAGGATCCTGCAGCTGCTATCTCTGGGCACTTCTTTCCCCCATGACAGGTTGATATGTTTCTAGTAGGCTGTGTTAGAACAAATCCTACAAAAACCTTCTGTATGCAGGGTAATATAATATAATATAATATAATATAATATAATATAATATAATATAATATAATATAATATAATATAATATAATATAATATAATATAATATAATATAATATAATATAATATAATATAATATAATATAATATAATATGTAGTTGAATAAATATTCAACATGAAGATGCACATAGCTGAGATGGGATCATGTCAATCACTTCCCTGTAGTGGTAATGATGAATTATGCTTGGTGCAACATTGTACAAAACTGTATTTCTACCCAGTGAAAAACATAACTGAAAGAAGAAAGAGATTTAAAAGAGGAACAATAGGTGTCTTTTCAATCAATTAATAATTCCAGATCTAGAATTATGCAAAAATAACATTGTACTGTGGTAATTGTTCTGATTTACTTCAGCTGTTCAGCAATAATTTGCTCCATGTTGTGACACTGTTCAAGAACAAAGGAAACGGAGTGGAAAGGTCTCTCCCAGAACAGCTTTTGTGAAGTGGTTATGCTGAAGAGTTGTGCTGGTGGTCAATTTTTCTGTGTAGACAGCCTGTTTATACTAACTGGTTGCATCTCATTAAAATCACTGCCGAAGCTGCCACATTCAGTTACTGGCTGAAGAGCTGTTGTTTCACATTTTCTATTGGTTGTTTTTCATACTTGGCTATAAATATTTAGTGATATGCCAATCTAACCTGCTGTGCTGCAGGAAAGTCATTTTCCTGCAACATTAAGCCCAGAGGGGTAGTGTATAACACTGTGACTAGGATGCAGTAAAGCATGATGGCAGCTATTTTTTGGTTTGTGTATGTAATTGGGAAATAGGATGTGTTAAGCTAAGTCATTTTCATTGCTTATACATGCTTTCTCATTCCCTTCTTGGTTATGCCATGTAGTATAATGAGTATACTGTGTAGGTTACGCATCGATATGCTTACAATTCACATTTTTCTGACTTAAGTGGTATTTACTAATAGATGTGCTTGTCACAACAAGTTATGCTGATAGATTATAAAAGTTGAACTGTATATTCAGTGGCCAGTTGCGTGGTCAGTCACAGCCAAGCAGTAAAGGATCTTACAGCTGCTAACTCTGGGCACTTCTTTCCCACATGACAGGTTGATATGTTTCTAGTAGACTATGTTAGAACAAATCCTACAAAAACCTTCTGTATGCAGGATAATAAAACAACAATACCTCATTACCTGCTGATTTATCTGCTGGATTTTCTTCTACTTCAATTCTTGGAGATCTTCAGATTTAAAAGAAAAACAAAAAAAAACCTTACAGAATATTTTATCTGCTATTATTTCGGTGCATTTGGCCATCAGGGAATAATTTGCCAGAGCCGAATTTTGTATTGCACTGGAGGCATCCAAGACTACTGCCTATAAAAGGCACATCCTTCCTGCTAGAAGAAGATATCATTGCATATTTTATATGTTATTTTTCCTGAGAAATCCCAGCCCAAGCAAATGCAAGCCTGCAGGCATTCAGATCTGTAGAGGGACACATTTAGTAATCATCCTTTTTCTTCCCGCATATCTATCAAAACAGTGAGGACAAATACTGCAGTGCTACACCCAGACTTGATAGGAATCAGACCACTCTGTTTTAAAATAGTACTTCAAACCATCAGAGAGGAAAAACAAAAGAAAAGTGGGTGGATGTAATGTTATAAGAAGAGGGAAAAGTCACACATGCATGCAATGTGTTTGTGCCATGGGAAATAAGCTGCAGGTTTAATTTTAGTTGGGGTTAAGGAAGTAGCAGTTACAGAGTGGAAGAGCCAGGGGGAGACAGCAGATCACTTGACTTTCAGGGAGGGTCAGGGTGTGATAAACGGTCAGAGTCAAACCAGTAGAAGTCTGAAATGCAGAATCTCCTGATACCAACATATTTTGTCCACAGCTCCTGGCTGCAGACCCTCTAAAATACTGCTGATCTGAGTCTTGTGGGAGATAAGCTTATTTTGCCTGGAAAGCTGAATTATATTTGTTCTCTCATTCTGTGTGATTTTGAGGTGTAGAAGCTTGAATGTCTTCAAGAGCTGGTGGAATCTGTCTGTGTCCAGGAACAAAGAGCAGCACTCAGCAAACCCTGTTTTATCATCTGTTTTTCCAGTGCTCAAGACCACCTTTTCATGTTTTCTCTGTGGCTCTATGTTCTATTGGCTGCAGCATTGCTCAGCATCTGATATGGAGTGAGTAGCAAAAACGTGAGTCTTAGCTACAAAATGGAAAGGAAACAACTTCCAACCACTGAAGATGACAGGGTTTGCCCCTACTTGGCAAATGTGTGGTTGGATTTCTTGTATTCTACTTTGCTTCCCATTGCCCTGTTCTGTCTCAAATACTTCTCATTATATCCACGTTTTTGAAATGTAGCTATTAGTTATTTGGACTCAAAAAAGAAATAATTTTCTTGTTAGACTTACTTTGTTTTACATTCAGCCAGCTGCAAAACTAAATTGGAGCTAAAGAAACTTGTTCCTCTTTCATGGTAGTGTTTATCTTGGGAAAGTGCCACTGATGAATGTATTGAAGCCAGTACTTTGGCCATTTTTTTTTCTACAGTGTAAGAATTACATAGCTAGTCTTTTGAAAGGAGATTTTGCAGATCACTTCTTTAATCACTAGATCAGGTGAAATTATCACTTGCACTCTTTAAAATCATTTGAAAATTAAATTGTGGTATCCACAATGGGCATGTTTGTTTTGTCAGTCCATTTGTGCTGTGGAGCTTGTTTTCTCACTAAGATGTAATTTATTATTCATAGTTGAAAGATAAATTAAATATATTTTTTGTGCTAAAAAGTAAGTGTGCTAAGAAGAGCCCAGGAGTCCATATCAAAGTAAGGGTTTGGTGGCTTTTGTTGGGTCACAGCTACACAAAATTAATAATGTGTTTCTTTCATAAAGAAGACATAGAACACCACTGACCATTATTAGGTATGTTACGCTTAAGTTACGTACTAGTTAAAACTCCCAGTGACAGCCTGCTTTCCTCCTTGTGCTTGAGTCAGAAGAGGGGAAGATTCCTGAGCAGACTGGGCAGAGTCCAATGGCATGAGGTTTAACATGACCAAATGCCGGGTCCTGCACTTGGGGCACAACAACCCTATGCAGAGCTACAGACTACAAGAAGTCTGTCTAGAAAGCTACCTGGAGGGGAGGGACCTGGGGATGTTGGTTAACAGCTGACTGAACATGAGCCAGCAGTGTGCCCAGGTGGCCAAGAAGTCCAATGGCACCTTGGCTTGTATCAGAAATGGTGTGACCAGCAGGTCCAGGGAGGTAATTCTCCCTCTGTACTCAGCACTGGTGAGACCGCTCCTTGAATCCTGTGTTGAGTTCTGGGCCCCTCACCACAAGAAGGATGTTGAGGCTCTGGAGCGAGTCCAGAGAAGAACAATGAAGATGGTGAAGGGGCTGGAGAACAGGCCCTGTGAGGAACAGCTGAGAGAGCTGGGGTTGTTTAGCCTGGAGAAGAGGAGGCTAAGAGGAGACCTCATTGTTCTCTACCATTACCTGAAAGGAGGTTGTAGAGAGGAGGGTGCTGGCCTCTTATCACAAGTGACAGGGGACAGGATGAGGGGATGGCGTCCAGCTCCACCAGGGGAGATTTAGGCTGGACGTTAGGAAAAAAGTTTTTCACAAGAAGGGTCATTGGACACTGGAACGGGTTACCCAGGGAGGTGGTTGATTCACCTTCCCTGGAGGTGTTTAAGGCACGGGTGGATGAGGTGCTGAGGGACATGGTTTAGTGTTTGATAGGAATGGTTGGACTCCAACCAATAATCCAGTAGATCTCTTCCAACCTGGTGATTCTATGATTCTATGAGTTGGGCGCAACAAAAGTCAGATTTCCATTGTCACCAGAACGTTCTTTTGGCACACTTGCAACTTTCTAAAGTGTTCACTAGCATTTGAAGAAGATCTTGGAAAGGCAAATGTGCATTAAAACTTTCTTTTTAAAAATAATGTAGTAATGTCTTTGACTTAGTGCTTCAGAATTTTGTTTCAAGTGTGAAAGTTTCTCATGAAAATTTCACATTATGTTTTCTTAACAAATAAATGTAAAGAAATGGCTTTTGCTCCATCGTCTTATTCTGATGCAGACTAACTACAAACTCACTTGACTACCTTTCACACACACATACTCCACTCAGTTCTGCTGTAAAGTTTCCTAGCTGACAGTAACACCTTAAAATTGCTGATGTCTCATTAATACTTGTGTTACAATCTCTTGAACAAGTCTGACATATGGTTAAGGAGGAGGGAGGGCATTTAGGTCCTCTGTTTAAAAGTTTCAAATGTATTTTTCAGTACACCTCCACTAGTGTTCTTTGTACAACATAGAGAAAAATTTTGGAAAGATGGATTTATGTAAAGCATCCAGAAGAGTCTGATTGTAACTATTATTGCTCTCTCCAAGTACAGAGAGCCTCTGTGCTGAGCTACTGCTTTGCAATCATCTCCAACACACAGGTGAGTGAAGTTACATATTTACAGAATCCAAATTCATTGATGCAGTATCCAAGGTTAAGTAAGATAAAGTTGCAGAAAAAGAAGAAACCTTAAAGGGATCTTGCCATTTTAACTGCTTTCCTGACCTACATAGTCGATCTGTGTGATGCACTTATCCTGGCAGCAAAGCTGGCTTAGGAAATTTTGTCACCATATTTTTTCCACCCACTCAGTAGTACTGTGATGAGAGTTTGTGGGGTTGTGTTGTAAAATGGCACAGTGAAGTAACCTGGGCTAAAAAAAAGCCCTTTTACCCAGCCCCTTTTTCTGTGTGCCATTTCATTTCATCTCTGACAGTAGATGCTTTGGATTAGAAACAAAGCATGTTTCAGAGTAAATAAAACCTCCTGTCAGCACTATTGAAAATGCTAGTCTCTAGACAAAGCGTTCTGCATGCTCAAACTGCCAGCTGCATAAGTTGATGCTAAATGCAGAAATGTAGGTATTTAAATACAAGAGAAAGTAGTTTTTCCCTTTTGCACATCCATACTTCATTTTTTCTACATCTTTGGTCAGTAGTACCAAAGAAAACATGAACAACAATGCTAACAGAATTATTTAATATAATTAAGCAATATCCTTAAGTATAAATTACTTGCTTTACTATATCTTTTTATTCACTTGAATTTAAAGGTATTTGTTACATCCTCACTAGCTCTAAAAGGTGATAACTAAGTCATCTGGGTTCCACCAGAAGTGGGGATAGCCTATAGCACTTCGTGACATTTATCTTTGCTATTGTCTCATTTTTAATTTTACTTGCAATCTAAACAACCCTGAAAGCTACTTCTGTAAGGTAAATACTAAGAAGCAGATGGACTGGTGCATCATGCTTTTGTTGCTTACAAATGGAAAGGAGCAGAGCTTCAGACATTAAATGTGCCTCTGTCTTCATTACAAATTGCGGTTTAGCTGTTCTGGACAACTACACAGTACTGCTAAAACGTGATGTTGGTTTTTGAAAAATTTGTAGTTGACAGGATCTTACCAAATTCTTAGATTGACTGGTTTGTGATCTCAATATGTTCTATTAGATTTGGGGGGTTTTTAACTTCTTTCATTGCAATTTTGATGTTATCCTACTGAACAGGTTTATGGGACAATTTTATCTGGCCTGTTACCTTTGCATTTGAAGCATCTGTCAAGAGAATAAGACTGGGTAAGCTGAGAAAATAGAAGCAAAGTTTTGTCTTCCTTTTCTCTGGGCAGACAATGTAAGTGATTCCAGGTTGGAGCCATAAATCAGTACAGGAGAACATTAAGCTGCTGTAGGTTTTCTTTAAGTAAATTCAGGCAAGTAAGCTTCGACATGATCCTTAACTTGATGTCTTAACTGTATATAATATATTTAACCCATGGATATGATCATCCTAAACAAGTCTTATTTAATATACATGCCACTGGTGTTGCATTAATGTAACTGCACCT
Source organism: Coccyzus lansbergi (assembly GCA_033558105.1). Lineage (NCBI taxonomy): Eukaryota > Metazoa > Chordata > Aves > Cuculiformes > Coccyzidae > Coccyzus > Coccyzus lansbergi. Next base: position 3,418,432 of record JAUMJK010000128.1, read on the forward strand.
GTAGAGGCAGTAGTGAAATGCATCACATACGTAGTCTCCTGGATTATTTTCCACTGATGTTGCAGGGTGCTGAGACCACTGTGAACGCAGGCTTCAAACTCCTCCTTCCTCCATTTCTCCTGCCAAAGCTGCTGTTAAGGCAAAAGTAGGAAAGTGCTTTTCTCACAAGAGGGAAGAATTTAGGCAAGAATTCAGCAAGATGACAACAACAACAACAACCCTATACAGAACTACAGACTAGAAGTCTGTCTAGAAAGCTGCCTGGAGAAGAGGGACCTGGGACTGTTGGTTGACAGTGACTGAACACGAGCTGGCAGTGTGCCCAGGTGGCCAAGAAGGCCAATAGCATCCTGGCTTGTATCAGAAATGGTATGACCAGCAGGTCCAGGTAGGTTATTCTCCTTCTGTACTCGGCACTGGTGAGACCACTCCTTGAATACTGTGTCCAGTTCTGGGCCCTTCACCACAAGAAGGATGTTGAGGCTCTGGAGAGAGTCCAGAGAAGAGCAACAGAGCTGGTGAAGGGGCTGGAGAACAAGTCGTACGAGGAGCAACTGAGAGAGCTGGGGTTGTTTAGCCTGGAGAAGAGGAGGCTGAGAGGAGACCTTATTGCTCTTTAACCTGAAAGGAGGTTGTAGAGAGGAGGGAGCTGGCCTTTTCTCCCAAGTGACATGGAACAGGACAAGAGGGAATGGCCTCAAGCTCCGCCAGGGGAGATTTAGGCTGGACATCAGGAGGAAGTTTTTCACAGAAAGGGCCCTTAGGCATTGTAACAGGCTGCCCAGGGAGGTGGTTGAGTCACCTTCCCTGGAGGTGTTTAAGACACGGGTAAATGAGGTCCTGAGGACATGGTTTAGTGTTTGATAGGAATAGTTGGACTCAATGATCCGATGGGCCTCTTCCAACCTGGTAATTCTATGATTATGATTCTATGAAATGTATCATAAGGAAAGACAGGAGTAATACTTGGCATCAAGGTAACCTCTGTGCAATCGTCATCTCTTTGGCTTAGGATAATATTCATCAGGTTGACTGCAGGAGGCTGCTGACAAGCATGTACACTGTAGCTGACGAAGTCTCATCTTCATAAAATGCCTTTGAATAGACGATTGAAAAATGAAACTACAAAGTTTCACATAAGACCACTATAAGTATGGAAAAGCAGGTTGTCATGTTGTATCAGGAGACAGGCTAATCTAGTGTTGAAAGGTAACTAGTTAGAATAGAACTCAAAATTTATAGAAGAATTAAACTAATTTCAGGGAGGATGGGTGGGCTCTAAACCAGACACATCTATGACAACAGCTTTTAAAGAGTGACAATTTCCATTGCATTTCAGTTACTATCGTCCCCACCACATGAGGGAAGAGGAGAGAGGAAGTTAACTTTCATTTGTTGGTTTGCTGATCTTCAACAAAGACAACCTGATGCAAGTACTAATAATCCTGCATGATGATGGTAATTTCACTGAAACTTCTTTTAACGATGTGTTTTGGGTTCTTGGGTAAGTGCTGTTTACTTTCTTTGTTTTGTTTGTAGTTACCTTAATTCTTGAGCTGGTTTTAAGAAAACTTCTCCTAGTATCCCTAGATGTGTGAGACACATGGTGGATTGTAACAGAGATTGTTGTAGAGAAAGCGTAGAGGAGCAAATCACACACTTTGACACACAAAAATATGTTAGTTTAATGCAAGCACTGTTTTTCTTAGACTTCCAGGCTTGTATATTTATTATGACATCACTGAACGTAGAATTTTAAAATGTTAAGGAGATTTGGTTCTAGATCACATAGGTGCTGAGATACTAAGCAGATAACGTTTCACGTTTCTTATTCAATACAAATCATACTAGGTAATACTGAAATAAATGTGAAAAAAGAGAAGTGATCGAGAAATTAATTAAGGGCAAAATTTTTTCAGTGATATTTTTCAGAAAGACAGTAAATTCATAAGATAGAAATGCAGCACAACCTATAGCACAACTGTATTTTGTATGACAAACCAAATGAACTGAACTGAATGAAATGAAACTGAATTAGTGATTAGTTATTTGACACAAATCTAAATTGTCATTTACACACTACATCAAGTCTTTCCATTATTTTTTTCTGCTGCTTATTGTAACGTCATACTGGTCATATTGCTCTCTCCAAGTTGTTGAGAACTGTGTTGTAGGAAAAAATAGATACCTGACTCCTTTATGTATGGTGAATATGTGGCTTTTTCTCACGGCAAAGGAAAAAGGTTTATTTGCATAATTCTGATAAAACTTTCCAGATGACATTTTTGGACCAAACAGAGGGAGAATCATCCCATTACTTGGATGTCAGTGTGAATTGTGCCTGAGTTAGAAACAGGATAAAATCTGGAAGAAAATTATGCATTTTACTTTCATTGTGAGTAGTTCTTCACTTTAGTAGTATAAATGCTAGAAAAAGGTATAATTCTTCATGCAGCATATGAAACTAATGGTCTCAGCAGTTATGGGGACAGATTTATAGAATTAGAACTTGTCATTAGAATAAAAAAAATAGTTATCCGATACCCACACAGTGGTTTCACTTCAGAAGAAAATATGTATGGTATTGCACAATATCTCATGTAGATCACTTTGTATATGAACTGAGAGTGATAAAGACTCAAAGCAGGAAAGAGTACAAAGTTTAATTTCCTCTAATACTGTTCGAGTCAACTTTAGCTAAAAGCCCATCAACAAAGCTGATGAAACAACTATAGTCTGGTTGGCATATTGAATATATATTAAACTAAGGAGGTGAATTTGATTCTATAAACTACTTGTCATCAAAAAAGTAATGAAAGAAGTTAAAAAAAAATTAAAATCCCACTTCAAAAATGCTGTACATTTGTCACTAATTAGATGCAGTGCAGGACAAGGACTCCTACATAGTGACAAAAATTGTAGTGGATTTTTCTTTCTATCTTAATGACTCTTTCAGTACTCACTGATGAATCATTTTGAATTACTCCTTTTAGTCATTCTTTATCTGGCAGATGAAGTGTTTAGTATGCTTCAGACTCAACCTCTATTACTCAACTTATGTTATAATCTCTTTTTGTTGAAAATAAAAAATATTATATTGGCAAATACACAGCTCTCAGTTGCTTTAACCTTTAAATCTATGTGTATTTCTTCTCTAGCTGCAGGTGTCAATAATTTAACAGTCACCCAAATACCAACGAAAATATATCTATCGGTTGGAGACTTCACTGAAATCACCTGCATCTGGAAAAAATCTATAGAGAGATATAGAGTAAGCTGGTATCTTGTTAACAAAGAGAATATCACCAGAACTGTATCATCGAAACTTTACTACGTGTCTAATATGACCCATGAAAGCAAGGATGTGCTTGTGATAAAATCTGCTAATGTAAATGACACTGGGTTTTACTACTGTGAAATAATTATTGAAATACCTTTCTGTAAGAAATTATATGGAAATGGGACAACGGTGATTGTTGAAGAGAAAGGTAAGCTTCCAAGAGCATGTGTGTGCCATTTAACTTGTCATCATACAGATTCTTCAGTTTGAACCATTTTTTACATTTCCTCTCCCTCCCACATCCTTCTCTCAATGCTGTAGATCTCAGGATAAATGAGATAAACACAGAGGACATGAACAGCTCTCAGTGACAACCGACTTAAGTCCTCTGCCTTAAAACCCCCAGTGTTTGTTTTATTTTATAAGGGCTTGCTAATGGGAATTATTAATTAAGGTTGGAAAACAAATTGTGCATCAGCTGCATATTTCACAAAAGACTGTAATACAATTCCTTCTCAGAAGGGATTCGATAGGCTGGATTTGAGACAGTGAATGGATCTGCATTGTGGCTAAGGTGTAGCTGAAACAGTCACATGGTTATTCCGTTCAATAATACGTACCCTTTACTAATGGTTTTATCTTTTTATTACAAGTTCTTCATAAAATGTGGGAGATAATGTGGAAGACAGAGTGGCATGGACTCTGCATGCTGATCTCTGCCTCTCTCCTTCTGCCTCTCAGCTGTAGAGATAGACTGGAGGACTAACTCTGAGTAGACCTTTAACATTATGAAACATCACTCATACATCAACTGACTGAGTCACAGGAAGTAACAATTCCATTCATACAGCACAGTCCAGTTTTGGAAACTGTTTAATGCAATTAGCTAACTGATAGTCCAAAAAGAGGCACAAAAGTTATCAAAGACTTAGGAAACATCAGTGGCAGAGAATAAATATAGTAGTGTTCAAAATCGTGGGAAATTAATTGTAAAGACTGTTAGGGAGCTAAAATAATCTCAGCTCCTAAAATCAGTTAGGTGGTCTGATCTCTTACTTGGACAAGTAGTAATAACCTTAAAGTACAAGCAGAAATGATTCACATTAGACACTGGGGTGGGGGTAAATAGTCAAGCTGCAGAAGCCATAAGAAGGGTTGATGTTACTTTTCATCTGGCAAGCATCCCTCAGGAACTGTAAAGTATAGATGACCTTGCACTTGGGTGGGGGGAATGAACTCATTCACTCCTGAAGTCACTTTTGAATTTTTTTTGTATTTCTTTTTTTTTTGCTATGGTGTTGTTCTACTATATCCTTGAATAGCACCATAACTTTATTCTAAATATGCTATTGCAGAAGTTCACACATGGAAAAAGAGTTATTTGGCAATATGGGCCATCATTCCTTTCTTAGTCGCAGTGGGAAGCTTGTATCTTTGCAAAAAGAAACAGCACTCGAAACTTTCTGGTGAGTGACAATATTTCCATCAACATGTACTCTTAGATGCTTGTTTTGAGGTGGCTGGACAGATGCACTTAAAAGGCATCACTAATAGGACTTTCTGTATGACATTCTTGATACTGACAGATGAGGCTTGGGACATCTCGACTTGAGAGGAGGGCTCAGAGGCATAGCTTGTATTTCAAATGAATGTTCTTGTAGCCGCTTGCCTCCATTATCAACCTTTCCAGGAAAAGTGATCGCTTAAGACTGAAGATCTTGACTCGGCTAGAGTACTGAAGGATGTCAATTCTGATAGTTTCTTAGCAAACTGAAAAAGTGAGGAGCCAGAACTTAGCTCTGTCTTACACCTGGTAGTAACATCTGAAGGACCCAGCCTTGGGACTTAATTCTGAGCTATGTTTTTTTTGAGCAGTAAATTTTCTTAAATAATTATTAAATCTTTGGTTTTTTGCAAAATCCCAAAACGAGGTATGGATGAACTCAGAAGAAAAAACAGTGAATGCCAAAGGTACAGGACAAGTATAGATGTAGGGCATCTGTGGCAATGCATATAGATCAGTGATAAGGCCGCCTCTTAAGTAACTGTAGCATGAGTTTTACAGTTGCAATGTGAGGCTTACTCAGCTTGTGAGCTGTCAGGAATATAAGTGGAATATCTATGCCTCAAGATGCAATGCAACTTGCAGATTACAAAAGTGAAAACAAATGAAGTCCCTAAGCTCCTATTTCAGTCACTGGAGTTGACACAGGCAACTGTATGACCTCCGACTCCATCCTAAGTGTCTTCTTAAGGGTGAGGTGATCAGTTCCCCTGATCAGTTTTCATGACACAAATTCTGCTGTACAGCTGTCCATTGCGTAAAAGCTCTTCAGAAAACTGAAGGAAGTTGATATCATCTGCAAGCTGAATAGCGCTGCAGGCCCTGTCATTGAGCCCAGACGTGCAAGGGCTCTGCAGTTTTCTTTCAGAGCTTCAGTAGAATGTGATGCTGGAAACGGACAGTAAGCAAGCTATGACTCTAACTTGGTTTTTGCTGACATTCTGCAGAACTGCCTGTGCCAGCAGAAAGGCATCAGGAGGAGCAGATGCTCGAAGTTGCAGAACTTGACAAGAGAAATGAATCCACCAATGAAGCAGCTGAGGAAATATCATGTAATTCTGCTGAATGGGTAAGTGGCTCAGATAGAGACTGTTGCTATGAGAGAAAGTCTTTCAAGACAAGGCCCTGGGCAGTGCCCTGATAAAAGCACACAACAGCAGTGGAAAAGGTTTAAAGCAAAGGGGGGGAAAAAAAAGCTTTCTTGCAAGAGAAAACACTCAGAAATAAGGTATTTATGTACAAGGAAAGTATTGGATTCCATTGTTATATTTAATGATGCTCTAAAATTGCCTTGAGAAAAGGGCAGCAAAAAGTGGAGAATATTGATACAGAGACTGAGTGAAAGAAGTAAAAAAAATGGCAATGAAGTCCCTTTGCATATAACTCTATACCAGGCTCAAGGGGCCTGGACCAACATCAGCTCACAGAGCCATTAGAGGAGGCAACACTTGCTGAGAGTAGGCAGCAGATTTCAGGCAAGCTCCTTTTTCCAGGCATTTATTCATCTGTTAGTTACATTAAAACATAAAGTGGGCAAGGGAAAAAAGCCCTAAATTAACTCTTGCATAGGCAGGCACAACTTCCATTACAATCAGCTGGACAGGTTTGGACAAGCCACACAGAGATGATGTAAGATGCTAATGGCCACGGTCAAAACTGCAGTTACTGAGGTTACACATTCCTGAACTCTCCTCTTAGAGAGCCTGGCTTCAGTCTTTATTTGGTCATATTGGTACTGAAATCACAGTAAGAGAGAATTTCAGGTAGTAAAACAGTAATATCTTTTATTGTGCAATAATAATCACCCTTATAAGAGAAAGAGTATAGCTGGGAAACTTAATTCCCTATAATACATAGTTTCCCATTGAACCTAAGACACTTGCTTTTACAAGAGATATCATAGCAGAAAATTTACAAAGTACAAGGAGTGAGATGGCATAGTCACAGTGATAAAATAGTCTAGTTTCTAACTATAAATTGATAACTCTTCTACTTATTAATATTTAATGAACATGTAAGAAAACAAGGTTGAGAACAAGAAAGCAAGTATCAGAGGTGATGCAGAGTGAAGAGTTCATTAGTAGCCATTAACTGCTCAGGATCTGTGCAGACAACAGGACTAATTGAGAGGATTGTGAATAAAATTATAAAAGGTCTTTTGTTGTCATTTTATAATGTAGCAGCTGTTAGCCACAGTGATGCATCATGATATAGGTTCAGTGTTTCCTTTCATGTAACAAACCTTTTTGCTTTTTTAATGACAGCAGAATGATTTCATAGTGGTATAATTTTAAAGCGTAATTAGATCTTATTAATCATTCAAGAGTTCTAGTAGATTAGTAAAGCCACTACATACAGTGTGCATGGACACTATATTTCAAACAAATTAAGCCAGTAGGTTTGAGCAAATATTGCAATGTCTCTGGAGCTGTGCTCATTGCCTTTCAAGTGTCTTGCAGAACATGATCAGTTTAATTTATTTTAATTTTTCTGTTTGTGCAAAAGTCTCTAAAATGTGCACACTAGTTTTTTACATTGCTTACTTTTTTTTTTAAGCTTAGAAATTTGCTGTACGTTCTGGGTAGGTTTGAGTACCATTTCTAGAACAGTGAACGTGAAAGTTCTTTACGCCTCTGCAAGGCTATTTACAGTCTCAAATTTATGTCATGTTTTTTTTCCAATTCTTAGGATTGCAAAGGCAATCTTTTATCACAGAACTTGAATCAAGGCATGGATTTTATTCTCACCTGTATTTTATGTCATTCACAATGCTGAGCAAGTAGGTCAGTGACAAACATAGCTCCAAGTGTCTAAGTCAACTTAACCTGAGAGTGAACATCCCCAGGCTGCTGTAGTCATGCTTTTACCATGTAGTACTTCTCTCTGTCTCTCTGGAGAGTCATATTTCCTGAGTTGAGATGCTCAGGGAGTATTTCCCAAAAAGCTCTGACAGCTGCAGGGGAATTTGACCCTTGAGGGAGTTCTTGGAGCAGGTGATGATTTTTTTGTTGCTAAGTTCTGCAACTTCCAACCCAAATCTAAGCACTGCTGTAGCATTAAAGCAAACATCCAGCTCATGGAACCACACAAAAAGCACACTCCTGAGTGTCTTGAGTTGTACAAAACTGAACAGAAACATGATCCTGATTAGCTAGCCACACCTACCATGCCACCTGTTTGATGTACAGCCAGCAGGTCCTTCTCTCCAATCTGAGCATTGTTCATTATAACAAAAATAGTAGTAAAGTGGAAGTGTGAAGACAAAAAAGCCACCACTGCTTGATGACCACCTTTTTTGCCATGTCATCTTGAGAATTTGATTCATTCCGTCTGTGAGCACAGGTTTCTGTGCACATTTCAGGCAATTCCTTAATTCTCAGGCCTTGCTAAAGGACTTACCTGAAGTTCCCAAATCCTATATGTGCTTAGGAAATAAAAACAGGATGATTTTTGCACAGTCCAGAATAACATCTCAATACTGCAAGAGTCTGTTAGTTTGCTGCATCAAAAAAGCATCCATTCAGAAGGATCAGTGTGATAAAGCTTTTTGAAAACACTGAAGTTTAACAGTAAAGGGGGTAAAAATGTTCTGCCATTTCAGATTTCATAGAACCTGGTTTGCTTGACTTGACTTCTTTGCTGTTCTAAGTACACACTTTGTGCTTGGTATCTAATTACCTAAGAGAGTTGAATCCAGACATAAGAACACTTTGCCTTCCCGTGTTAGTACTGAGACACTCTTTCACTCTGAAATTATAACTTCATGCCCCATGTTTCTGTTCCCTTGGGCTATGTTAGATGCTGTGCCTTGGGTAAAAGTTCATTTTAAATGAATGTTACGGGTAAAAGTTATTTTAACTGGACGTTTCTTTGCTTTTTAAGGCCGTGTCTATACTCTATGAATCACTTGATTCTTTTTTGCAATGAATCAAGAGGAAAAGATGACAAATCCACTGCAACTCTTATATCCAATGCAGCAGATGAATAAATCCCACAAAGTAGGGCAGCTGAAAGGTTGAGAATGAAACAATGATCCAGCATCTACTTTGACATTCAGAACTAAAAGGACGTCATACACGCAATATGGCTAAATAGCTATGAACTGGAAACTGATAATGTGCTGCTGAAGGATGCAGTATGTGAGTTTCCTGTCAGAAGCAAGTCAGTAGGACAATACAAAAGAAAAAAACATTGATTCCAAGCAGTCTCTGAATGTTTTGTCATCAACAAAACACTAAGTCTGAATTTGAAGGATATGTCATGTTAGAAAATTTTCTTGTAACTCTTTACCCTGTGTCCAGAAATAACAAGGGGTGTATTATCATACTTAAAAAAACCTTCAGGACTGAACAACATTCTCAAACTAAAACATTTATTCAGGCAACCCATGGGTAAATAGCAGAAGGTAGAAAATAAAAAAGCACCTGTTGATAATCATTTGATCAGATAAACAATACTACACAGATGATGAGGTATGATCTCTGAAACCATCATTAATGCTGACCACATCATAGACAGAATGTTGTGCTAGAACAGATTATATTCTTGTGGAAAGACACTGTTATGGTTAATTCATTCACATACTAGGAGAAGGCTTTCAGAGAAGGTAGTCTCCTACACATGATGAAATACTAGGTTTAAATCAAGCTAAATATATTATTATTAGAGATAATAATTGTCTAACTGGCAGAGGAGGTGTACTTGTAGGAGATGGTGGTGTTAACACTTGTTCTACTTTTGCAAGCTCTAAAACTTTTTAGAAAATCACTGAAGAAAATAATCACTAAAAATCAAAACTGAAAACGTACATGAAACCTGGCCTCCCATGGCAGGGGAGTTGGAACTAGGTGATCTTTAAGGTCTCTTCCAACACAAACCATTTTATGATTCTATGATTATCTTACCAGCAAAGTAGGGAGAAATTACTTCACTGCTCAAGAGATTTGTAACAGCTTGTACCTGGGCAGTGCAATAGGTGCAGACTAGCTTTCCCAGAGCTGTTAAAAGCAGTTTTGTAGTCCAAATGGGTGCCTACCTTGCTACTCAGTATTCTCTAATTAAATCTTTGAGGCCATATAGCGTGTCTCATACTCTTTCTCTGTGTGTGTATAATGACTACAATTCACAAAGCCACCTTGTAAATGACTGTAGGTCAGCCGTGGCTCACTGTTTTGTGCGGATCCTCTTTCCTGGGCTATTCTGCAGTCTGCCATGAATGCCCTTTTGTAGTGAGAATATACTGCTGTCCAAAATATGCTGCAATCACTGCACTGTGAACGTACCCTGTATGAGAGCATTTATTTGTTATAGTTCCTTCCTGCCTTTATACTTATATGTATTAATAAATTAAATAAAGGCAGAGAGTTTTCTTCCCTTTGAAGTTCAGTCCCTTTAAAGTCTTCATGTTTTTTGTCATGAAAGTCATTATTAAAGATTCGTTTCCTTTTCTGCGTGGTGAAACATTGTCACATGTCTTGTTCTTTTGAGGATCAGAAACAAGTCTCTAGATTTTCACAAACCCTGTGACTTTGTGCCCTGCACAAGTAAGCCAGTAAAAGAGGTGATGACCTTCGGCCCAAGTCCCTGATGAAGGAAGCTCTCAGTAAATTCTTAGTCTTTCCATATGTTACTGGTTACTTCTCTCTTTAAGCACAATGAGGAGATGTGGAGTATTCACGGAATAGTTAAAGGAAAACCACTAAATGAAGAGTTTAATAATCTCCAAATCATATTTTCATTACAGAACTACTAATAAATTGTTGATAAATAGTGGTTCCTCCCAGCAAAGAGTGCTGGCAATTGAAGACTACACTCAATTTTTCATGACCTATTTTAATCTATGACTGACAGTGGCTGTGAGCTAGTAGAGTGTTTTCAGAGCTCTTGCTGGCTGTCCTACTCAGTTAATAAGAGTTTGGCACCTATGCATCACTCTCCTTCTGTACTGCTTGGGAAGCAACAAACCCTGGTGGAGATTTTTCCAGGACCTGCATACTTCTGCTTTTTCCTTTTTGATGCTTATTTTTGTACCTTCAAACCAACAAAAGAACTTTGTGATTAACCTCAGAACATATTCTAGCATCCAGTATGATCTCAATTTTAACTGTACATTTAACTTTTCTATGTATAATGAAGCCCATCAGCCTAATAACTGAACTTGAACAGAATTCTAGGCCTTTCCTTTTCAGTACTTTTAGTGGTTATTCCTTCTTGAACAGATTGCTGCAAAGTGATGATTCCATTCTGGTTTAATTTGAGGTTCAAAGTCCTGTGTTAAGCTCAGGCTAAAACTCATTAATTTAAGAGCAAGACTGTCACAATGTGTTCTAAAGCCTTGTGTGTGTTCTGCACTGCTTTTAATGCTCATCAAATGTACTTGAGTTAGTCATAGCCCTATAAATGAGTCTCCCTTTCTGTTCCTGTCACACTCATGACCCTGGTTGGAAGAACTAGTGTAGTCAGCTTGAGACTGTAGCCCTGAATGCACTCTCTCCCTGTTCCATTGCACAATCATCCAAGGAGTTGCAGCTTAATTAACCTACCTAGCACTTAGGCAGAGAGCCTTGGCAACTGTGTATGGATTATTTCACTCTGATTTGAACGACACTTTGTTTCCCAAGCCCTGGATTGGGGTTCTTTCATGTCATGCTTCCTGTAGAAGAAAAGTCTGGAGCAGATATCACTCTACTACACCAAGGTTCCTCTGTAGCAGGCAGGATGATGCGGCACCCCAACCAATGTACTGACAAAACAGTCATGTGTGTGTATGTTACTATGACTAATATTCTTGTGCCTAATAACGATGCTGTCAGAACAGAAATTATGTCAACTTGGTTAACTACAATTTGTCTTATTTCACCTAAAGTCATTTCTCTGTACTGCTGACGTCAAGAACCACTGCAAAACTGCCACTGTTCTCAAAAACTCAACAGCTACAGCTCAGGCTTAAATTACCTTAAAACTCATTCATCTAAGAACATCTTGGTTTAAAAACACTCCTTCCGTTAGGCAGGAGCAACTCTGGATCTAGGCTAAATCAACAGAGAAAGTTCAATCTATGTAAACAAAAAGGCGTTTGTTTGAATTGTAATTCTTGCCTAATTCCTAGCATTGCTTGGGAAATAAAAGTTGAAATCAATACTTTGTCTGAGCGAAACTGTTATTACTTGCTTCTCTATTAAAGACTATGGTCTTCAAATAGATCATAAATTTAAGGAAAAACACCACCTTCCAGCAGGAAAATGAAGTGTGCCATAGGGTTCAAAGGGTCCATGTTTCCGCTAACCTAAACAGGTTGCTATGTTAGTTTTATTCTACCTTGATGTGAACAGAGCTTTCAAATCCAAATGCAACTTTGTGTGCTGTATCTATGTCACCATCAGACTCTGAATCAAGATATATTTCCACATCCTCTGTAAGTAACAGCAGAAACATATCTGCAAATCTGTGAGATGAGCAGAATTTATTTTTGCAATCATACCTCTTTTCATTAGTTACGATGAGGGTGGTGCTAAAGAGGGGTATTTATTATTATTACTTTAATAATGGTCAAGTCTCAGTATTTCATAAACAGGAAGGAAGGATTTTGATGAGCTACTACATTCTAGTAACGCTTTGGCTAGGATGCTGTGGTCTGCTGCTGGGCACTGATGGATTTTATTGGCTGATGGGATGTGATAACAATTAATTCCATGTTCTTTTTCCAGAGCAGACTCAGTAGACAGGATTTAGGAACATCTCATACAGCCAGAGCTGCTCTTTGCTCAGGAAGTATTCGACTTCACAGAGGCAGAGGAGTACAAAAAGGATAATCCAGAGAGGGAGTAAGGGCAGCATCTGTGTTAAGTATCAGTGAACTAAAGAGGCTAGAGGTATAACTAAACAACGTCAGAGTTTGAAATAACAGGCATTGGGATCTGTCAGGTACATCCGCTCTGAAATGTTCTATGTTCCCTTATCTGCTGATGCACTTGTCTTGTCCTAAACTTGAATGATTGTCTCTACAAGTGAGGAAAGCTCTACCTGTATGTTGCCTGGCCTAATGCAATTGCAGTCCACAATTAGGGCTTTTGATACTGCTGTGAAAACAAGTTGTGAAAGCAAGCTCCCTTTTTTAGTTTTTAGCTTTTGATTCTGGGGAGAAGGGGAGGAAAAAGCCTGTAAGCATCTTTAATGAAGACTGCAGAAAAAGGTAGTAAGGTGACGGACTCCAAAACCACCAACAGGCTGTTTGAGTTGGCTCAGGTAAAGTAACTCTCCCTTCTCAATTTAGCAGATGTACAATATTACAATTTGTCATTTTAAATTTCATTTTAAATACAGACTAACCTTAAACCTCAAGAATCTAGATCTAATTAAAACAGGGACTGCTATAGTTCAAGAAAGTAAATGGAAAATGTAGCTATCATTTCATTCACACTCTGTGAGGAGATAAAAAAAGAGCCTTTAGCCTCTGGGTAAAAAGAAAAACGACATTTTTCATCTTACCTTCACACCATCAGTGTGGTAGCAAGTTAGTGAGCAATGTGTCTGGGCACTGAGCATGAGAACCTCAGGCAGTTGCAGACCTGAGATAGTTTAACGAGTAATTGTCGCACCGACGACTACTCTGTGAAATACACGCAGTAGGGAGTCCGTCTAGATAGACTGGAACACATTTAAAAGATATTTTTTGCCAAAATAATGCAACTCCTTTATTTATATCTATGAATATGTTTGCTCTACACACTCAGACACCCTCTGGCTTTAGGTAAGAATCTATTTGTGGCTGGAATTCCCCCTTCAAGTAAGGACTCTCCCAGATCTGTGCAGGTCCATTTTTTTTATTTCCCTGTTTGTTAAAGGTTGTCTCTTTTTCTGACAGGCAAAACCTGAAGTTTAATTGTCTGTTACCTTTTGGTATTTCTGAGCCTGGCACGCTCATTTGCTGCCCTGTTAACAATGACAAAATGATGTCAGTGTTTGCCTGCTGAAAAAGCCCTGTGTCTTATCAGTTGTGCTACACCCCGTGAATACTTTCTGGAAACCAAAAGCAGCCTTCTCTGTGAAATATGTCTGCCTGGGGAACTTCCACTCAATTGCCTTGCAAATCTTCCTGACAGGGTATATGGATATCACCTCACTTTACCCTTAGTTCTGTGATAGAAAGTCAGCCCTTCTCATATCTTCAATGTATGCATAAATTAATATTTTAACATGCAAAAGAATAATCTTTATGGCAGATGCAGAGTTTTTTTTTCTTGTTGTGTTGCCTGCATGAACACTCAGCATGAAGGAGCTTTCTTTTAGGGATTCCTTCCCTCTGAGAAAACGTTTTTGTACAATAAAGGAAAAAGAGTGTTGCTTAGTTCATGGGAGTTTAACACAGCCAAAATATTCCTCTTTGCATACACAAGTCTTTTAAAATCTTTATTGCAATTGGCTGAGTCATTCTTGCATGCCTTCACCTTTCTCTAATAAATATGAACTTATTTTAAAAGGTTCACTGTCTGTTTTAAAGTTCATAAAAAAAAATCCTGCCTTGCAGCCCATTTCCTTTTCTTTTTTTTTCTTTAACTTTTTCTCCTTTCTTCTTTCTCCTCTTTTACTTTGACTTTTTTCCCTGTTCTTTCTTACCAGGCCAAAAACCAACTTTTTACTATGCACACTACATTATAGCATAATGAGCTGAATAGGATTTTGTGTTAGTGTAGAGCAAATGGCAGCTGGGCTGCTTGTAGGACTGGCTGAGGAATCATGGTACTTGGAAATCACAACTGCAGCACTTAAGTGGGCAATATCCAGCTGCCATAGGGTGTGACCTCTCTTTTTGTCATCGCAATAAGAAAAAAGGTAGTCTTGGAAGCCTTAGTGCCATGAGCCTTAAAACTGAGGTATAAAAAAACTTGTAAAGAATAGCATCCAGGAAATTATTCAATCAAGGCAGAAGTATTTACATTGCAAATATTAATTTATTGGCTGTAATATATTCATTGATTTTACACTCTAATATGGCTATGTCTAGTGCACTAATAAATGTGTTTGAGTAGAGTCAATATACAGAGATGAAAGTGCATTTCCCATGGCACAGCCTTGCCGGACGACAGTGTTATTACCACAACTCTCAACTCAGAAAGTTACACAGACAGTTAGCTGACCTTGGTCTTCTCCATTTTACTTCCATTAAACAGCATTTGAGCTTATTAATTGCATTTGTGAAATATGTTTTAAAGATATTTTGAGAAGTAAATGATAATAAAAGAATGAAAGTCTATATGTATATAGTTGCCAGAACCTATCACACTGAGCTTGTACAGACTCCTCTTCTGCCTGTGCCTCATCACTGCCTGTTTAGTCTGATCTTTCTAACTGTATTTTGCAAAACAATTTAGTAATTGCATTATTGACTTACTAGGTGTAAATAAATTTACCATGCGTTGCAGAAAGGAAATTACCTTTAAAAACTGTTAACCACACTTAAAACAAGTTTTCAGAAGTGGTACAAAGGAAAACCTTACTCCTTAGTAAACAGAGTGTGTTGATACTCTAAGTAAACATCATTTATTCATCATTTCATCAGAATTCATCATTTCAGGTTGTGTTTTCTTCCTCCAGAGCTTCTTTCATTCAAATACATAACCGATCTGTAGAAAACTGCCAAAAAAAGACCTTCTCGTGTAACTTCCTGCATCTTTTGGAATAAGATTTAAGGGAGGATAAGCTCTAACAGAAGTTTAACATTTCAGCTAAACCATTTCAGCTATTCAGCTGACACGCAGTGCTGCATGTGCCTCCTGATTGTACTCTGCTTTCTGTTTGCTAACAGTTGTGATGGTCTGTGTCTTGTGTACAGAACTGCTATTTGTAATGAAAAACAAATAGTAAGAAAATATTTAAACAATACAAAAAGTGTGAATTGAAGTCTGAGCTGCACTGCTGTGTGTGCACATGCATGAATACAAATATAACACATTAAAAGGAAAAACCAAGCCAGTCAGGCAGTGCTGCATTGGTGACCTTTCAGTTTGTAGAAATCAGGCCCTGTGGTTTATTTTGTGTTTTAGCCCTTTAGGAGCTGTCTTCTCAAAACCTGGGTGTTAACTGTGTTTGCAGAGGAAATTGACTCAAGAATGAGGACACCTTTTCTGCCATGTCTCATGGCAAAGGTGTGGACATACTGACATATCCTGTTGACTGGAGCTCTCCTTCTGACTTTCTGGGGCACTTTTTTTCACCTTCATCAGCATAACTAACACTAATGTTCCTGATTCAAAACCATGAAGAAGACGTTTTATTTTGGTAATTTTTCCTTTAGTGAGAAGTATCAACTTTCCTTCAATGGCCATGTTTAATAATCATCTTACAGATATAGAATCATAGAATCACTGGGTTGGAAAAGACCCACCGGATCATCAAGTCCAACCATTCCCACCAATCTCTCAACCATGTCCCTCAGCACCTTGTCCACCCGTGCCTTAAACACCTCCAGGGAAGGTGAATCAACCACCTCCCTGGGCAGCCTGTTCCAGAGCCCAATGACCCTTTCTGTGTAAAATAATTTCCTAATGTCCAGCCTAAACCTCCCCTGGTGGAGCTTGAAGCCATTCCCTATATCAGAAAAGGATGAGAAAAATTCCTGGCACTTGACACACCAGCTACTGCCATTGTGTGTGCATGCACACACTAGATGATATTCATAACTAACAAGGACCAGTTGTTTGCTCTCTTCTTGTTCCATCTGACAGAACCCCCACAGGTTCCAATATGCACTCTGATGTAAAAGCTTCAAACTTACTCAAAACCTTTACCCACTTAATGCAAATTAATTGCAACTAATGAGGTTCACGTCACAGGAAAAACTAGTTCTCATGAGCCATTTGAATAAAACATTCAACCTTACATGTTGCCATGATTTTCTGGGAAATGCAAGATCCCTTGTTGGAGAATGTAAGAATGGAAATCATGGGCCTTTTGTTTCAGTAAGGCACTAGACTTCCATGTGCTTGTGATGTGTAGGCTTGCTCTGAGGTGTTGTAGATGTTATATGGCAAATTTTGCCTGGGGAACAGGAAACTACAGACATTTGGAAGAAAAGAGTTTAATTTTTTAAATGTTTCTCAAGTAAAAAACCAGTTTTTGATAACTTCTCTATAGTGTAACACGAGTGGAAATTTATCTTCAAGTCTGCAGAGGTATGTTCAAAGACAAGAATCCATAGGCAGGGTCTTTCACACAGAACGCTGCCCTGTGGTCTCTCAGCATTATTCATGCATGATGCTCAAGTTTTGATTGGCTCACCCCCAAAATTTTCTCAGTGTGTCCACTCTGCAAACTCTAGTGAAGATGTAACTCACCTTAAACGAGCTCCTCCAGGTCTAGTCTAGCCACTTGGAGTTTGACAGAAGCCAAGTTACCCTGTTGCTTGACCAGGCATTTTAACTTGTTCCAAACTCTGTCTAGCTGTAGTTGATCAGCTTCCATCAGCTGAGCAAATACTGTCCGTGTACCACTTAGCTTCCAGCACAGACCCA
This sequence comes from Coccyzus lansbergi, assembly GCA_033558105.1. NCBI lineage: Eukaryota > Metazoa > Chordata > Aves > Cuculiformes > Coccyzidae > Coccyzus > Coccyzus lansbergi. The sequence goes on from JAUMJK010000128.1 coordinate 3,435,785, forward strand.
CGAACAGCTCTGTTGTGTGTACATATTAGTCCAGTGTGTTTGGCATTTTAATGATGGGGACCACAGTTTTTAAGCAAATCGTGAAGTTAATCAGGAGCTACAGAGGAAAACCAGACTTCAAAGTGACCTTTTGTCTTCAGTACAGTCCATTTTATTTCAGAGTTTAATGCTGAGTCAATAACAAGTTATTTTGCTGTGGATCAAGATGGATCTTGATCCTGGCTGTTCGTTGAAGAATCAAAGTTATTGCTGCAGGTATCCCCATCTGAGCTAGTTCTTTGTGGGGTGACTGTGCAAGGCTCTTTTTACTAATCCTGGAGAGATGTTGGAGAGAGGGTCATTGGGCATTGAAACAGGCTGCCCAGGTAGGTGTTTGATTCACCTTCCCTGAAAGTGTTTAAGGCACGGGTGGATGAGGTCCTGAGGGGCATGGTTTAGTGTTTGATAGGAATGGTTGGACTTGATCATCTGGTGGATCTCTTCCAACCTGGTGATTCTATGATTCTATGATTCTGTGTTGGCTCATCAAACCTGTCTCAGATGTCCTCTCTGGCCTGAGTGCACGGGAACTGATCAGCTGTCTGCATCACAGACCTCTACTTTTGTTCCAAGGAATCCCACCTCTGGTGCATTCTAGTGAGCCTTCAGGTTTGTAACACGACTCTCTGCATGGCAGAGATGACAGTCTGTGTCTGCTGTTGGCTCAACACAGGCAGCATCTCACAGAGCCCCTAACTGTGGTAAAGGAAGAGTGAGATGCTCCTTCTCCTCCTGAGCAGGCCAGCATACACTCTGCTGGAGCTGGGCTCGAGGAACAAACCTGATTCTTGAGCAAACAGCCAGCAACACAATCTGATTTTCGTTTGTTAGTCACACTGTGTATCTTGAAGGAGAGGCTGGTTTCTACTGGTGAGCAACTTGTTGTACCAGCCGCACCATGGTGAGAAAGCTTGAGTTTTGAATAGGTGTGTACTCCAAGCAGTGCTTAGACACGGATGTTTGCTAAAGGATAACTGTCCCTCTGGTGTGCCACCATTGATTGGATGGGACAGTTGCATAAAATACCTCAGAACAGACCAGATTCCATTCTCCAAGAGAGCCCTGAGGCTGTTCCCATTCAGAAGAAAGGCGGACATCAGCAGCAACATGTCTCAGCTGGAAACTGCAATGGGAATGATCATTGCTGTCTTTGACAAGTATGCAAAGGCTGATGGCAACAGGCAGAGCCTCACCAAAGCAGAACTGAAGACCCTCCTGGAAAAAGAATTCCCAAATTTCCTTGCGGTAAGAAAATAGCATTGCATAATTTCTGTGGAGCGAACACAAAAGCTGCCTGTAGACATAGAGTTTAGTACATTACAGGGAAAATTACATTCTGAAATATGCAATGGTTTGCAGGAAAATGAATTAAAAAAAAGTATTTGCATATACTATGTAAAGCTGATGCAAATATTCAGGGTCATTCCTAGTTTACTCAATTCACCACTAAAATTATCAGGACAATGGCTTTGAAATAGATTGTGTTTCATCCTCAGAATTCACCCACTTCGCCTTTATCCCTGGATTTATAAGCTGTTATCATGTGGTAAATGCTGTGAAAGTGCTTATGTTGTCAGCAACTGAAGATCTTGATCGCAGATGGGGAATCTTTCTAAATATTTATGCAGTTACTTTCTTCGGGTATTTATACTACAAACTCAGTATGCACATCAAAATGATGCATAAGCAAGAACAACAGATGAATGCAGAGCAAACTGGTTTGCATTTGTCTTTAACAGAAAAAGAAAGATCTGAAAAAATGCTTTATAGCATAGGTTTGTACAAAATCATCATGTGCATTTAGGTAGGTTTTATGTATATGTTTTATATATATATACACACGTGTATATATACATATATATGCACACACGCATATATGTGTGTGTGTATATATATATATATATATATATATAATTTCTTTTATTAGGCATTAAAAAGGCTCAATATATTAGAATAAAAACTCTAGCTGCCTGGGAGACAAAATGCTTTTCATTTTCAATTGTTTTTTTCTTTCTTTCACTAAAAATCCAGAAAACACTTTAAAATTTCTTGTTCTTTCCACACAGGAGTAAAGTTTATCTATCCATACGCTATTATTCCTAATTGCTAAAGAGTAAAACCAAACATTGTAAATGTGGCTCCCACTTTTTTTTACCCAGCATAATTCAATTTTTTAATAACTATTTCAGGGCATACAGGTAGGGTACTTCAGACAACTTAGTATCTTTCCATGCAAGCTCTATCAAATCACATTTTGACCCACAAATGAAAGGTTGATAGATGGAAATGGCTCTGAGAAACCCCTGGAAAACAGATCTGTGGTTGTGACCCAACAACATCAAAGGAAGCATCCTTCTCCTGGACATGGACCTGTATTTTTCTGTAGCACATCTATGTAAAGAAAAACAAAACTAACATGGGCACAGAAATCCCCCAGAAACATGACACTTAATCTAGAAGATGTTGGGGAGACATTGCACTAGACAACTACTGAATGGGATGATGCTCAAAGGTCATTCCTGACTACAGTTACTGGCCTGGCACCACCTTTTCCAGTCTCCCACAGCTGTTCTTGCTGGTTCTGCTCATTCCTTGAAACTGATGGAAAAACGGGAATTGTCAGGGAGATTATTAGCTGAATGTCCTCTCACGTTTTAGTCTAGTCTCTATTTCTCTTCCTATTTTGCTGTTCTGAGGATTAAAAAAAAAAACAACAAACAAACACGACAAAATAACATTTTATGCCAGTACATAAAATTTATTTAAACCAACGATGTCTTGTTTCGCAGACTAATAAGTGCATGGAAAAAAAAACAAGAAAATAAATCTGATTTCAGCAAAAATAGTTTTGCCTGCATTTTACTGACAGTTATAATCAAGTTTGGTGGGTTTTCTTTTCATTTGCAAAAATGTCTGGGGAAACAGTCTTTTAAATACTCCTATATATTTCTAGTCTTAAAATTGGTTATTCCTGACACAGCTCAGAACTTTGTGGAAATGCCTTGAATCAGTCAGAGGAAGAAATAAATCCATACCACAAACTAAAGAGTTGAACTCAGTTCACAAAAAATAATTCCTACATGTGCATTTCAGAAGTACTTCAGAGGCAAAGACTAATTCATATATTTCACTAAATAATTTAAAATGTTTCCCTGTGAAACTCAAACTGATTGTAATTTTCAGGGTAAAAAAGAATAAAACTTTCCACATTCATCAGTCAAATCTGGGGAACTGGCTCATTTTTCAGTGATTTTTAAAGTGCATGTATTTAAAGTGAAACATAAAGTTACTGAATGAGAAATTTAGATAATTAGACTGTGATCAAGAAATGCCACCAGATTTCAGCTAAGGTAGTCATTATTTTACATTCCTGGAGATTTTCCAAAGGCGTATATGAATTCTTCCTAGTATATTACCTTTGTTTGTTTGTTTGTTATCTTCAACAAAATCCACAGGGTTGTTCCCTACATACAATAGGTCTCTACTGCCATCCCTTGTTTATTTTTAAAACTGCATTTTCTAAAACTAGTGGAGATTTTCAGTGCTGGACTTGAGACAAAAGCCCTCCTGGAAGCTACTTTAAAAGGAGGGGAAACATTCCATCTTTTATTTCTGTGATTTTTCTTTTTTTTAATTCCTATACTTGGATGGTTCTTCACCTCAAGACGACAGTGGTCTCCAGACGAACTGGTTCAGTCAACCCATCAGAACTATGGCAATTTAGAATGAAAAAGATTTTTCTGACATTTCTCCCTGCCCTAACTCGTGCTCAGCATCTCACTGGCTTCAGGAGGTGTCTTCCCAGACACCGGCTCCTGCGAGCAGCATTTGCCAGGCACCAAGGCCAGAGACAGCAATCAACCAGGTTGGAAGAGACCCACCGGATCATCAAGTCTAACCATTCCTATCAAACACTAAACCATGTCCCTCAGCACCTCGTCCACCCGTGCCTTAAACACCTCAGGGAAGGTGAATCAACCACCTCCTTGGGCAGCCTGTTGAGGCAGTTTGCATCTTTGCTGGGCTGGTAGAGCTTAACAAAGCTGAAATCTGTCATTTGCCCCAAGAACATGCCATTTTGCAGAACTGCAAACACCCCTGAGCTTCTGCTGAGCCTTACTAGAGGAGCAGATGGAGACCTCAGAACTTAGCAGTGATAAATGTTATTTTTAAGCACAGAAAATGTTCTTCTCCATGTCAATGCATTAGTGCAGTTCTCGGGTGTAATAAACCTCACAGTGATGTGCTTGCAATGTGTAAAGGGTGGGAAGATGAGCAGGCAGAGGTGCAGTCCTGTGCGGATGCAGCCCACTTACCACGCTGGGCAGTGAGCAGTGGTCTCAGCCAAACACAGGGCAAAGGAACTCAGTGCTTTATAATCAGACTTACAATGCACAAACCAGAAGATAATTTGAAAAAAAAAGAAAAAATAACTTGCCAGGAGAAAATGTGATGATCTGACACTGCTTAGCAGTCCTACAGCAAGGCTGCGTGCAGGAGCTGTTGTCCTTCCATCACAATCCCATGGAAAGGGATGACATGCCTGAATCAGCCTCCCACTCCTCAGGTGCCCTGCAGCACATTTTGGCAACAGCCCAAGCCTCACTGTGCCTTTGTTTGGGGTACACATAGTTCTGATGCTGTGTCAAGGGTTGTGCCACCTCTCACCTCAACCTGCTCCTTTTCTTTTGCAGTCGGGGAAGGACAAGGATGCAATTGATAAAGTCTTCAAGAACCTGGATGAAAATGGTGATTCTCAAGTGGACTTCAAAGAATTTGTCATCTTTGTGGCAGCTCTGACTTGCTGCTGCCACAAATATTTTGAGCAGCAAGCCAAATAATTGTCAAACTGCTCTCAAAAAGCTGTCTTTGCCTATGTTCCATATGCTAGTGGTATGGATCCCTTCATTTCTTCCATGTGCCACCAGTTTACAAGCATGATGGAATGTAAAAATAAATCCTACTGTGCTTTCTTCCCTGCCTTGAATGTTAATTTCTACTGCTTTGTGGAAGAGCCTGGGTATAGTGGCTCTCATACACTCTCTTTCTCTGCTTTTTAAAATTCTATTCTTAGCCAAAAGGCTCAATAATCATCCCTGTGCTGAGGCCACACAAGGGTAAGTGTGGCTGGAACCATGAGTCAGCTGGAGGCTGCTTTTATACCACAGCATCTGTGGGATGCAGCCTGCCAAATCTTCAGCTGATGGAGACTGCAGCCTAAATCCGCATGTGCAGTTGTTGCAGGGCTGCCATGCAAGCTCCTTCTTGGCCAGAACAAACCCAAATACTTCTCAGGGGCCACAGTATGGAGGATTCTGTGCAATTTTATGTGCTGGTGAACAATCACATCCAGCTCAAATGGATTTACTTCCTATAATATGATAAGGCTTTTGTACTGATATAATGTTATTATACGATTGGCAATACAGGTAGGGTTGTACACTACAATAATTTTGTTTTAAATAAATTTAAATACCTCCCAAATGGCATGCCATAATATTTCTTCATGAGCAAGACTATTGACAGCGGTTCTAGATTCTTTATCTGAAAAATATCTGTGCAGAGAAGTAAAAGAGTCTGGTTTCATTGGAGCAGGCAAAAGACATCAGCTGTGACTCAGCTGTGACTCTGCAGCAGGAGCAAGACTGAACCAAGTGGTATTTTGGAGCACTTTGCAGGTCAGCATTGCAGTCCAAACTGAAAAAAAAAAAAAATAATTAATTCTAGTTCCCTTATCTTCAGAATGGTCCTGTTGTTTGGTTCTATTCCTATCTTATGCCAAGGATGAAGTAACTCTCTGTCCTACAGCACATGCAAACATTCTGTGCAGGTAGAGGTGCTGCAACTCCCTCCGCAGCTGCACAATACTCTTGTGCAGCATTCCAGCTCCAGCTGGAGATCATGCTGCACAGCAAACATAGAAATGAGAGCTTTGTAGCCGCTGAGTGCTACTTTAACTGCAAAAATACTTCCCTTTCCCTGCTGAAGCCAGGTACAATGTACTGCATTTTCTAAGTCTGAAGTTAAGCCACAGGTTTGACCTGTTTGTACCTATGAGTAGGCATATGCCTATTTAAGTGCATCCATCTTTTTCAAGATTGATTTTCTTATTTTGGGGCACAAAGCTGTCCTTTCATCTAGCTGCATTTTGCTTCTCAGTTTGACTGCACTGTCCAAATGAACTAAACACCACTTAAATCTTTATTCCTAATACCAAGGGTAGTGTGCCCCAACAACCTTTAAGGGACATGACTGCCAGCTGCTCCGGGAAAGGCTCTGCTTTTCCCTGCCCTGCCACTGTTGGGTCAAACCAATCCATTGTGGTACAGGGGCTGGGCTTCCCTTGGCCATCCTTTCTCTGTCCCCACAAGAGGGACTTGGTTTAATGTTTGATAGGAATGGTTGGACTGGATGAGCCAGTGGGTCTTTTCCAACCTGGAGATTTTATGATTCTAAGAGCTGTCTAAGCTCAGTAAGACTTCAGAATCTCACAACCCCTTCACACAATATGAGGCTGCTGTACACCATAGCTGGCATAGACACCTGCAGAGGGATCTCCTCACCCCAGAAGCATCACTGCCACAACTGCTACAAGTGGAAGCAGCTCACTGTCAGCTGCCAGTGGTGCTGCAATGGATTCTGGCAGCCTTAACAATGGCGAAATCAGACAGAGACCATTTGCAATCAAAAAGTAGTGATTGTTGCCCACATTCATGCCTTCTCTCCCTAGCAACTTGTTGAGAACAGATTCCCAGCATAGCACGGACTTAAAACAAACAACTAATAATTATTCCTCCTTCTCTAATAGACTTCATAAACTATCATCTGTGTTCAACAGGCTGCTCAAGAAAGAGAACACGTCTAGCTGTGTGACTGCGCCTGTGTGTGAGCATAGAATCATAGAATAGTTAAGGTTGGAAGGGACCTTAAAGATCATCTAGTTCTACTCCCTCTGCCATGGAGAGGGACATCCCATTAGATCAGGCTGCCCATGGCCCCATCCAACCCGGCTTTAATCATAACTGTCCCCTGCCAAGAGGGACAGCAATGGTGTGACCCTGGTGCTGCACTGCCACAGACTGAGCTCATGCGACAGAACTGGGTCCTGCCCTCTGGCCCCAGATCCCTGTGCCATGACTATAACACTGTGTATCATACATGCAGAAATAACGTTACTTTCTTTATTTGCAACAGTAATATTTCTCTGTCCTACCTGAGCAAGAAAACTGCTAATTATGAAAATGTCCAAAAGTCTTCCCAATCCAGGGATTCAAAATTACCTTTTTTTCCAGAGACCACTCCATATTTTTTCAGTTGTTTGAGATACTCTTGCGGCTCTAATCCCAAATGTCCCTGTTCAATGACTGTTGTGCAGCTCATAACCAGCAAGGGCTGGCAGATTCCAATATCACATCCATCACTATTTTGCCAAGGCTATAAATGAGCAAATCACTCTCCTTATTGCAAAGGAAGCTGCTTATAAATTACAGAGCTGAATTTCATAGACTGCTGGTATGAACCAGTAAATTTCAGATCTACTGGTATGAACCATCCTCGGGTAAGGCAGTTTAGGCAATACCTGTCACCAGTTGATTGGTGTATCTGTTATGTTTTTTTTTTTTAATTTATTTTCCCTTTGCCAGCTTTAACATTAACATCTAAAAGGTTTCTTTTGCATTGCTTCATAATAGCCATCCTCACTGAAATTATATTTTTACCACTGTGTGGCACTAAATGCAGCCTTTTTATTATCCGTTGAGAACAAAATTCTTTCAATTATTATTGAGATAGAATATAAAGAATTTGTGTTAAGATTTTTTTAAAAAACCATTTTTTTAACATCATAGTAGCTTTGTTTCTAAATAAACACTTCATGTCTCATTGAGAGCATTTCACTGATGGCAGTGGAAGCAGCAGGAGCCAAGAGCCATGTCGGGGCTCCATCCCTGGTGCTTTGGTTAGGGCTTAGCTGCAGCATCCCAGTTTCACTCTTGTGAAAGTTGTTACCCCTTGTTTGTAAATTGAAAAGCCCTTGAGAAGTTTACTGCAGTATCTTTCTACACCCCACTGAGATAGCTTTTAAAACACACCTTTTAAAAAGCACATTGCTGAAATGCTCCTCTCTTGTTAGCCAAGAGATTCACCCTGATAATGCATTTTATCCATCAGATTTTTAAACCACACTGTTCAGCAGTCTGAGGTGTTACAATTGTGAGCAATACTGTAATTTATTCATTTTTCTCATTTTCTAAACTTCCTTCCCTGGTATCTGATACTCAAACAATTTCACTCCCTCTCAAGTGCTACTTTGCCCTTTTTCCTGGTTTTGTTCTGGTTTTATCTGTGCTTGTAGGACATTTGAAGGCACTGCTTACTCTGCTTATCTGCAGTTCTGTTCACAGCAGCCTGGACGTGTTTCATAACCTCTCCTCCTCCCAGAATGATACCAAGGAACTGCAATAATCCCAAGCATCCTCATTTCATGAGAGAGTACCTGAGCTACCCTTCTTGCCACCAGATCCAATGTGTTATGAAAGGAGCAAGATATTAGTTTTTCCCATTGTTCCTGCAGGTCGCAACCCTGAAAACTCTTACACTTGTGTTAACTCTCGTTAGGCCCCCTGGTCCCAAAGAGGAGGACGCTCTGTGCTGCTTTGCTAACCAGAGGCAACTGTGCATGTTTAGAGTTGCAGAAAGAGGGGGAAGAAATGGGTATTGGTTGCTTTTTTTTTTTTTTCATTTTTCTCTGCAGATCTTTGAAAAGCTGTAATTCAGTGATGAATATTCATTTCAATGTAGTACTGAAAATTCAACTGATGACACCTCAGAAAGAAAATGATCCAGGTATAAAAGAAATTAACATATAGCTCCCACCTTATCATAGAACAAAAGCGACTTTTCAGAAGATATTATTAAATCTAAAAGCATTTCAGCAGAGTCGCTTTAATATCTTTCAGTCCACTAATTGCCTTCTCTAGTACTATTAATTTTTGCTAAGAATTCACAGTTTACCCAGAATATACTGTGTATTACCTTCCCTGGATAAACTTTTGTCAGGCAGGGTTCAAGGTGCAGAGATGCTAAACTTGATTTTACACCTCACATTTAATCCCAGGTCTTAGGGATACAATGACGTGTCATTCTCTTGTGTAGAATGAGATAGCTTAAGAAAGAAAAAGATAACAGAAGGAGCAGCTCAGCAAATACGAGCTAGCTGTTGTGGGCAGAACATATTTGACATGTTAGCAAAAAAAAGATATGGGAAAAGATACTACATGCGAATTACAAGACGGGAAATCATCATCTGTAATGAGTTTCAGATTAAGCAAGGTTTAAAGGCAGAGGTCAGAAAATCAGCGAAGCAGCAAACCTGTGAACAGGGACGTTTGTTTATACAGAAAAAAATACAAATTTGTATTAACAGTAGATACTTTCTAGAGATGAATTAACTCCAGTACCTATAGCAGCCATTTTGAAATTTGATGGGGTACCATCAAGACTCTTCAGGTTTTAAATATAGCACGTTGAAATCTCTTTTCTGAATGTATACAGGAGAAAATAAGCATAACATCATCTAACCCTGAAGTCACTTTTAGTCACTTATATTGTGGGTTTACCTGAGAAGGTTTCTCACTATTTTACTCTCAAGTTCACTGGGGCTCACAGAAAAAGATAATTCACCCAGTCAAGCATAGCACTTATCTTCCCAGTAAACCCAGCCTGGATCTGGAAACTGCAACTTTCTCTGCCCTCTAAACATCCCACACAGGCAGCATGTGGTTCAACACTTGACCTACAGTGCTAAGATCAAATTCTTTACTAAATATACTTTAGCTGCTGGTTTCCATATAAAAGGTGGGTAGAGGGGGAGGAGATGCTACCTATCTTTTATGCAACAGTCTCACAGTGAAATGCTCCTGTAGGAGCTGGGAAATTGTGTTCAAACCTTTCCTTCGCTGAAACCCACACACACCAGCTGAGAACACTAAATAGCAGGAGCCAGGACTGCAGGAGACCCAGGGTACCTGCCACCAGCTCCCTCCATCATATCGGAGACGAAGGAGGCTGAGAAGGCCTGAAAAAGGGCACACAAGAAGCTGCACATCTCTGTAGCCTGGTAGAGTATACAGCTGGCATCACAGGTGTCTGTGTCCCAGATATACTATAAGGGCAGGTTCTGGATTTTAATCAATAAACGCTTAATGTAAAATACACAACCATAACCCAAAAGATACTCTTTGCCAGGTAGGTTCCCGAGCTGCCAAACAGTAAAACTATGCTCACTGCTCTGGTCCCCTCTCTTGGACCATGTTCTCTGCAACAGGCTAAAAACATTGCAGAAGAGGACAGGAAGGAGCATTTCTTCCTCCTTATCCTCATCCTCCTCCTGCTCCAAGCAGCCAGGCAGCCCTGCAAAATGGTATGAAACAGTGGGTGATGCTCAGCCCACCACCAGCACATGAGCACACCTCCCTCACCATAACCACTCAGCAGTCCTCTGCAAAGCTCTTAAATGAAAAAAACAGCTGACTCCAGCTCAGATACCTGAAAGGAAGGATTGAGATCTCTCTTTTGCTAAAGAAGGTTCATGGCTGCAGCCCCAATGAGGTCCAGGGCTAGCCTAGTGTCCTCAGGGACATCAGTGGCTGTAGCTTGCGTCCAAGGAGCACCCTAACACATGGACTCCTGCTTTTAGGTCCCTTTCTGAGATACCTTTCCCACATGCTGGGAGCAGAGCTTTGGGGCTGAACACAGGTTTCTGCAGTCAGCTCAGATCCACCCACGTGGAAATTAGTCATTCCAGCAGCTAATTGACTATACTTCTGTACAGCTTTTTCAGGCCATTTTCTTCCCCAGACTCATTCTGTTCTTTTTCCTTCCAGTCAATACTTTTTTTTACTCCTCTGCCAACCTGAAAACCTCTGGGTCACAGCTTGGCTTTGCGAGTTATTCATTTTCTGAAGAGAGGGAAAATTTGATCTTTTTTAAGGGCACAGCTCTGCTGCTCTGCTGCAGGTGATCAATGGGCACATGCGCCACATTATGCAGCAGGACTAGGCCCCAACATTTTCTATATATAGCTTTGATTTTGTCTAGTAAACCTTTCCATTAAATACAAATATAAATGCACAGAATTTCTTTTTCCCCTCATGATTTTATGGTTTTCCATCAGATGCAATTGCCAATGACATTTTATTTTGTTTTATGACACACAGAAGTATATCTCTAAAGTATTAGGTAGCTACTGGCTGTTGAATTCAGAAAGAATAAAAGGTTCCTGAAAATAAATGGATAAGAAAGCTGAGCAGAGATGTGCTTCAAGAGCCAGGAACTTCATCTCCAGGATCTCCAGGATATAGCACAAGCACAGTGAGACTGAACAAACCTGCAGGTCACTGCCACAGTTTTGACCTTACTACCTACAAGAGTTTAAACCTGTTGAGGGTTTGAAATTCTAGAGCAGGGGGTTTGCTTTGGAAACATTTTAATGTCTTAACACTTATTTTTACTTTCTGCCACAAAATCCTTGTTATAGTGATTATAGCTTATTTCTTTCTCCTCATTTCCAAACCCTACTTTGTAATTTAAGTTTGACCAAGTGGTTACAGATGAAGATGTTCTGGAAGCCACTGATACATTACAAAAGTCAATTTCATGTTTCTGAATTAACTTCCTCACCTGTGCTGACCTCAGCTAGTTCAATCTCCCCACACTCTCTGAGATTTCACATCCATCAGTGTAAGTTAATAGGTTTAAAAGGCTGAACAGTAAATCCTGCAGAACAAGTAAAAGGCCAAACACTCTGTGCCCTGTACTGCTCTTTCTGCAGCTGTGGAGAGGGCCATCTGAAATGAATATTCAGTCCCCCTTGACGAAAATAACTTCTTCCCTGTCTGCCTTCCCAAATGAAACTGCTGAGAGAAAGAGAAAGCCCAGAGAGGCAGCTGTAGGGGAACTGGAACAGATCTGAAGTAAATAATAAATCTCAAATAAATCAGGGATGATGCTAGGTTGGTCATCTGAGGGCTCTGTAGTTTGAGGCAAAGACACATGCCTTCCCTGGGGTTCTGCCTGGGGCTGGGAGAAAGAGAAAGCCCAGAGATGCAGTTTTAGGGTCCTGGAAAGCATCTAACAGAGCTAACTTGGAGCCACTGCTTGATTTCACTACTGTAGAATTCATGGTCTGAATGTGGAGCTGGGTGAGTGCCTGGCCACGTGCCACCTCACACTCCAAATTCACAATCCCATTTGCTCCTAAGGCTGGTATTATTCCTAGCAATCATTTCAGAGGCAGGAGGATTTTAGTCTGATTTTGGCAGGCTAAGTGCAATTCCTGCAAACCCAGATACTGCCCTACCAGTCTTTTGATAGAAAAACTGTCAGTTTTTTCACGTCACAAGGCAGCAGCAGCTCCTCACTGACAGGCTGCCCTTGCTAACAGACTCTGCAGGCACATCGTCTCATCTCCATGAGCCAGAGAGGCAGAGATGATAACAGAGGGCAAGATAAAGCCAAGGGAACCTAGCAGTGTGAGGCAGACCTACGGGAAAGGACAATTTCTCCCAGCTGATTTTGAGCTGTAACCTTGTTTTTTCCTGCTCTCCAAGAATTCCTCCTCCTTTTCCTTCCTGATTTCTTCCTGCCCAGATATGAAGGGACCTTTAAGCAAAAAGCTGCTCTGTAGTTTATTTTGTAAATAACAAAATAAAGCATCCCTCTCTGTCTAAGTAAGTCACCCAAAATCAAGCAAAAGAACCATCCTACCCTTGACAGAGGAGGCTGCTATTCTGGGTCACAGATCAGCCAGCACAACGCAGCCCTTTCTAGTGCATCTCACACTGCAGCATGGTAGCTCAGCCTTTCAGCCCTCAGAGAATGAGCACATGAGGAGCTGAATGTAAGCAATGTTTGCTTCCAATTTGCTCAGGCTATGCCCAATGACTTTATTAATAGACTGGTTTGCAGCAGGGTTCAGATAGAACAAAGTTGTACTTCAGATTTGGGTTTGCAGTGCTCCCAGATTTAAAGCACTAAAAATGAAGCAATGTTAACCTTCTTTCTGTAGGATATTGTCTACAGAAGCATGAGCTAAAGATCTCTCTGTACTTTGCAGAGCCCAGTGCTAATGAAAGCAAAAGGACAAATAATTTCATTTTCCTGATACCTTTGGTTAGGACAGGATGGTTCTTCAAGAGTCTTTAAATATCAGTTTAATAACTCTTTTGGGATAACGACTGTGGTGCTTCCCTCCACCAAGCAAGCCTAAGCTACCCCTGTAATCCCCTTTTGAATTAATCTCTCCTCCATGGGAGTGTTTCATGCACTCAGGAAAGCTGGAGGAAGGCTTTTTAGAGATCCAGGAGACCTCTGGATCAGCTTTCTGGGGTATCATGAATGCAGTTGCTGACAGCAGCATGTAGTTAAGGATAATTCTGTGCTTCAGAAAATACTGAGCAAGGCTGCTAACCCCTTAGCAGGAAGAGGATATCACCCCACCATCCACCTCACAGACTAGATTTGGAGAGTCTGGACAAGGTAAAAGAGAGAGGTATCTGTGGGTAGGTTTCTACTATTGCAAAGCATAATTTGGTGACTTCAGTAAATTGCCACTCAGAGGTGCAAACATTGAATTGGAAATTATTCCTCTAGAAGGAATCAGTGCAGGCAAAACCAACTCCTACAGAGCAGTACAAAACACACTGGAAGGCTGCTGTCTGGTGAGATGGTGTCTGGAGCCTGGGCCATGCCCTGGACCAAGACTCAGAAGTACCACACACTGCCCCATCCACAGACTTGTCTGTAACTTGAGAAGGTCATCTTGCACCCAAAGGGTTTAGCAGTACGTACTTGCTGCTTGGTGGTGTGACCTCTGCCATTTTAAAGTCTAACTGTTCTTAGAAAGAATAATCTTCTAATAAATATAAATACATTATTAGGATAGTTAGTGTTTTGTGGTGCCTATTACTGCATTTAGTTGTTTTTTTTACAAGATTTGGGCTTCATATAGCATTGTAAAAATAAAGCAGAAAATGGTTTTCTATACAGCATGAGGAGGACTAATAGGTCTAGATGTTTTGTAATAAATATCCACTTCCCATTTCTTTGCTTTGATCTTTGAAAATGTACACAGTACTGAAGCACAGCTGGAGAAGAATGTATGAAGAGGAGAATGTACAGACCTGGTAAGTGTCACACTTTATAACCACACAATCTCTTCAAACAGCATTAAATGTCAGCTATACTTGGGGACCAAAAGCGGTCACACTCCTCCTGCCAAGCTAAAATAATGCTGATACATTGTCATCAAACCAGACATGGACCTTGGCAGGAAGATATGGGGATTAAGATTCTTGCCTGGAAAATCCCTCAAAGTGATTTGGAAAAAGTACTTGGTCCCCAATTCCAGTTGATAGCAAGAGTACTGAGTTTCACAACTGGTCAACAATATGGGGTGATAGAAGACAATTCATGATAACACACAAAAGAACCATAGATACAATATTATAGGATATCATTTGTTCTCTATTTACACAGTGCCTTTGTTTCAAAGTACAAGTAAAGGATAACAGCAGTGAAACGGAAAGCAATACTTGACAATGAAAGCACACAACTCATCAGCTCTGGATTGCAAGTGAGAACAATAGACTGACTTTACAGAGGAACAGATAAAGACAGTGGGAGAAGCAGCTTGAAAGAAAAAAATAGGTTCCTGTGCTGCCTTTGGAACTGGAGATGCAGAGATCATCACTACTTTTCTTTTAGATCTTGCTTAGTCCTCCTTTGCTGGTGATGTTGTCTCAGTCTGCAATAGCCCATTGCAATGGATGCTGCGAGTTTTAAATCACCTACAGAGTATGTGTACGCTGTATTGATGTGCTTGACCTTCTGAGAAGCACCGCAGAACTTAGCAAATTCACTTCAGCTTTGGTTCCTTCCCTCAGTGAATCCCCCATGCCTTTTGCCCCTTTCTTCCCCAAAGATATTCTGCCTCATCATTGCCATTATCTCTCCTCTGCCAGGAGAATTGGTGCCCCTCTTCTGCCCCCAGACAGTCCAGGGCTTATCTGCCTCTACCCATGGAACATTTTGCAGCTGGGCTACAAATCACGGTAGCACCCAGAAAGATGGCAGTAGATGATAAAGGAAAGAAAAGGGACTCTTTTAGAGAGTATGTAGATGAAGCAGAGTTGGGGAGGATCACTTTTTAGGGCATTGGACCAAGACAGCAGTTACACTTTCTGTGTAGGAAGAATCAAAACTCTTTCATTGTTTGCCAAATAAAACCAAATCTATTCCATTTCCAAGCGAAATGTTACACACAGCCAGTAGCCAAAGGACTGAAAGTGGTAGCCTCGTGGTCCTGGAATCAGCTGTAGCCTGACATGTGGGGTAGGAGTGGGCCCTATCTTCCCAGTCCATCCTAGAATATCCTGAAAGCAAACACTTCAGGACAAACAGAGAAGGACTGTGAGAGATACGTGAGAGATTCTGCAAATGACAGGCAGTGTTAACACACACAGCTTTGACTTTGGTCTCTTAAAATGCTGGGAATTCAAATTTTCATAAATATCTGTGCCAACAGGTTTTGGCTCCACTTAACAAGACTCCACCAACAAAGTCCTGAGCCTTCATTTTTGTTCCAGACCATCTTCTGCAATATCAGGGACTATTTGCTGCAACAGGCTGGTCACTGACCTATATATAGCAGCAGAGCTCAATGCAATAAATGGCAAAGCTGAACTTCCTTTTTAAGAATAATCTAAGTTTATATGCTGGTGCAGCCATTTGACTCTAGAACTTGTGGAGCCTAAAACCAGTGGTTGAATCTGTACCTGGTTCTTGACAGACCTTGTACTACTGATGATTTTGAATCTAAAAATCTCTGTTTAAAGTGGGTTTAGTTCTGAATGACAGACATATTGATGGATGCATGAAGAAACCACATTTCTTACTAGGTAACAGTCTCTAAACACAGTATTTTGTATTAATTTAAAGAGGTCTGCTCTAATTTATGTATACCGCCCTGCCCAAAGGAGGTTCAAATTCCTGTCATAGGCCTCCAGGCAGTGAGGCAAGATAAGTAAAAAATGTTAACAATATCTCTCATTATATGTCCATAGTTGCTTACATATCTTTCAACAGTTTTCAGGGCAGGGATTTTCCAAACTGCTCACCACTGATCTAACTCTGACCTTGTCACTTCCAGTGTTTGAAGCATTCATTCAAAATAGATCTCAACATGAATATAGCATTTAGGACACCACGGTAATTTTTTTTTCTTCTCTTATGAAGTATTAGTTTTAACTCAGTCTTTTGGCAATCCTGAAATAATTTATTCCAGTAGATCCTATCTTCATCTTGCTGTTATTCAGAGTGGTTGATGTTTGATGACACAAGCACATTGTCAATCTTATAATTTCTTCATTAGTATCAGGAGATTTTAAAAGTGCAACTTATGTCACATCTGAATGAAAACCCTTTACACGTGAGAAATTACTGGCTGTCCACTTTGTGATTGAACGCATGCAGCAAGATTAGTGATCATCTGTAGCTCAGCTGTTATTTTTACTCTGTTATCAAAGCCCTAGGGAGGATTTTGTAAAGCTATTTAGCCTGAAGGAAGGGATTAAAGAGGTTTCTCCCCATGAAACATCTGTTGTAAATGTACTCCAATATTCAGAGCAAAATGTTAAAATCGATCAGAAAGGGGAAGAGTCTATTTTCTGTTCAGCAGTTGTACCCTCTGCTCAGCCATCACACAGGTCAACCCACTGTTCCCACTTAACCCACTCAAACCAGAAGCTGACCCACCACTACAGAACAGAGGACCTCTGGATGCTGAGCTCTGCAATACTCTGATGGGATACTTCAACTTCATCGTCAAGCTCTCCTCCCTTTTGTCAGTTAATGAGAAACTATGATTTTAAGCGACTGTTGAGGTCAGAAAAGCAAACCACCAACAATCTCCTTCTCTTCTTGCCCTAATTCCTAGACTCTACACTCATGCTTTTGTGCTCTATGCTCTTGCACACACTTTTTTTTTTCTCCTCCAAACAGGTACCTGATGGAATCATAGAATCGCTTGGTTAGAAAAGACCTTTGAGAACATTGAGTCCAATCATTCCTGTCCACTAAGAAACTATATCCTGGAGCACTTAATCTACTCATCTGTTAAATACCTCCAGGGATGGTGACTCAACCACCTCCCTGGGGAGTCTGTTCCAGTGCTTGATAACCCTTCAGGTGAAGAAATTTTCCTTGATGTCTAATCTAAACCTCCCCTGGTACAACTTGAGGCCATTTCCTCTCATCCAATTATCTGTCACCTGGGAGAAGAGACCAACACCCACCTTGCAACAACCTCCTTTCAGGTGGTTGAAAAGGTCTCCCTCAGCCTCCTTTTCTCCAGGCTAAACAACCCCAATTCCCTCAGCTGCTCTTCTCACAATGCTTGTTCTCCAGCCCCTTCACCAGCTCCATTGTTCTTATCTGGATGCACTCCAGCACCTCGATGTCTTTCTTACAGCAAGGGGCCCAAAACTGAACACAGTATTTGAGGTGCAGCCTAACCAATGTCAAGTCTAGGGGCACAATCACTTCCCTGATCCTGTTGGTCACACTATTTCTGATACAAGTCGAGATGCCATTGGCCTTTCTCACCACCTGGGCACGCTACTGGCTCATGTTCAGTCGGCTGTCGGCCAACAGCCCCAGGCCCTTCTCTGCCAGGCAGCTTTCCAACCACTCTTCCTCAAGCCTTCAGTACTGCACGGGGTTGTTGTGTCCCAAGTGCAGGACTTGGTACTTGGCCTTGTTAAGCCTCATACTGGTGGTCACAGCCCAAAAATCCACCCTATTCAGACCCCTCTGCAGAGCCTCCCTACCTTCAACCAGATCAAAACTTTCTCCTAGCTTAGTGTCATCCACAAACTTAGTAAAGGTACATTCAATTCCCTCATCCAGATCGTGTACGGTGCATAACTAAGCCTACTTTGAGCAACAGCTGATTGTTTTCCCAAATGGACCTCATTATCTACCATACTCCCAATTTGTGTTGTTTTAGGAAAAAAACCCAAAACCAGACTACTAAACAAATATGAGTACTAGCAGTTCTAAAGCTTATATGGCCCAAACACTGTTTTCTGTGCCTTTGTTCTCCTCTCACAGGGCTCTCTCAAACCCACTTACCCCAGCCCCAACATAAAGCTTGTACTCTTGAGGCAGATAGGACTAAGTTTTCTTATGCTTTTACTGCTTATAGTATTTCTTTCTATAATACGTGAGGAGAAAGAAGATATCCAGTAATAAGCAAGCACATTCACTATAGAGCAACGTATGCTGTGCAAACTCAAGTGCTAAAAGTAGTTGGATAAAAACAAATTCTCAATTTACTCTCCTGCTTCATGCATAGAAGATTGTCAGAGTTTAGACTTGATGTTCCTGATTCTTAATGTTTTTTTATTATTGAGTTTAAGAATACAGTCTGGGTTGTTTTTCCCAAAGCAAAAAAAGAAGTAATTTAATTCTTCTTCTCTATATGAGAGGGGAACTTATGCTACTCATGGTTATATATGCTGGGCTCAGTAAAATAAAGCTTCAGGAGAGTGGGGGAATGACTTACTGGTAGCACGGCCATAATACCCTAGTAAGAGCCATAAATGACGCTGATCACACTGCATTTCTATTCTCAGTTCATCCACAGACAAGTGACAGACCCCTTAAAATGCATCATCATCGTTGTCTATGATGATATCCCATCAAACACAAGAAGAGAAATAGCATAAATATGGTGGCTGCTGAGTGCTTAGTAGGACATAACTGTCCTTGTCACTCCATGCTCCCAGCTCAGAGGAAAGGGACTAGAGTGCCTCATTCCTCTGGGCCAAGTTCATCTGCTCCAAGTGAGCTATTGCCAGCAGACATGTGAGCACAGAAGCAGTAGTGAGGTAACAGTGCAACTCTGTGCATGTGTTAAGAAATAATGAAGCAAAAAACTCCTAAAGCCAGATACCTGGGGAGCTCCCAGGATTTACATCCTCTATTTATTGAGGAATGGAAGGGATTTCTTCTTGCAGAGCCAGGCTATGGTAGCATTAAAAAAACCCAAAACCACTCTGGAGGTGTTTAAAAGACAGGTGGATGAGGTGCTGAGGGGTATGATTTAGTGTCTGATAGGAATTGTTGGACTCAATGATCCTGTGGGTCTTTTCCAACCTAGTGATTCTGTGATTCTGTGAAAATAAACCAGAAATTTTTAAAGGACTGCTTCAAGTTGACATATAGAAGAGTTAAGAAGAGTTAGAGATAAAATTTCTAGTGCTGCGTACAAGGATAAGGTCATAAATAAGAAGGTAGACAGTAAAATAATATGAAATACCTGCACCTATTGCTACAAATTGCATCTCGAAGATTAACTGGTAGAGGCATACCAACCAACATTTTGCACTATGGCATGGGCTTGAAAAAGTCCTTAAGAACTTCACTTAGTTAAAGAAATCCTGGCAAATACATTCTGAAAGCCGACAGTGGATATGGTGGCCAAATGACTAGGACTTCTTTCTGAGGCAGTGAGGAAGAGGAGACCAGAATTCTCTTACCACTAATATGCACAGGCTGCACAGTAATCTGGGAGTTCATACTCAGTGCCTTTTCAGACTTTTTGGTTGAGAACAGCAAAACAGTGAAACATGTGAGCTCTTGTCTACTAAAAACTGGAATAAATCCAGAGTAGTGACACAGGGGTCATAAAACAGCCTGTAAATAACCACTGAAAACCTGAGCTATATTAAAACTGGTCATCTGTGATTAAAAAAAGCCTCTCCCTTCAGCCTCTGTGCCCACATCTAGGTGACATGCTGCCCCTCTGCAGGGATGGTTGGGATGCAGCAGCTGACTTGGCAGCTGCTACTGTAATAAAACATTTTCCCTTCAAATCAGAAAGTATTAAAAACACATCAATGAAATGCACCCTGCATTTTTCTCATGTAATAAATCTGCTTTTATATGTAAAGACCATACTTCTTCCTCTGGCAGAACATAACTGTGGAATATTTCTTTCCTCAGAAGGCACTGCACCTGCCTGGTTTCTGGAGGACCTGTGAAGAGCTGATGCAGGAGTGCAATAGAGGAGATTTGTGTAAGGGGCTGCTGGCAGAGGCACAGGAGATGTTCAAAGACATTCATGGGCTTTGCTGAAGATACTGCAAGGAACAAGACATTAGATAGTTTGCAGACTCAGATGGATGATGTAGGACACAGGTCTACCAAACCCCTCCTGGCCCTGGGAAAAGCACTGTCACTCAGTCACGTTAAAACTTTCCTGTATTTCCCATGCATGGACTCTCACTCCAATACACCTCTGAGCACAGCACAAGGCAGGTGAGAGTATTTATTCATGGTAAAAAAACCCTACAGGATGTGAACAGGCTGTTGTGACCTATCCTTTAAGCCAGTTTTACTCAAGCTACTCAGATACCAGCTTCTGTGGAAGGGTAGGTGTATGAGAAAGAAGCTAATTTCCAAGTACACCCTGTCTTTAGAGGCTATTGCCTGGCTCTACAGGACATGAAATTATTCCCTGAAAGGAGTAACCAGGAATAACAGCAGCCTTACATGACATCTGCAGCCAAGTCTTGAACATGGATGACAAACATCTTGCCTTGAATACAATCTTGCTATTCTATTTAATGAAGGCATCTATTAACAAATTATTGGCCAGTGCTTATACAGCTCACCCAAGTATAGCACAATCGGGATTTGTGGTGTGAATGGTAGCTGCCTCTTCTTCCCAGATTTTTTGCAAAATAACTCTAGGAAGGCACACAGAGAAGCAAAGCCTCTAAAACACATTTAATTAGATCAGCTGAATCTGCAGTGTAGAACTTGGAAACTGTCCAGGTTTGGAAGGAATAATTCAGTGATCTGGCTGGGTGACAGTGGACTCTACTGATTTCTATGTGAATCAGCTGATGATCTTCTGGGTTTCCTTTTTCCCTCCAGTCTAGTAACTAATCTGCCCACCTCTTCTCCTATCTATAACCTGTGGTTTTTTGCATTGCCATCTCTCTGCCCTGAAACACACACATGCACTCACTTTTGCAGGACTAGTTTTGCAGGAGTGGAGAAAGTGAGATGTACAGAGTATCGAGACCATTGCACTCAATGAGTACTGGGACCACAGACAAACATGACTTCCCAGGTCCCCATTCCTATGGGATTTCTGCTCTATCTTAACCAAGAAGCTCTGTCTGTGAGGGGAGGGAAGAGGGATATTATATCTCCTGATGTGGCCCTCAGTGACATTTATTTCCCTGGAAGCAAGCTGTAGAAATAATGAAATCAAAGGGTCAAGCGTATCGCTTGCAAAAGCCTGAGAAGCTTCTCAAAGCAGGTCCAAGGCCAAGTCATGTCATGCAGATACTCTGAATTAGCAGAACTCTGTGCGCTGAAGGGCACCCTGATGAAGAAAGAGAAATTATCCTTCATATTGGCAAAGTAATACCTGGGACTAGCTTGCACAATATCATAATCTAGAACTCAAAGTGTCTGTGGCTGTTGCCCAGGTAACTGCTCCTGAACCACTGAGTGTCCCAGGTTAAGGTTAACTCACTAGTCACCACCTTTTAACACTGTCTGAAAAGTGCTGAAAGTGTGTTACATCCCCTGCATGCTCATACGTGAGTTGCCAGAGAAGAAACCCAAGGTGGTCCCTTGAAATGTGGGCAGTGGGGAAGGGACAGAGCAACCAGAGAGCAGACGGCTGGCTTCTGCTGCTGGTGAGGAAGAGAGATGGGGAGCAGTGGAGGAAACTTCAGTGGAACATGGAAAGCCAGGAGTCTTTAGTTGTTGAAACTGCACAGTCAATTAAAAAGACAAGTCATTCCCTGGCATTTTCTCTCTCAGGAGCAAACTGATGGTCAGACACTTTGGAAGGAAACTCATCAGTTTGCTTCTGTAGCTAGAAAATATTTGGACTTAACTGACACTGCTGCAGCTCCAGGGAAAAATACGATAAGGGAGGAGGAGAAAAGGCTTAAAAAGAAGGAGATGTGTTGTGTTTGCACAGCAGGCTGCCAGTCCCCAAGCAGCTGGTAATCATTCCTGCCTGCCTCGCAGAGCAGGTACTTGGTGTGTGCCTGCAGAACGCAGCTGAGTAACACATCTGTGCTCCAGAGGACGCTTCAGCTTCATTGGTTTGTGAGGAAGAATCAAGGCATGTCTTACAAATAAATAGTTTTTGAATGACTGAACACGTGAATGCTAATTTCAGAGGACTTTGTGTGCTGGGTTGGGTTATTATGTGTGTAATAAGGTGCAGGCAGTGACAGAAGCATTTTCTGCAGCTCATTTCTCCTTCATGTGATTTCACTGGTACTCATTCATGTCTGCTCTCACAGTGTAATCGGGTTTTCTGGGAGGAGTGCTCTTTGTTGTCTGTCCTCCTGCAGAAGATTTGCAAAGCTGTGAAAGCAGACTGTCTTTGAGACATCTAAAACTTGGGGGTTTAATTTGAGAAAACAGTTGTGGTGTAGCTCCATCACGAGGACTTTTTAGAAGCTTGAAATGTGATTGTTCCTTCAATTAAACATACTTTCCAAAAATGTTTATTAAATAGTCAAAGCTAAAAAAAAGTGCTAATATGTCATGGATATGCAATATAAGTTACCTATTCAACTCTAATAGCGTTCAAATATCATGGAACTGCTCTGCTGGCACCCAGACCTAATCCCTGAGTATATTCTACATAACTCTAGTCTCTCCAAATCAGAACTGAACCCAGTTTTTTGATTCAGGGCAGGAGAGGGAGTCTGCTTTACCACTTTTAATAACAGAACAAGATATCAGAGTTCTCTTTTTTTCAGGATTCTCCAGTGAGTGTTTTTCACGAACAATATAATTTCTTCTTTCAAGGTAAATATATTGCTCTTTTGATGATTAAAATATGAAATCAAGGAATTTATATTAATCTCATCATTTTAAGCTGAAAAAAGATACCTGTACTGTAAAACGCTAACAAGAATAGACAGATGACAAGAATCAAGGTTTCCACTGCAGTTTGACTCTTGCTATATGCCTGCTGTCCAGACAATTCTTTGACTACAAAGGCCAGAGTGAGTGTTGCCCTTTTACCATATATATGTATTTCAGCTCAATGAGCTTAGCTTTGGACACATACTGCCTCCATTTCCTCTAACAAATGCCTCACTACACGTCTCACCAATGCATACCAGTATCTTTTCTGCACAACAGTCACTACCATTGCGTGCCCTGCAGTCAATGTGCACACGTATGCAACTCAAAGCTAGAAACACCCCAAAGTGACAAACTGATGAATTAGTAAGCTAAACTAAATGGCATTAACCCCAAGTACTGTAGGACTACAGTGAGATTAGAATAATCCAGTTTACGGTTAACAGCCCAATTTTGCTTGATTTCAATCAAATCTGATAGACATCTCCAGAAGTCACCAGTGAGAACGGCAGAGATGTGAATAAGCAGAGAGAAGAATCCTTACAAAACCAGAACAAAAATAAACTCATCCTGAGACTGCTTTGCCCTTTCAGGACTCATCTGAGAAAGCATATACCCACTGACATACACATTTTGAAAAGGGTAGGTAAAACTTCTCTAGTCATACTGATATACTGCCCTACTTCCTACTGCATGCCCAAATATTTTCCAAAACACATCCTCTACCACTGCTCCTGTTCCTAGATGCCTGATCAAAGCAGTATCTTTCGCATGAAAGTCCTATTTTCACTCCACTGAACTTACCAGAGCTTAGAGTTTCAAAAGTACAGAGAGGTACTGGCTGTGCTGTGGCCATTTCACTCCTTTGGGACCACTTCAAAAACATCCAACTGTATAGACGGAACAGTCAGAACTATAAACTGCATGGGATGTTCTACAGATGTTTTTTACTGCATATTCCGAGGGTGTGAATCATAGAGTAAACATGTGGGATTTTTACTAGTCATAAATGGTAATCATTGGAGACAAATTAAATGTTACTAAGTATTTAATTTTTGGTTTTGCATTTCTTAAACCCTTCTCGCAGTCTCTTCTCTAACAAGGTTGATGTAGTAGTGTAAGATCCAAAAAATATTTTCCATGAAGTCCCAAAAATATTTCCCAAGGAGAGAAGACTTTGAGGAGACCTTATAGCGACCTCCCAGTACCTGAAGGGGACTACAAGAAAACTGAGGAAAGACTTTTTACAAAGGCTTGTAGGGATAGGATGAGGGCAAAAGGCTAGATTTAGACTAGACATAAGGAGGAAATTCTTCACAGCGAGGGTGGTTAGGCACAGGAACAGGTTGGCTAGGGAAGTTGTGGATGTCCCCTCTCTGGAAGTGTTCAAGGCCAGGCTGGATGGGGCCTTGAGCCACCTGATCTAGTGGAACATGTCCCTGCCCATGGCAGAGGGGTTGGAATCAAATGATCTTTAAGGTCACTTCCAACCCAAACCATTCTCTGATTCTATGAAGTCCAGAGGAAAATCCTTACATCACATCCAATGGTAATGTTTAAATCAGGGTAACATGTTGTCCTACATAGTTTCAGGCACAAATGTCTCATTTACACTCGGATACTGCTTGGTGTCTCAAGGTTGCACTTCTAGCAGTGACGTGTTCACTCTATTTAGCACAATTTTAGAGAAACCACAAAGCTTTTCAGGAATAGCAGGAAACCCACGTAATGGGAAAGGCTGCATGGCACAAAGAAGCAACAGTGGAATTCAGCCATCAGGGGATCATCCTAGTCAAGGATGCAATTCAGGGTCAGCCTGTGAGACACTCAAACTCCTCATAGTGAAATTGAAAGGGAGATGTACCTCAGAGGAGTGAAGAACCTAGTTAATATCAAACAATAATACAAATTCTGTCCTGATACCATCAATGAAAGGATATTAATAAGTTTTTTGTTAAGAAGTACAAGGTTGCCTTAGTCTGGGGAGCTACAAACTAACATGCATTGATAGCATTTGGATGATTACTACACACTTCCACAACAGCGTAACATGACATTGAAAAGTTTCCAGCACTGTACACTGATGTATTAGGACGTGATTTAAAAAGAGTAATTTATTTTAAAAAACATTCAATGGAGAGGCAGAGCTACAAGGCAGGGTGACCACCAGCTCTCAGCTGTGTGACACTTTCTTTGGTTATCCTATCAGGATAGCTTTAAGATTACAGCTTTTCCTTCCAGATTACAGATGGATGGATGGACTGTCAGATTAGCCCTACTCCTGAGCAGATTTGCCTTTCCCTTTTATGTCCTAGCTTTCGCTACCTTCTGCCTTTCTCCATCTGATTAGATGAATTATCAAAGCATATTTTTGTGCTGAGCAGAAAACCCTACCCCAGTGCAGCATGGATAAATTTTCAAAAGAACCTAATCTTGGTTTTGATGAAGCTTTTAACAAACAGAGAAAAAGCAGTCTGCTAGTCTATAGGTTGAGTCAACTGGGTACTCCTGAAGCTTAACTGATGGGTGTTCATTGTTCTGAAAGGCCTCCAAGATTTTAGTTTTTAAACTCAGGCTCTATCACAGAATCACAAAGTTGTAAAAGACTCCCAGGATCATCAGGTCCAACCATTCCTATCAACCAATAAACTATGTCCCAGAGCACCTCATCCACCCATGTTTTAAACACCTCCAGGGAAGGTGACTCAACCACCTACCTGGGCAGCCTGTTTCAGTGCCCAATGACCCTTTCTGTGAAAAAAAAATTTCTGAGATCACTGTCACCTTTCGGTCTTCACTCTCTCCCCTGAACCTTCCTGCTGCTTCCTCGCCCTGAGCCTCTCCTGGACATATGTCACCACTGTCTTGTACGTTTCTCCCACACCTGTCTGGACTTCCTGCAGTCAGGGTTGCAGCCAAGCCCAGCAGATTTGGTGGAGTTTATCAGCTCAGGTTCTACCAGCAATAGATCTTTCCCCATTCAGGGCCAGTGTCCCTTGCCACCAAGGCGTGCCTCTGCTGTCTGAAGCTTTGGGAAAGAAGGAGCCTCAATGTAACCCCAAGCCAACAGGGACCCGTGGCACCATTCCCTCCAGCCGTGTCATGCTGTGTCAGGAGCCTCTCTGCAAATTACTATGTCTACGTATCACAGCCATCTGCCTGTCAAAAATAGTAGCTTTGGTCTTGAGGTCGGTATAAGGAGGATGGTACATCCAGACAAACGAGCACACTCGCTCTCAGCAGGGCCAATTAGCCAAACTGGTGGTTTAATACAGCTCCAGAGCTGGCTTATTTTCTGGTTGTGACCTTGTTTGCCTCTAATTTGGGTAGCTTTGCATGCTGTCACACTACATCTTGAGCCCTGGCAACATCTATGCCACTTCTGAAATGCCACTTAGTCATTTAGTTCATATAAGTCTTGTCACACTCAGCAGAGCTATACGTAAATATGTTTTAAATATCTAGGCACCAGCACACTTCTCAGGTGGTTCCAGGAATCGAGCCCACACAGCCATTTAATGCCAACCTGAGAGCTGCTGACTGCTGCTTTATGCAAAACCTGGACTAATGCATTATTTTATCTATCTATCTATCTATCTATCTATCTATCTATCTATCTATCTATCACAAAAGTAAATCAAATTGCAGCATAAAATAGAAGAATAAAATCATGCTACTAGTTTACAGAAAGAGGGAACGGTGTGAATGGGCATCTAGAAGACTGAATATCCACCAGAAAATAGAAGTTCAGGGACAAGCCCTGAGAACAGCTTACGTTTATTTGAATAATAAAATCCTGTCTGTCTCCCTCCTTTGCTCTTGAGGGAGGAAACTAACACTTAAAAGATGTACATAAACTTTTCAAGAAAACAGTTTAAATGAACTGACTGTCTTAAGATTTACTTTCAAAATTAATTCCCATACCCTGTGCTCATAGTCACAAGGTTTAAGGCAGCAGTAGCAACAAAACTAGTGGGCCTTTACCATTAAGACACACCCTTAGCAAAAAAAAAAAAAAAAGATTTAAAAATTTTAAAAGTCAGGAGAAAAATAATCATTGTACCTGCAAAAGTCTGAATTACTGTACTATATCTGTATTTTAGTATTACCTAATCATCAAGGTCGAATTATCTTGTTATTGCCATCATTCTCCAAGAACCAATTGTATTACTAAAGACATTACCAAAAAAAGGAATTTTCCTGATTAGCAGGAACAATGTAAGAGAAGTAAAAAAAATAAGTTTATTCAGTGTTTTGGAGGGATAGACAAAGTCAGATTTCTGAAAAATTGCCTCTTTCATCTCTCAGAAAATGGAGCCTGTAATTATATTCTAGATCTTGGTAGAGACTTAAGGGTTTTTTTTCTCATTGTTATGCACTTCTGCTTTATATGTATGTTAATGTGCCTCTTAAAAGTTTTTGTAATTTTTATGTATAGCAGCTTCATTATTTTGAGCAGCAGTAAAGTAATCTTGAAAATTTTCATCCTTTTTCCATACATTTTTTGCAAATCTTGCTTTGCATAGATGTGAGTTTGTAACTTAGTATTTTCAGCCTCTGTATTTACAGAAAGAGTGTGAAGTAACCACAGAAAGCTGCAACCACCTTCATACTTGAGCAAAATGGAAAGGAGATATTGAAAATGAGCTGCTGTTAAGAAGAACTCCATTCGATAGCAAATACAGATGTCAGGTTGTGCTGGACGGGTGTTGCAGGAGGCTTTGGAAAGGCAGGCAGGGTGGGGAGGTGCGATTAGCAGGGGCCCTGGCAGGGCTGGGGTTATCACTGGCAGGGACTTCTGCCAGGTCATGGGGCAGCGTTTCTCTGAAGCGGACAATCTGCAGGAGTTTAGGCATAACAAAATGGATAAAGTGTGTTTTCATAAACACAGAAAGGATGCAGGCTCTCACTGCGGAAACAGCTGCAAAAATTGTCAGTGTTTTGGAGTCTGACTTTCTCAGCTTCAACTGCTAAGATGTTTAATTCTTCACAGAATATTTATACAGGCAAATGTGATTATAAGCAAAAATTTAAGGTCTGCGTACGGGTTAAAAAGTATTTTCAAGGAAATACAGTGTCTGGGAACTTGCTTTTGCAAAACCTGATAAAAACAGAAGGAAGAACTGTTGGGAAAAAAGGAAGCAAACTTTTTTATGTGATGTATTTCCCCACAGAACAGTCACTGAAGCAGAGACTCAAGTTTCAATTCATGCAAATCTCCAGTTTAGGGAAGTACACGAATATCACAGTGTAGGTTTCAGATATCCTGATCTCTCAGACCCACATTCTGCACAGAGAAACCAAAAGGAAAACCTCAGGCACCTCTGGCATTTGCAAGATTACATGAATAACTGTGTTGCTTCACTCACCTTGTACTTACTGTAGGGTGGCTATTTTTGTCTGCAGCTGTAACGCAACACTGTAGTGATACCTTACTGTGGAAGTGCAAGGGGCTTCACAGTGTGGTTTCATTTAATCTTGGGGTGATTGCTCAGACTGAGCCCCACCAGCTGCCTCAGCAGGGCTCCAGGTAGCAATGCAGCACATTCACTTTCAAAGGTCTTTCGGGGGAAACAGTTTTCTTTGTGTCCTCATTATAACACAGCTCTATTTCATACTGTCGATGCCTTATTTTTTGCTTATAAAAGGGTTTCCATTTTTAATACCTTAATTCCTGCTCAAATTCTAGAGATGTGTCAACAGATAAAAAAATGCAGGGCACCTAAATGTTCAACACAGTTCCATGACTGCTACTAGATGATTTAAATGTTACTCATGATACAGATCAGGAAGCTTGCGCTCGCAGATCCTTTGCAGGACTAGGACCATCCTCCACTTCAGCTCTCTGTGCTCAGCCATGTTTGGCTTTGGCATGTTGCATATGACAAGGCCAGCTGTACTAGTCGGAGTCTGGACGTCAAATCAAGAAGCAAGAGCAAGCAGCTATCTCTGGTGTCCTCCCCCATCCCCCAGCAGAACACATTTTTCCAGAGCCACTGATGTTCTTCCAGCACAGACCTGATTTATGACCAGTGCCTTCAGGAGCTACTGCAATGCACATTCTTAATTTGATAGCAATAGTCACAGTAGCACAAACTGATAACATTTACAGAGGGTCTTTCTGTAAAGGATTTGTATTTACAGAAATATATTGCATTAGTATTTCCTGTTTTCAAACATTCAAATCTGTGCATATGCATGTTCCTGCATTTGTATAAAAATATCCTCAAGATGCTCACAGTAAAACATTACTGAAACATGTACAAATACACACACACACACACGAGAAATACAGAATGAAAATTAAAGAAAGAAACACACTGAATATCATAGAAATACACTAAATGAATACCTGGTTTTAAACTGCCTATTCAGCCCACAGAATAGTCCAGCAACTGTGTTGCTCAGGCGGATGGTCCCCTCAGCTACATAAAGTTAAACTTAGCAGCTGGGTAAAACAGTTGAGTTACTTTCTGATTTTCACACATTCAAGCACGTTAGGCAATTAGCAGGAACACTTTGAGGATTAGCTTTTGCAAGCCCTGCTAGAGGGGCCTCCTGTCCTTAGCCCTGCTGGAACTGCACATCAATGAGCTAATGCACAGGTTAAACCTGCACAGCCTGTGCCATTTGCTGCAAAACACTTTGCACGTGGTAATAGCGTCTATTCTATTAACTCTGAATGTTTGTAACATCTATAAGCTCTTCATTTGATAGAGGGCAATAAATGAAGGTGAAAAGGGCAGTCCCTGACCCACAGTGCAGAGTTCTGCAGCAGTGCGCAGTAGCCTCGGGTGGTTTTTATGCCCAGGATTAAC
Organism: Coccyzus lansbergi; assembly: GCA_033558105.1. NCBI lineage: Eukaryota > Metazoa > Chordata > Aves > Cuculiformes > Coccyzidae > Coccyzus > Coccyzus lansbergi. Next base: position 3,465,613 of record JAUMJK010000128.1, read on the forward strand.
AGGGATTGGGAACGATGCAGAAGCAGCTTGCTGAATCAAGGGTCGGAAATTGCTTTGCAGGGCAATTTCTCTGGTAAGATTCAAAAACAATGATGATTTTTCAAGTCCAAACAAACACCATAATGCCCTATACTCAGATTTTGTTTATTTAATCTCAATTTTTGCACAGTAAATGTTGCAGTTCAGTGTTTGTTTGGATGAGCTGACAACGCTGAATTTCATGGCACAAAGATCTGACTGCAAGTGAAAAAGCTATCAGAAAATTTAGGAGAAATGAATGCTAATAAGTTTGTTAAACTTTGACAGCAAATGGGAGTAAAACAGAATTTGTTTTCAATCACAGATATCATATCATGCCCTTTTTCCCTTACTAGGGAAAGTAGTGACGCTTTTCTGTTTATGCTGAACTTACTCCTCCTTACTCCTAGTCGTGGTAACAATTAGTTTCAAATGTGTATTATTTTAAAAAACATTTCTCTCACAACTACGTATTTGATGAAAAAAAATAGATTCACTTGAATTCACTCTCAGATAGATTTCAACCTCTGGGGTTATTTTTTAACTCATGTTCATTTTAGCCTTATGAAGGATGCGGTATGAAGGAAAGTGAAATACTTATTTTCCTGCACAGTCATCTCCTTATAAAAATAGCGTGCTTCTCTTTTTCTATCATCCATGATTCTCTATACCTTTGGTCCATAACTTCTCAGCAGTTTTCAAGCATAATAAAAACTGCAACTCTCTTTTCCCTAGGTTTCTAATAATTATCTCTTACTTGTTTCTGTAGTCTCTCTCTCATATCCCCTTTAAGAAAATTGCCAACACTCTACAAACTGCATTATGAATAATGATGAAGTATTTTACTGCAGACTTAGCTGTAAGCACATTCATGAATTTTCTAAGTTTGACTGTGAGTGAAGATCTACACTTAACGTTGTCTTAGATATGGAGGCACAGTAAGAATATCAGTAATATCTGTGATAGATATGTCTCTGAGTTTTCTGTAATAAGCAAGAAAATCCTGTCTTGATTTGCTTTTCACCAGTCTCAAGAATATGTCTGTGCAATAAACATATTTTTTCCTCTTAACTGAAGGACAGAGTGGCATAGTTCATCGTGCCAGGCTAATATTTATGGTTTGAAGATCTCTTCACATCCCCAGACTTCAGGCTTACAGGGGAATCCAAGGTATGTAATGATGATATGAATATACTTTGCTGTAACCTATGCGTCAGACAGCTGTTAATGCCAGTCTAGTTTTCTGTAGTCTGCAGCCAAAGGAAAGTTGTCTGCAGCATGTGTATAACTTCGGTCTCCAGCATACTTAACTGTGAAGTCAATGGTATGCTGAAGTAGATGCCACAGACCCAAAGAGCCATTTGTTAAAATTAACATCTCAGATGTTAACATACCTTTGGGATCATTTCTCTGCCCATGAAATAAACTAATTTCCTCCCTACTTAATTACTCTTGTGGTAGAATCTAAAGCCACATACAAAGATGCAGAGATAGATTTTACTAAACTTTGTGGAAACACTGGAAAAGATGGTCCTGCTCCAAAGAGATAAAAGTCAAAAGTAACAAAAAGGTCAAAACACATAAAGGAGAAAGGAGAAGCACAGTGGGAAAGGAAACAGATAGATACACCGACCTCACTGCAACTGCTGAGCAGAGCAGTAACAGAAGGGTTTGAAGTCAGACTGCTGGCTCCTAGTCTAATCTTCTATTGTGTTGCAACTTCTGACAATCTTGATCAGGAAAGAGATGCCTTGCTATTTCAAACTTGTCCCAAATAATCTCTTTTTAAGTTGCTCTTGTTACACAGGTCCTTAAATTTTCAGCCTCAGTTTATGGAAGCCACAGGCTGCTTTGTTAAACAGCAGACGATTATATATTTCGCCAAGTGTAAATGCTTTTGGTGGCATGCAGGTCAATAATATCCTACTTCCTGCCTAGTTTATGAACATGATACTCCTGTGCACATGATGTAGATGCAAAAAATGTGCACGAGTTCCTCTGCTGCATCTAAAGTAGTGGTTCTGGTCCTGAACAATCAGGGAAGGGAACCAATCAGTATCATTGCTTTTCCTTGGACTCTTGTGCTCATTGATCTGCTGAAAAGAACATGAGTAATTTTTAAGGTCAGACCCTCAAAAAGCTAAGTAGTATGGAGGATGTACTTAGTTTTTTTTTACATGCATCTGTCTTCCAAATATATCCTCATAAGATGCTTACTTTTGTGCAGAATATGATGTTGTTGACTCGTATGTTCTTTTTTGTTCTAGAATGTTCAAATATTTTTGACTGAACTGCTGCTAGAAAGCAGTTTTCACTTTTTTCATTATTAATGTTAATTAATTAACATTAAATGATGTTTAATAGTACATAATATAATAATATAATAATAGCACATAAATGTACCTCAAATATGAAAATACCAGCCGGAGTATTATCAAAGGCTTCATCAGTATCATCACATGTACTTATAGCTTCTCCCTATTCTCTTATTTATGTGTACACATTAGCGAAAGCAATGGAATCGTATATTGATTGTACTATGGTTTAGATTTTAATTATTATAGTCTGTAGAACAAAGACATAATTAAGTTCACAGAATCACAGAATCACAGAACAACCAGGTTGGAAGGGACCCATCGGATCTTCTAGTCCAACCATTCCTATCTAACACTAAACCAAGTCCCTCAATACCTCATCCACCCGTGTCTTAAACACCTCCAGGGAAGGTGACTCAACCACCTCCCTGGGCAGCCTATTCCAATGCCAAGTTCATGCAATAAACACCTGCAGTGGGATAAATTCACCTTCTCTGCAACATTTTCTAGAAAATTCGTTCTCTACGAAGTGCTCGTTTTTAATTACACTGCCAAAATACAGAACTGTGTTCATAATTCCAGAGCTGTATACCAAGCACATATCCAGTGTGGAGGTCTTAAGAGGCTTTTGGTGTCTGGGATCATCACCCATGCTTACAAAGAGGTGGAGTTCAGGTATGGACCTAGCTATCACCTATATCTGAATTTCTCATCTGCAGAGCCAGCTATCAGGTGCCAGACTGAATCTGCAAGTGCACAGTGACAGGCTGGCTTTGTGGAAGAGGGAAGATAAGAAGTAGGAGCAAAATTTGCAGCAGATCAATGTGGACAGCACAGACATGCTACTTATCTTCCAGGAGCTCCTTGGAAAGGGCTCAAGACACCTTCAAGAGCATTTCCTCTCTCATGAGAGAAAGTGAGAATCTCCACAGTTAAACTCCTTAGTGATCTATAAAGGATTAAGCATTAGAGGAAAACAAGAAAAGCCAGAGCTCTGTAATTGATTTTTGGCAGAGAAGAGTACTCAAAAAAACCCACCACCTTGCAGATTTGGTAGTAGTTGGCAAAACTGATTTCTTGGATCTAACGCTGCACAGAAATATTAAAAGGGTGTAGACAGGAAAAGATGACAGCAAGACCACAGGGCGAACACAAGAGAGTAGTAGCTGCCTGCATGTTAAGAGAAGGAGAGGGAAAAGAAGGCAAAAAGCCTATTTTCTTCTAATTTTTTTACCATTTTATCATAGCCTTTGACGTCAGTGAGTAGTGTCTGTTCATTCTAGCAATAAGGCTAACCCACAGTTTCTAGATCCTGCTATTTAACATGATTTTGGAACTTTGTCATTAGATTATTTGCACGTCTCCATGGGAGTCTGTGTGACATGCTGTCCTCTAGACCTCTACACCCACCATAAAATACACCTCGGAGTAAGTGGGTTTTGGTTGCCTGAGATTTTTTAAAGTTGAAATGCAATGCCAAAAGAAGATCTAACCTGCATGTGTAGGATCATGAGACTATTTTAGCATCTTGCAAACATGTTTGGAGAGAGCAAAATTAAACATATAACCATGCTGATTAAGGCATGAGGAGGACTATTCACGGTCAGAAAAGCTGTGCCTCTGAGTGAACATTTGCCTCCCTCAGCCCCTGAAAGCGATTGCAGGCAATGTTTTTCTTCTAGGTGGACAGTGCTTACTCATTAGCAGTCCACAACTATGAAATTACATATATTATAATCATGAAAATTATATAGCTCTGTCCTTAATAACAGCCTGTAGTTGGTAATTGGCACCGTGGCGAGACAAGAAACGCTTAGTCATTCCATGAGAGGCACACAGGAAATGCCGAGATGAACTGTCGTAATTAGACACATATTATTAGTATTTATTAAAACACAACTAGTTACACTGGTCATGCATATTCTGTAGGCAGACCTCGTGAAAAAAAAAGTGAGTAATTGAACCTTAGCCCTGCAATATAGGCCTTGTTTACAACAGAACATTGTGCTGATCTAACTGTATTACTGTAGTTAAAGCTGTACATCTCCCATATAGCAGGAGTTGTGTCACATTAGCTTATTTTTCCCTAGCAGAAGGAAAACCAGTAGCAGTGTAAAAGACTTTTGTACCAGTACAAGCATGAATCAATTTAAATAGTGCAATTAAATGGGTTGTAAAAATTCACACAGCTCAGATAACATCATCAAATTGATACATGATCTATGAAGAGACCAGACTCTGTTTCACAAATAATCGTGAATCAGGGAATCTCACCCCTCTTGCATGTGATACGGAGAAGAGAGAAGTGAAAATGCCCAGTATGTTGGACAGAGTCTTTTATCCTGATTACCCTGTGACTTAATCAGCATTTGCAATTAAGTGAAATGCAACATATTCAGCTGGCAGTTGACTGTAAAAGTACTTGAATGAGTCTGAACTGATTCTTTGAATAGGAACGAATAGGGAATCGCTGCAGCTATAGGGAGAGAAGCTGCTCATTTGAGAAAAGACCAAAAGGTCAGAGAAGGATAAATGTTTCTGCCAGCATTAATTTTACTATAATGTTCCAGTTTCTCATCTTGAAAATTGAAGAGATTTTGCCTTGTTCTTCCAGCCAGAGAAAGTAATGCATACGTATAAATAAGAAATGCACTGCGTTGTGGTCAAAGCTGGTTAATATTCTCTGAAGGTGTTTTTCATTTTCCAGTGATCACTGATGAGCACCACAGCACTGGTAGACAGATAGCAGGACCAGGCGGCAGGGACAGGGCTTCTGCAAGGGACCCTGCCTCTGGCCTGCTGTAAAACCTCTGGAAGATCATCATCTCTCTCTGTGCCTCACTTTTTTCCATTAGAAAAAGAGAGAAGGTCAATTTGAAAAGCACTTTGAGAAATAACAATGACAAATTAGTTGGGTGGAATTGTTATTAGCTTCTACACCTTCTTCTCTTGTGCAGGAGCCACCATTAAAGACAGAATTTTCAGCTTTGTTTAGTAGATAATAAACTAATTTTGGATCCAAATATGAAGTCAGATTTCAAATGAACTTCAAAGCTTCAAATTACTGAATGTGATTTTTCAGTTTAAAGTATTAATTTCTTAAAAGTCCATCTTACAGAAAAGGCAAATTTTCATACATAATATTTCAATAAAACACATTTTGTTCCCATTTATTATCTTGAATATCCAAATGGACATAACTGATCTGCCCGGCAATGTTACCTGTTTTTGAAGATTCCCCTCATTATGTATTTTCAGAGAAATTGTTACAACTAATTCCATTACTAGTATCTACCATTACGCTGAGTCACCAAGTAACCTTGTTTCTGACTCTCTAACCAGACATATCACATGAAGTAGAGAGCTGAATGCCTCATGCACTCAGTGGCTGCTGAGAAGGATATCTGGAAATCTGGGAAAAGAGAAAATAGCATGCAGACGTGGGATCTAACAAACCAAGCCAAGATTTGGAGCCCATTGTATCTTGCTGTATCTTACTAATAAACTTAATACAATTAAAAAATAAAGGTTTTATTTGCATAATTACCTGGCATGTGGCACATCTTTGTTATACAGTCTTGAATATGGAAATAAAACTATTTACATATGAAAATATTTTCAGCATCAGAATCAATATCATAGAATCATAGAATAGTTTGCGTTGGAAGGGACCTTACAAGGTCATGTAGTCAAGCACCTCTGCCATGAGTAGGGACATTTTCAACTACATCAGGTTGCTCAGAGCCCCATCTAACCTGACCTTGAATGTTTCCAGGGATGGGGTATCCACCACCTCTCTGGTCAACCTGTGCCAGTATTTCACTACCTTCCTTGTAAAAAAAAAATCTTCTTTATATCTAGTCAAAATCCATCCTCTTTTAGTTTAAAAACATTACTCTCTGTCCTGTCATTATAGACCCTCACAGAAAGTCTGTCCAAATCTTTCTTTTAGGCCCAGACAGGTCCAGAAATCAAGACAGTTGACATCTGTAGCTCTTCCCTTGTCCACTGATGCAGTCTTTCCATAGCAGAAGGCCACTACATAGGTCAGACAGGGCTTGCCTTTGGATATTTTATATATATATGTCATCTACCTGGACTTCTGCAATGCCTTTGACAAGGTTACCCATGACATCCTTCTCTCTAATCTGGAGAGATGTGGATTTGATGGGAGGGCTGCTCAGTGGATAAGGAATTGGTTGGATGGTCATATTCAGAGAGTAGTGGTCAACAGCTCGATGTCCACATGGAGATTCATGACAAGTGGTGTCTCCAGAGGTCCATATTGGGACCAGTGATTTTTGATATCTTCATCAATGATATAGATAGTGAGATTGAGTGCACCCTCAGCAAGTTTGCAGATGACACCAAGTTGAGTGGTGCAGTTGACACATCGTAAGGATGGGATGTCATCCAGAGGGACCCGGACAAGCTGGAGAAGTGGGCCTGTGAGAACCTCATGAGGTTCAACAAGGCCAAGTGCAAGGTCCTACACCTGAGTGGGGGCAATCCCCGATTTCAATACAGGACGGGGGATTATGTGATTGAGAGCTGCCCTGCAGAGAACGAATTGGGGGTGCTGGTGGATGAGAGGCCTGACGTGAGTCAGCAATCCATGCTCATAGCCCAGAAGGCCAACTATATGCTGGGCTCCATCAAAAGAAGTGGCCAGTGGGTCAAAGGAGGTGATTCTCCTCCTGTACTTTCATGAAACCCCACCTGGACTGTTGTGTCCAGTTCTGGAATAACTAAACTAAGAAGGATATGGAAATATTGGAACGGGTCCAGAGGAAGGCTACAATGATGATCAGCGGTCTGGAGCACCTCTCATATGAGGACAGGTTGAGAGAGTTGGGCTTGTTCAGTCTGGATAAGAGAATGCTCTAAGGAGACCTTATAGCTGCCTCCCAGCTCCTGAAGGAGGCTACCAGAAAGCTGGGGAGGAATTTTTTACAGGGGCGTGTAGTAATAGGATGAGGAGGAATGGCTTTAAATTGGAAAGAGAAATAAATACTTCACAATGAGGGTGGTCAGGCACTGGAACAGGTTGCCTGGGGAAGTTGTGGATGCTCCTTCCCTGGAAGTGCTCAAGGCCAGGCTGGATGGGGCCTTGAGCAGCCTGGTCTAGCAGTAGGTATCCCTGCCCGTGGCAGGGGGTTGGGAGCTGGATGGGTTCCCTTCTAGGCCAAACCATTTTATAACTCTGTGATTCTATATTGTCTGGTGTTTCCATGTGTAAGTTCCAGGCAGCATGTTCTGTCACTGCAAGATCATACTTGGTTTCAGTTTCACTGCTTTGGTTCTGTATCAGTAAAATTAAACTGTAATGAAAAAAACCCAGAAACTACTGCCAGTTGCTTGTATACTACATGTGGGAGAACAGCTACTCTCGCTTAATTTGAATTGCCTTTATTTCTGTTCCACTATTGTTCTATTTCACATATACTACCTAAATTTATGCATATTAATTAAACATTTTATATTTGAAATGTCTATATTATGCTGCTTTTGTTGATGCAGCACAGATAGTAATCTAAAATACACATTTCATTAATATTATCTGTATAATTATTTGGTTTTTCTATTGCATAATGGATGACTTCTTACCTTCTATTGTATTTTCTATATTCTTGGTATACATAAGAAATTCTTTTTATATGGCACTGAATCTTTGAATTGCAATAACACGTTATTTGCTGTAAGACAGAAACTTCCTAGGTACAGAAATGGTTTGTTCCTCAAGTCCTGGTAAATCCGTCCAATATTGAAAGGTACAGTCTCAAATATCAGTGACCCAAGTTCTGCTGGTTTTATCAATATGAGTTTTACAGAGTTGTTTCCCAGGATGCATGTGATAAAATATATTAATAGTTTCTGTTTTGTTAATTGTCTTTTGGATATCATCCCACCATCTTCTGGCCATTCCGAATTATATTTGCTGTAGAGATGGGTTTGAATTAATTCTCCAAAATCAATGACTTCTTAGTTCAAGGAAGTTCAGATGCAGGCTGTCATGTACTCCCTTCTCTTACAAATTTCCCACCTGTGTCCCTTAGTCTCATCCCATGCTGTCTTCTGAAAATCCTACGTGAATTAAGAACACTTTCAAAAAAGCTCTAACATTGCCCAGATTTGTAGGCAAATGATATTGTAAATGTGTATATCGATGAGGAGAACAGTCTAGGATCTTAACAAACTCTGCTCTTCCTGTTCAATTAGTTGTAAATTGTAGACCTTTCTGCCCCTAACTTAGGAAACCACTTTAACCTGTGATTAAATCCCAGCAAAATCAAGATCTCAACACACATTTAAACCTCAGCCTACCCTTCAGTATTTAAAAAAGCAGCTAAACAACATGCTTTCCTGAAGGCATATTTATTATGGTGAACTAGTATTTCCCCAAGTCACAGTCTCCAAGCAAGCAATCCACCAGAAGAGATTTAAGAGATCATGAGACACTGAAAAATTTATGAAATAACATTAAGACAACTCAAATATTCAACTTCATGAGGTCTTACATAGTAAGTTTTGTAGCTCCACCCTTTCGATATCCTGCAGGTGACTCTTGGCATTATCTCAGTGTTCCACAACCCCCACTACCTTATCACTCACCTTCAAGAATTCTGTCAATCTCATGAAACACGCAGCAAAATGATGTATGCTTATTCTGAGAAGTAGAGAGACATACTGTTCAGTATTCCTATCTGAAAAAACAGTATCATTTATAGACATGAATACATATTAGCATATACATGGACATTTATGAATTTCTGCTTTTACTTTTATGAACATGTGCAACAAACTTTGCAACACCATTATTTTCCTCTTCCTAGACTAGTACAGGATTTGTGTATATTAACCAGGTAAACATAGATGCATCCTTGTATAGCGTCTTCTCTGACATTCTGCTAAACTGAAAAACTGGCTGCATGATTGTTCTGCTGTACTTCACAGAAGTCAGAACTGAACTGTCAGCATGCTGGAGGTAAGAAACAATTAGAGCCTTACATACATGCTATACTCTATCAAAGCATGGCAGAGCTCATGTGATCCTTCCCCAGAGCTCTTCCAGGCACTGGAGTTAACAGGGTATACTCCCTTCTGGAACACTAAATATACACCATATTGTTTAACTAATACTTTATTTTCAGAAGCAGATTTTCCAAATATTCTCGGTAACTTCTTGTGGACTCTCTTATATTGTAGCATACAAATGGCTTTTTTTACTATCTGATGTCACATAGAAAAGGGACTGAAAGTAAACAAACCTCATGCAAGATGAAAGAAATATTAATGGGTTTATGTGGTAGAACTTTCCCAAAGAGAAAACTTAAATTATACACCTTATTTCTTTCTTTGGCATTCCATTAATCTCTCACCAAGACATTTAGCCACTGCAAACAGCAACTGATATTGTCTGCAAATATGATACGCTACCGTGGGAGTTGTGCAAGCCAAATACAGCCCACAAGATAATTCCTGTCGTATCATCATTACAATCTTGGAGGGGAGACGAAAGAAAATGACTAATTCACAAGGTGCATGAATCTCGGCACTAGTTGCTCCTTCCACATGAAGGAGTGGTTTGCCATCGCCTGCCAAGCAGAGACTAGTGTGTTTGTCCAGGAGCAGCTCCAGGGTCAAAAAAGTGGAGAATGCAGGTGCATGGAAATCTGATAAATCTTCTCAGCTCTTCCCCTTCTGGGAATGGATTTCTGCTGCAACAATATTATCACAAGAGCTTGCCTGTAGAGAGAGAGTTCTGCTGCTGTTGTGTGTGAGTGCTAACCCTAACCCTAACCGTGTTGGTACAACCTCTCTATTTCAGCTCTCAGACGTCTGAGAACCTGGTGAGACCAGTGGAAAGACCAAGCTTCTACTGAACAAAGTAGCATCATACTGCCCACTATGCCTATGATGATGTACTCTTGACAGGCAATAACATGTCAACCTCTCTAACTGTCATAATGTTTCCATTGCAATTACACGTATGTATCTATTTACTGTGATGTTTTATCTTGTGGCTTTTAAATATGGTGTATTAAAACACAATGCAGTGTAATACAAATGCAATGAGCCAAGTAACTGTAAAAACCAAAATTAGGATACAGGGAACAATGTATTTCAAATTAAGTGGGAGCAAAATTACTTGTTAGCTGAAAATAATGAGCACCTTCAGTGCCTTATGTGCATGCAAATAATAGGTATGCAAAAAGAATATAATATCAGCTGACATTATAAAACCTTCCACAATGGAAAATAAGAGAAGTGCACTGGAGAACCTAATCATTACAGATTAAAAAAATCTCCCCCAAATCAACATCACAAGCAAAGAAGTGTGCTGATTGAACCAACATAAACTCAAAAACCTGGGTGCCTCCTATGAGGTGTGTCTCAGGTGAAGCCCTCAAATGGGATGGTGAGCCAAAAAAGCCATGTAGTTAGAATGTTCTTTGTAACTGCAGGTAAAGAAAAAAAAAAAAAGTAACAAATCTTGGAAGTTTGTTATCATTTCAAGAACTACAGAAAACATCAAAGCAGATGCAAACAATCACATGCTCAAAATTTGAGACCAGTCATATGAAAAAGCAAGTAGTCATCACTGACTTTGGATGAGATGACTAACAGCAGTGAAACCAGGCATTCATAAAATTTCAGCTGAGTTATTGCTAAGATTTCCTTTGTAAAACAAAGGTTGTTATACTTCTAACATACATTGGATGTACCACTTTCTACCACTTAGCTCTTTAGTAGTTTTCAAAACTCCCTTGTCACAAATAATGACAAGCAATGACTGTCTAGAAAAGTCAGCTATTGCGTTTGCTGAAAAGAAACTGCAGCTGAATGCCTCACTTTCTCTGTATGATATGTTACCAGATGTCTGGTGGTAAATCTATGAAATAAGGAATATGAAAACTAGTGTCATATCTGTGGTTAACCTCCTTCACAAAAAAAAAAAAAAAAAAAAAAAAAAAAAACCAAACTGCACAGACACACAGAAAATGTGTCAAATATCTTAAGGAGCCAAATCCAAACTATGGGAATTTACCCCCTTGTTCAAAAGTTGGGTGACTATAAGCAGGGCAGCTACCTTCATGTGCATGTCTTGAAGATGAGAAAAAAAATAATACATTTCAGTTATAAGAGCCTATCTCTGCTCATTGGTCTTTCCACCAGATTTGTACTAGCTACAGTCTGCATACTGCCTAAAATCCAAGAGAGCTATTCAGGTCACCTATTATCCGTGGCAGAGCTTAAAATTTACTACAGTTTCCATGACAGAATGCAAATATTCTAAGACACACTGCCACCCCTACTTAAAAGTATCCCAAACTGAACTCTCAACGCTGTAATTGAGAAAGAAGTGCCTAAACTCATCCCCAAAGAGCCCATTCTCACACCTAGCATCCATGAATAGCACTGACTTTAGCTCAAAATCCATTTAGTATTCCCAGCTGACATTAGCCTGTGGAGAAAGCTCTTTGAGAAGACTGCTCTAGCCAGCAGTCCACAGAACATCTTAGGATGAGGTTCATATCCTCCCTTCCCCTAGCAACTAGCCCCTAGCAACTCACTTATGAGGTATGGATACTCTTTACATTTTGGGTAAATTGCATATATATAAATGGAAAGAAAAGTTTGAACTTCAAGAATCTTCATTAAAAAGGAGTATCTTCAGCAAAGAGATATGGGGAGTTTGGGTCTGGTTTTATATTCTTCTGGGTTCTGCCCTTCCTTCCCAAACAATAACTTAGCTGCAACAAAAGGGATGAAGAGTGGCTTGTATTATAGGGCATTTTGCCATTTGCTTCTTCCTTTGGAAAACCAGAATGGGTGGGTTCAGTTGAAAAGGGTCCTAGAAGAAATATCTCCCTTTTCCAAGACAACTGCATGAATCAGTAGATTACTGTGCACAGGGCTGCCACTGTTGTGTCCTCCATTGGCAGCTGCCTTGTTCTGAAGAAACAAAGCATTATTTTGAATTCTTAAGTTATGTCTACAGTGAACCATTCCCAATAAGAAACATTGGTGCAGACACACTGGTTTTTGGGGGTGAGAAGAAAATGTAGTGAAGTGGATGTGAAGTGGGGGGACCTTTTGGTGCCTACGTACTCGTAAAAATGTCTCAGTGGCTGGAGATATTGCTGACAACGGCAAATCAGCTGACTTTTCAGATGGTTTGCAACACTGCTTTCCACTGACAAGCTCTAAGTGTTTCTTCATTTCAGCATACAGGAGGTCAGCTGGCAGACCAAGGCAGTCAGGGCAGAGAAGCTAGTGTCTCATACAAGTGCCATGACTCCCTTTGTACTGGGACTTACAGTTTTTCACTGACTCCAGAAGAAATGTTGCCATAGTATCTTCAGGCACAGCAATACTTCAGTTCCAGTGTTGGAAACCACTTTTATGCACAACTGTGAAACTGTGCTCCCTTAGCAAGTTTGCAGATGACACTAAGCTCTGTGGAAGTGTGTGGATCTGCTGGAGTGTAGGAAGGCTCTACAAAGAGATCTAAACAGGTTGGATTGCTGGGCAGAGTCCAATGGGATGAGGTTTAACAAGTCCAAATACCGGGTCCTGCACTTGGGGCATGACAACCCCAAGCAGTGCTACAGACTGGGAGAAGCCTGGCTGGAAAGCTGCCAGGAGAAGGACCTGGGGGTGTTGGTCGACAGCCGACTGAACATGAGCCAGCAGTGTGCCCAGGTGGCCAAGAAGGCCAATGGCATCTTAGCTTGTATCAGAAACAGTGTGACCAGCAGGTCCAGGAAGGTTATTCTCCCTGTGTACTCGGCACTGGTGAGGCCTCTCCTTGAATACTGTGTTGAGTTCTGGGCCCCTCACCACAAGAAGGATGTTGAGGCTCTGGAGAGAGTCCAGAGAAGAGCAACAGAGCTGGTGAAGGGGTTGGAGAACAAGTCGTACGAGGAGCAACTGAGAGAGCTGGGGTTGTTTAGCCTGGAGAAGAGGAGGCTGAGGGGAGACCTTATTGCTCTCTACAATTATGTGAAGGGAGGTTGTGGAGAAAAGGGAGCTGGTCTCTTCTCCCTAGTGACAGGGGACAGGACAAGAGGGAATGGCCTCAAGTTCCACCAGGGGAGGTTTAGGTTCGACATAAGGAAAAAAATCTTCACAGAAAGGGTCATTAGGCACTGTAATAGGCTGCCCTGGGAGGTGGTTGAGTCACCTTCCCTGGAGGTGTTTAAGGTGTGGGTGGATGAGACACTGAGGGGCATGGTTTAGAGATTGGTGGGAATGGTTGGACTCTATGATCCGGTGGGTCTCTTCCAACCTGATGATTCTATGATTCTATGGAGTTTTCAGCTTGTTTCCTGATACAATGTTCTACCTGAAACACTGTGATGAAGCATTCACTGCTTAATGTACAGAAGCACATGCATGTGTGAAAACATGCTCCCAGGAATAAAAATCTGTAAAAAAAAAAACATTGCCAGAAATTAGTGTCCTTGACTGCCAATTCTTATTAATCCTTGTGAATACAGAAATTGATACTTATGAAGAAAATATTTGTTCTCAGAAATGAACTATTCTCATATTTAATGATTTTCCATTTGTTTTACCCCTTTAACAAATAAAGTCCAAGTGATCCATCTCATAGGATTATACTCCCAATGTGATCTTTGGTTGTGGCCCAAACCTAGCATCTAATATTCTCCTCTGATACACCACCACTGCATTAGATTGGTCTTCAGTGCCTCCTCCTTGTGTTATCTGATCACAGTAGGTTTATTAATTAGTTCTATCTGGGCTTACATGATTGTAGCTGCAGAGGTAAAAAAAAAAATGTTGCTTTCTTAAGGGAAATTATTTTTGTCTTTCCTATATTGGAAAAGTTAGGTGGTTCTAGACATCTAACCATTCCATTATTTCATGACCGCTTCAACTGCTGAAGTAGGGAAGGGTTAACATGAAGACAGCAATCTTCATTCAGACATTAAAACTATGCCTTCCTTTTTAGTCTCTTGGAAGTTGATATTGAAACAAAATCCTAATGGACTCAGAAGATAAGCAGTTTTCATCTCAGTGGAAATAGGTTTCTTGAGAGAAAACACCTTTATAATACACATATAGAATCTAATCTGGCCTTGGAAAGTCAGATAGTTTTATTCCTTTAACCAGTTCCAACATGTAACTCTTCAAATAAGCATCTAAATTTCATTCAGTCAGAATTACAAACCAAAATATCATGAAAGATACTTCTGAGAGCATATCAGTGTACTTGCAAAATATTCAAATATTAGATACTTCTTAAGAGAAAAATATCCCTTGCTTCTCTTCTTTTTAATAGTAACAATTCCTAAGTTATCAGTTCTATCACAAAACAGTAAAGGCCATTCCACCTTCCAGCCTCACACAGATAGAACAGTTAACACACTAAAAAATATACAGAGTAAACCTAAGTTTCTTGCAGCCTGTAAGTCATGCATACAGATCTACTTAGATGTCACAGCTTTCAAAACATGTATTTCTTTTTTTTAGTCATCTGAAAGTATAGAATCATACAAAGGTTTGGGTTGGAAGGGACTTTAAAGATCATCCAATTCCACCCCCTGCCATGGGCAAGGACATCCCACTAAGGTCAGGCTGTCCAAAGGTCCCATTCAACCTGGCCCTGAACATGTCCACAGATGGGGCAGCCACAGCTTCCCTGGGTAACCGGTGCCAGTGCCTCATCATCCTCCTAGTGAAGAAACTTCTCCTTATGTCTAGTCTAAATCTGCCCCTCTCCAGTTTATACCAATTCCCCCTCGTCCTATCACTACAAACCTTTGCAAACAGTCCCTCCCCAGCTTTCTTGTAGCCCCTTCAGGTACTGGAAGGTCACTCTAAGATCTCCTCAGATGCTTCTCTTGTCTAGGCTGAACTTTAGTAAAACCATTCCACTTTTTGTAACAGTAACTGCTTTTCGTATCAGCATAGGTTTTTATAGCATGTTTGTTTTAAAACAGTGTTCTTCCAGACACTTTCCTTTTGGAAATAATGCCTTGTGCTTAGTGCGATTTGTGTTGAACAGAGGTGTCCTCTGTGATCTCCTCCTGTGTCCAGCCTTTCCATACCTCAAACGCAAGGTCAGGCAGAGCTGGAACTAGCTCCAAATTAGCAAAAGCTTTGACTATTGTTAAGTTCAAAATAACATTAGAATTAGCTTCAATACAAGTACTTCAGGAACTCGATACATCTTCACATGTTTCCATCATTTTTCATTTCATATAGACCATTAAGATGGAATGATGCTTTTAGCATACTTATTCCAAAATCTGCAGCTGGATTGTTACCTAGTATAATGCAATCCACTCTGTTTTCAGCATTTTCACTGAGAATATGGCCAATATGTGAAAAAAAAAGTCTGGGTGGAATTAGTGTGCAACTGTTATTTCTGACAAGTAAGGCAAGGATTGGATGCTGATGCTTCAGGCTACTCAAGGATGGTTAACTGTATTCATGAACTATTTGTAAGACAGCACGCTGCCAAAACCTCAGACATCCCCTACATGGTAATTTTGGAATGCTGCAGTCAATAGGAAAAAACAGATGTCATGTGTTTCATCTAGTTTTCATCTAGTTCAAAACTTAACATTTAATTAACTTAATGGCTTGACAATAGCTGATGTAGCAACAAAAATAATGCAATTATATTAGTACTTCATTATGACAACAAATTCTTCATATGCATTACCAAAAAAATATCAGATTTGAGACATTGGTATACTTTACAGTGACTAACTGTCCTTACAATGCAACCACATGTAATACTTGCTTTGTATTTCATCACTTGTGGAAATAATTTTATTTTTACAACACTGTACTTTCTGTAGTCTTGTCATCACAACACTAGTGAAAGCTGTTCCTTGGTTTCTTGTTTCAAATGCTGTAGCTAGGTACTTGGACTTTCACATTCATTATGTAGTAGAAAGCTTTCATTTTCATTATCTTTTGTACTGCTTGGCTGTTTGTCCAAAGTGGCATAGGCAATTATCATGTCTTTTTCACATCTTCTTTGATTATTCTTTCTGGTAGACTTCAGGTGGTCTGTTTTATGCACACAGCAGCATGTTGAGACAGTCCTGTTCATTTATTATTTTGTACTCCCCAAGGGTTCCTGAAGGTATTAATAGGGTTTCCCAATTGTTAGTGCTGCAGGATTACAAAAAGGTCAAGAGTACACTGAATAACTTAAAAAAAAAAAAAGAAGTTAAGTCCTAAAGAAACACCAACACCAAGCCCAGACATTCTTGTTACAGAATAGCACTGCCTGACCTGCAATTTGTGACAGTTTCCTACATGCAGTTCAAAGAAAGCAAAAGAAAGCGAAAATACTTTTTGCAGTTATATAGTTGTACTAAACAGAAAATAATTTTACTTTGAATTATGTAATTGATCTTTCAAGTGACTCAGATCTTCCAAACTCACCATGCTAGTACATTCCCATTAATGATATTTAAACATATTAAGAGAGAAGTCTGCAAGGAAAAATGACTAGCTCTAATGCAGATCCTCCTAGAACTGAATATTACTTTCCAGTGGCTGAGTTCCTTGATGCTGACAACAAAGCAGCCCTCTGATTCTCTGTGTATCTACAGCTTGCTTTTTCAATGTGCAGGAATATTATTAGGAAAGAGGGATCAGTAAAAAGGAATCTGAAACCTGATCTAGTGCTGAGAAATGCCTTTTGGATGTGTCACTTGAACTTAGTTATTAGTTCTGGGAGGTGTGAACATTCTGCTTGAGTCTTTGCTCAAAACCTGAAATGGATTGTGAAAATTAGTAAAAAGTTAGGCAAGCTTTCATGCAATTAAGCAAAGTAGTTTCAAGGGGATAATTATATACTACTGAAGCTGTAGATCAAGATTTCCAATAAAATGCATCATGGTACATCTCTTGGATGTACCTGTTTCGCCTTACATTAAAGTCCATACATTTTCTGGATTTTAAAAATCTCTATGAATTTATATGTAGATTCTGCTCACTTAGATGATGCTTTTTGTTAAACTACATTTCTTCCCTCATAAATGTGCTCTATTTCCATTTCTAAAATGCTGAACGGGCAGATTGCTTCCATCAAGGATTCATGTGAACAGCTTATGAAGTGTGAACAATAGAGGACTGTCTAATGATTGGTTCTCCTGACTTTCAATGTTAACTGATGCAGAACCCCTGCTCAGGGAAAATCAGGGGTGTTTTAATGCACCTAAGCAGGAATTTTAGGGTACATTATAAAATAACCAATTTTAAGGAAGTAAGATGGATGGCTGACAGTAAAATGCTTACTAGCTGTGACTGCGTAATGTTGAACCACAGTGCAATTCCTCCTTTGGTATGTTCCTCAACAGGAAAAAATATATGGTGAAATTGGTATGTTTTTTAGAAATGTACTGGAGAGCCTTTCCAGCAGGGGTCAGAGTGAAAATAGGAAACAGTGGTATTTGCTGAGGCTGACAGGTAAAAGCACACATCCATCTGTCATTCAGATGTGGTTTAGCATTCTTTCAATACAGATCATTTGGACTTGATTTTCCAAACAAGTGCTGTCAACTACAATGCACACCCACGGAGTTGTTCTCACTGTATGTAGGTTGTCACACAGGGGTAACAAACAGAGTTCCCATAGAGAACTTCCATCTTTGATAGCAGTTGGGAAAGGAACAGTCTCTGATGGGAGTTAGCATGCCCTAGCTCTACAGCATTCTGGAGGAAAAGTTCATTAGCTGCTTTGCATGCCAAGAGACCAGCTGTCCTTCAACACATGGAGCAGCTCTGATTGACCAGGACGACAAGTGGGAAATAAGCTCACAGCAGTGCCAGCACAGCATATGGTCATGTACCAGCTGTTTCTGAAACGCTTGCCAAACGGACACCAGATTCAGGTTGGCTGTTAGGAAAATAAAACCCAACAAAAACCAACAAGCAAACAAAAAATTCCACTGTCAGGATTCCTGAGATCTGACCACAAAACCAGAACTGTCAATTTGAAATGCCACACAGCATGTATATGAATATTCAGAATAATCTGTCAGTGGTTTGTATGCTCTGACTTGCTCCATTAGGACACTGATGTTCTGAGCATCTGTCCCTTCTATAGAGCTGTCAGAAAAAAATAAAAATAATAGAAAAGGTGAAATGAGGCGAGTGGATTTGTATTAGTAATATATACTAGTAATACACTGAGAACATGTTCAAAGACTGCATGGAGATTGATTGAAATTGGTGCCAATTGTTATTATAGACAAATGCCAGGTGTCCCACATTTTACCATATTTCATTTCTACCCTGGAAAGCGGAACTCAGATTCTGAGCTCACAAACAAGAGATTTGATTGCAATTGGCGCAGGTCATATTACAGTGTTGGTGAAATGCTTCTGATAAAACAGTAGAATGACTCAGCAGAAAACTGCCAGCAGGATTTTTCCCCCAAAGCTTTTCAGAACAAGAACATAACTTAAACAGTAATTAAATAGTTCAGAGAAGGACATTGCCCTTCTATCATGGGGTTTAAAGTGCTACTTTCTCTTTAGCGCTTTCCCATAACACTCTTTCTAGGCTTGGATGAAGCTGAACTGATTAACTCCATGTTCATATGACATAAATTACTACCTCAGCAGCATTCAAGAGGATGTTGGTAGCTCATAGCTACACAATTGAGCACATTTAATTTTTAAAACTTAAGCTTTTTGGCCTGTCTAAATCAAATTCCAGACTCTAGCTGCTAAGGATGTTAAAAAAGGCAAACTTGAGCTAAAACAAAGGTAAGAGTAATGTTGCTCCTGTATCAGGAAATGAGTATATAGGCAGGGAGGCTGTGGTTACTCTCTTGGCTTGCATTCATGTTTCTGACGAGATGCACTTCTATATAGAGGCTTAACTTATTGAAAGGCCTGAATGCAGCAACATCAGGGGTGGCAGAGGGAGAATCGCCTTTTCAAACACCAGCTTGGTTCCAGTGACTGAAGATGTTTGCACAAAAGAAACAGTGTTAGCAAGCATAGATGACATACCACATTTTGGAACTCAAGGAACCACACGTCAGCAGTGAAGAGAAGTAAGAAAACCCTTCAGATTACAAAGAGACTGAAGCCTGACTTTGACACCTTACATAGTATTGACTTAGATCTGTACGCATTCATGCATTTCAGAAATGTGAAGCGCTATTGTGCACCTGAAAAGTGTATTATTATTTTCCCAATTAAGAAGCTTAATTAGTACTTTGGTGTGTCATCTTTGTCATATTTACAGTCTTACAGTGGCCCATTTTCACCCACCTACTATGTTAAAAATGTTGCTCTTTCATTACTCTGCAGTTGTGTAAACAGTTCTGAGGAGGCTGGCGTTTCATTGATCGGAATAAAAACTTCCAGGCTCCAGAGATCACCTACTAAAACTGGCATCAATCTCCCCAAAGACGACTTTTCTTCCAAAAATAAAATTTTATTTGCTAACCTTGCCCTCGGAGTTGTTCAGGATTTCAAAAGGGCCTTGGAGTAACAAGCACCTCCATGCTACATCATCATCCTCTGCATTCCTGGGTGTTTCCCTCCGTTTGCCACCTCGAGCCGGAGGGGGTGAGGCTGGAGCCCTGCAGCCAGGGTGCGGCTGCCCCAAACAGAGGAGTTAAATCTAAGTAATTGCTTTATTTTTTTTTCTTTTTTTTCCCCCTGGAAGTCAGACAGGTTATCCTTCTGATAGCATGGTTGGGTTTTTTTTTTCAAACAGTGTTTTTCCAGACACTGTTTGTTCTTTGGAGATTATATCTTGTGTTCAGTATGATCAGTGTTGGACAGATGATTCTCCTTCTATCATCACCTCTGCCTGCTGTCTTTCTGTTTAACTTTCAAAAAATACAAATTACTTGGATAAACTTTACCCTAACTTAGAATCATAGGAGAGTTTGGGTTGGAAGGGACTTTAAAGATCATCCAATTCCAGCCCCCCTGCCATGGGCAGGGACATCCCACTAAGATCAGGCTGCCCAAAGGTCCCATCCAATCTGGCCCTGAACATGTCCACAGATGGAGCAGCCACAGCTTCCCTGGGCAACCGGTGCCAGTGCCTCATCATCCTCCTAGTGAAGAAACTTCTCCTTATGTCTAGTCTAAATCTGCCCCTCTCCAGTTTATACCAATTCCCCCTCGTCCTATCACTACAAACCTTTGCAAACAGTCCCTCCCCAGTTTTCTTGTAGCCCCTTCAGGTACTGGAAGGTCACTCTAAGATCTCCTCAGATCCTTCTCTTGTCTAGGCTGAACTTTAGTAAAATCATTCCACTTTTTGTAACAGTAACTGCTTTTCGTATCAGCATAGGTTTTTATAGCATGTTTGTTTTAAAATAGTGTTCTTCCAGACACTATTACACTCTCCTTTCGGAAACAATGCCTTGTGCTTAGTGCGATTTGTGCTGAACAGAGGCGTCCTCTGTGACCTCCTCCTGTGTCCAGCCTTTCCATACCTCAAACGCAAGGTCAGGCAGAGCTGGAACTAGCTCCAAATTAGCAAGAGCTTTGACAGTTGTTAAGTTCAAAATAATCTTAGAATTAGCAATGGGATATGCACCATATTTCTGGGAAAGCGCATCCACGTGCCTGCGAGCGGGCAATCTGCTCTAGCCTCGCCGCACACGACTGACGGTGATCGCTCCCTCGCGTTGCCCAGGCCTGATGAAGGCTGCTCGCTATCCCCAACGGCTCTTAGGAGAGTTAATTTACCGGCATTTTCGGTGCCGCCCCCACCCCACGACAGTCACCTCTACCCCCCGCCGCAGCCACCCCCGAGGCCGCCGCTTCCGCCCCTTCACCGCCGCCCTAGCGGTGACCCCTCCGCCATGCCGCCTCATCGCCGCCCTAGGGATGACCGACCGCCGCGCAGCCCCGGCCCCGCTCCCTCCGCCCGCTGGTGACTTTCAAACGCCTCGCCCGCCCCTTTCCTCCTCAGGCGACCGGCGCCCTGTCGGCAGGCGGGCGGGGCCCAGGCTGCGCCACCAGGACGAAGGGTCTTTCCCTCCTCCTCCTCCCCTCGCCATGGAGCCGGCTCGCCGGGAGCTTTGCCCTCCCCTCCCTTCGCCGCAGCCCTCCCCGCGCTCGCGGGCGGGGGGATCGGAGCCGCCCTCTGGGCGGAAGGATATGGGGCGGAGCCTGCGGCGCGGTCCGGCGGGTCGCTGAGTCCCGTTGCCGGGTGACGGAGCGGCCGCCCCCCGCCCTCCCCGTGGCGCCGGAGCCGCCGCCGCCGCTTTACGTAACGCGTCCCGGGGCAGGGGCAGGTCCCGGCTCCGTCCCGCCCGCCTCGCTCGGGGACGGCAGCAGCGGGACGGAGTCCGCCGCCTCCTCCGGCTGCCAGAGGCCCCAGGGCCCCGCTCTGCGCCGCCACGGCAGGTAAATACCCGTCGCGGGCCCGGGGAACGGCGGGCGGGCGCGGGGCCCGCTCTGCCCTCCCCTTCTCCGCTCGAGGGACCGGGAAGAGGTGGAGCCGCGGGGCCGGGAGCGGGGCTGGCCGGGACGGAGAGGAGGGAGCGGGCAGGGGGCGACCGGGGGGAGAGGAGGGGTTGGGGAGGGAGGCGCTGGTGGGGGGAGAGGAGGGGGCGGGGAGGAGGCGGCTGTGGGGAGCGGGACGGGGCAGCAGTGACCGGGAGGGCTTGGGCAGCGCCGGTCCGAGCGCCTCTGCCCGGGAGCTGAGCCCGCCCCGGGTCTCGCCCGCCAGGAGAGGAGGAGGAGGAGGAGGAGGAGGAGGAGGAGGAGGCGGCGGGGGGAGGGGGTGGGCAGCCGGGGTCCCCCGCCCCGCCGGGCCGAGGCCGGAGCCGCCGCTGTGCCCCGGCACAAAGCGCGGGCTACGGGCGGCCCCGGGGCTCGGCCCCCTCCCCGCGCCGGCAGCTTTGTCCTTTCGGGGCCCTGTGGAAGGCGAGAGGCGGCTGGAGCGGCCGGGGCTGCCGGCGCTCGGGGCGGAGCTGGGCTGCCGGCGGAGTGGCGGGCGCCGCGGCCTATGGCGGCGCGGGGCGGGGCCGCGGGGACAAGGTTTGGCGAAGGTTACGGCTGGATGCGGGAGCGACACGAGCTGCCGCCGCTTTCCGCACGCTCCTTCCCCTCCTCTCCTCGTGTCCCCTCGGTTAGGAGCGTGCGGCTGGCGGGTCGTGTGAGGAAACTTTCAGAAAAGCGAAAGGGCGGCGCTTTCCCCCCCCCCCCCCCCATCTGTCTTTGTTTTAATTACTCGCCGCAGTACTTTGTGCGGATCTGAAGGGTGAAATAGTCCTATTGGTCTGCCCTTTCAAATAGAAGACGTTCCTGTATTCCCGTGTTCTCTATGTAGAAGTCATTTGGGTTGTAGTTCGTAGGCCTGGAATCGGAGGATCCCCTAATGCGGTTAGTTCATTTTTCTCGTGCGAACCCTTTGAAATGTCGAAGTTTTTACCCTTCTATAGCACACCGTGTATTACTTCTGTGTTCCTGGGATGAGGTGGGAATTGCAGATCAAATCTAGTTTCTTAGCTGTCAAAAGTGAGCTCGTGATGATTCAGTAGATAATTGTTTAAAACAAACTACTTCACTGCAGTGCCTGAAACCCAAGTATTACAGGCTTATCACAATCCAAGGGAGTCTGAAATTGACATTTTTCTTGATTGTTTGAGACAAAAATATGCCTTATAAAAGTAAATGACATGGAACTTGATTGTTACTTGACATGGAACGGTACAGATTTTATTTTGTACTAATCCTCCATCTGCTCTTTCTTGTCAGTATGGATATGCAAAAATGGTAGTGTACAACCCCTCCCTTCCAATCAATAAAGCATATACTGTTGGTATCAAAATCTTCTGTTCTTGTCGTTTAGATGTAAGAAGGGATTTAGATAACTTGAATAAGATGAGTAGCACTATATGTTTATAATATTCTTCAGTTTCAAAACCTTAGAATTATAGGGGCATTCCTGATTTGTTCAATCCATTGAAAGCATTCAGCACTTTATATCTGCGCCATATTCTGTTTAGCAGATATTCCCAGACTTTCAGTCACAGAACTTTATCAGCCTATTTGCCTTGTGCATTGCGGGGTAATGATTCTTTGAGACTACAGATTCTGCAAGTTTGGATTGGCTACAGGACCCTCTAGTTTTTCTGCTTGTCAGCAGGGGAATTGGAAGGAAAAGAAGGGGCAAACTGATTTATATGTGACTCGAGGAAAAATTGGAAGCCTTGAACTTCTCTTGTTATCCTAATGTGCTGATTTCATAGTCTGCATTCCCCACTGCTTTTATTGTTTTTGCTATTCGTTATTCTTCCAAGTAAGAGAAATTCCACAGGGGTAAAATGATGTCAGCATTTTTCTTTGCTCATTTGCTGTGCATTCTAGCAGGATTAGGGACAGAAGAAGATCTAGATATTGCTTATAAAAATAACTTACATTATTGGTCCTTCTTGAGAATCTTCTTTATAGGTGAAGTGGGGAGAATGAAGGAAGCTAAGAGATTCTTGGCGCGGGTAAATTTCTGGTGCAATTCTATTGGGTTCTAGGTGTAGTGCTGTAGAGTCAGGATAGGCATTCTGCCTACTTAGATAGAATCCTGACAGAATCACTTATCAGCTTAAAACTTCTTTAAGCTTGCATAAAGAAGCATTCAAAATTTGTAGTGATGGATATCCAATGTAGTAGATGTTAAATGTTTCCTTTAAAGTCATCTAAATGTTGATGTGCTAAAAGGAAAAAATCTGAGTTTTGTTTTGGATTTTTTTGGTTTGTTTTATTTTTAATCTAGGGCTTTCTAATTTGTGAGAGGAAAAGACCCTTATTTCTTGTTATTCCATTGCAGCTGTTTCTTCTTTGTTTTCATAAGATATACGTTTATAGCATAGGTCTTATACCTATCTGATATAGCAATAATGTGAAGCTTCTACAGTTGCATAATGATGATAACAACCTATAGCTAATAAGTACAGATAATAACTAATTAATAAGATGAGTAACAATATCTGGTAAAGCAGAATGTGAAAATTCTTGTAGTCTGAGAGAGGTATCTGGGACTATTCTAGCTGTCTGCATTGCTAGTCGAGCTTCGGATACAAAAGGTCTTGTAGAAGCTATTTAATATGTTCTTTTTAATGGGATAGTTTCATCTGTGTTTTGGAACAGAGATCAGAATCCTTTGTAGTCCCAAGAACAGTGACAAGCTGGTTAGATAATTTGTAAAAGTAATTACAGCAATGACTTGTGGTGTTGTATCTGCCCCCTCCAATCCTATCTCAAGGATTTTTTATGAGTAAAGTCAACTTCACGGTACAAAATAAACATGTTCAGATAATTGTTTGCACATTCAGTTGCATGTCAATATACAGACAAAAATAAAACTGGCTGATAGAAGGGAGAATTTGGGGGTTTTGTAATTTGGAAATAATTTTACCAAATTTTTCTAGGCAGAAATACTGGGTAATGGCAGGACTGTCACAGTGTTCTAATAGAAAAATTGTGGATGAGCTAGTTATAATATTTCTGTTAAAAAGTACCTTGTTCTACTTTCCCAGAAGTTAGTTGTGTGCATTTATGATGGATTCTGAGGGACTGAATTTGTATTTTATTGGGCCACGGTGGTGGCTGGGTAGGTGATGGGAAGGGTTGAGTAGTATCAACATTCAGTACAAAGATTGTTCTTTTACAGATTTCTTACTAGAAATTATTTTTCTAGCTTTGTTGGAAGCTAAAGGATATTTTTAATTCTTAATCTGCTATTTCCTGACATTTCATGTGCAAGTGCTTGGATTTACCTGCATAAAACTATTCATTGATTGTTTCTGCATCATTTAGATTCTGTTCATAATTTATCTTCTGTGTGTCTTCTTCAGTATCTGACCTTGCAAAAGATTTATTTCTAAAGCAGTAGTGTAGAAATTTCAATTATAAATATTTAAATACAATTTTCAATGTTGTGAAGTTATATGTAATAGATGGATTATATCTTGCTAAGCTTATGCATATTCTATGCTCAGGTGTGATGTAACAATTATAATTTTTAATATAATTTTTTACTGTATTGAGAAAGTTACAAACATATAGTCCAAGCTAATTTTACTTTTGTCTGTAACTTTCTAGGTATTGTTCTAAGAAGGATTACATATGAAAATTTATACTCTGAAAAAAACTTGTTAATGAATAAAAATAAATTATAACAGGCATGAAATCTAAGTAGTTTTGTGTTAATTTTCTAACTTTTAAGAATTTTTCCCTAGTTACTATCAAATTTACATGAGAAACAAGGTCTGCTGGATAGAATGTTGGGCTGGGATGGAAGAGATCTGCAGTTTTATATCAGCTCTGTCATGGACTGAGTTCAAGCAGAGAAGAGATGCTCTGTGGAAAGGAGGAGCTCTTGTCCCTGTTAGGTGTTACGAAACTGGAGGGCGGGGGGGAGGTGTTGTGGTTTGGCTTGATGAACTAACTTAGTTGTAGAAGAAATCTTAAGGGGATCATAGTTGCATTGCAGAAGAGGTTTTGTGTGTCTAGACTGTGGGGAAAAAAAGCACAAGGAGAGGTAGAAGAGTTAAGGGACTAGGGGTAGCTGAAGGACAAAAAGTAAAGCAAATTTTCATAAAATTGTAGTTTTGACATCAGAACAGCAGACTTGAGTTGCAAGAAACGTACCCTCTGTGAGTTTACTCCACATAGTGTTAGTTTAGTCAGGACTTAGATTGAGATAATCTTCAACAGTAAAGTGGGAAAATGTGTTAAAACATACCCGCAGTAATTAAAGGAAATTATTTTGGTCATTTAGCATGTGTCATGTATGCTTTTTCAGAAAATGAAGTGTTTTATTACCCTAAAGAAAAAAGGCTGCTTAGGGCATCACTAATGAAGAAACCAGCACCGTGTATTACTGCCACTGGATGAGTAATTAATTCTCACTGAGTCTGTATGACACTGTAATCTGTTATTACAAATTTGAAACAAATTTGGAGAATCTGGCTAAGTAGGAGTGCAATGTTAAAACACTGCAATGGATTTAGGATGCTGGAGTATCTTGAAAGAAGCAGAGCCAGCTTCCAGGGATTTGTCCAATTGGTAACTTCACTTAGGAATCTTCTGGAAAAACTCTTGCTGCTTCATGGTATTTTAATTCTGCTGGCTGAAGATTTTGAGCTAATGACTGTTACTAGTTAGCTTAGGGTTGCTTTTGAATGACTTCCTATTCTCCTGGTCTGTCTTCTGGGGTAGAAGTTCACTGTGCTGCTTATTTGACGATTACACTTAACAGTGAAATGGAATATCTTATAGGAATTTTTGTTTCATTGAAGTTTTTATAGCTACTTTGCTGGAAGTCATGTTGAATTTTGTGGAGTGACACGGGAGTTTTAAAATGTTTCTGGAAGTCCAGATATTAGTTTAATTTTTATACTTATATAGATAATTTTTTTTTTGCCAGCTTCTCTGAACAGGGTATCTTACCAGCCTGAGACAAACCTCAGAGTTACAGTTTTTAGTAACTTTCTTCTTGAGTTGTAAAAAAATGCCTTAGTTAACAGTACAGTAATTTCCTTCAAGAGATGTAATATAATGCTGACCTACTGTTTTTGTAAGAGGTTTTCTGCTGATGATAGTTAAATGTTTTTCATTTCTAGCTATCATTTGAAGTAGCAAACACCAATTTTAGTGTTTTGAACAATGTTAATCTATCCTACCTGGTCAATTTGTATTTTTTTTTTTAAATAAGCAGTAGCATTTTTGAGCAACATACTTAATCATAAAAGTGGAGATAGGACATAGCAACAAATATTACAGCTGTTTTTATGGATAAAGATGATGAAAAATTTGTAGTCTTGGTCTTTGTTCAGTTTATGTTGTAAGACCAGCGCCTATGCAGATGCACTCAAATACTAAAATATTTTTTATATGAATTGTTACTCTGTTCAAAATTGGAGTCTCCTACTTCTGATCTCACATATTCATAAATGTATAGAATTCCATTTATGAACAGTTTATGTTGAAAATTAGAGGGGGTAGAAGTGCAGGAGAAGAGCACTTGAAACAACTTTCCTTGTAGGTCTGCCATATTTTCTTTACTGCAATGTTGATATCCTCTCTGCAGGTTAATTCAGAACTTGCAGATTCAGCTTGGCAAAAATGTTTGCAATTACTGAGCCTGTTGTGTCTGACACATTGTACATTTTTACAGTTATTAATGAAAATATTGTCTATATGTGACTTCCAGCTGAATTTATGATAACATCTTTTACGAAAAGAGCAGTGAAAAGATCACATAGTTCAGTTTAGTCTAGTCCTCAAAAGGCTATTTTAAACTCTTCAAGAAGGAAGTTATTAACTTCCTTGAATTGCAGGCCAAGTAGAGAAAATTTTAATAGTAAGCATTCAGAGAAGACCTTCATACAAATTAATGTTAATAAAAGTACAATGCATGATATGGACATTAACTAGTTAAATGTTTATATACAGTTAGATTATTAACTTTGGAAGTATAAATAGTGGGAGAAACACCATAGCCTTTAGATGCACAGTGGTTATTGGAACTTTGGAATTCATAATTCATTATTCTTTTCCCTCCTCAACTGAAAATTGCAATATATGCTTAGGAATAAATTGTATATTAACTGGGAAAAAAAATTGCATATAGTTGCACTGAAAGAGAGGCCACTGGGTGACTTGGTGCTGCAGAAGCATTCCGGCTGATGTGAAGAGCACTGAGTATCCAGGCCACCTCAGTGGTGGCCCCAGGGGTGAATCCTTCTGCAGGCTTCCTGTGCCTCCAAGGAGGCTGGCAGCACCTGTTGAGATACACTGCTATCTGTGTCTTGTGCTGAGATGTTGCAAAACTGGAGGCAAGCCTGTTCTAATGGATGCATACATAACTTAGCACCCAGGCCTCCAAGCCAATACTAACCCACTTGGGAAGGGGAGTTCAAACACAAGCAAGTAACTATTAGTAACAGGTAGTTTGAACTGCTCTAAAAATTGTATAAATTGAAGACTTCAGAAGGGGAAGAAGACAAGTGGTCAAAATAGTTGAGAGCATATACCTGATCTTTCTGTTGGCTGCATTGTCTGTTGTGTTGTTAAGCCCCACACACATTTTAGGTGATAGAAAGGCTAGTAAATATAGTGAGAGACAAGTAGTGGAGAGCTTACAGATTTTACATACCAGAAGTCCTGAAGATAAATGTCTTTGTGAGCTTAAAATGTTTGCATCCTTTGTGATTGTAGTTAAATTTGTCTCCATTTATGTTTCTTAAACCTGAGAAAAAGTTACTGAAGCATAATGATGCTAACCAGCAATGTGTGTGTGGTCTGTTTCTTGTGCAGATAGTAAAAGATAACAGTTTTTGATAAATGGCATCCCTGTGAAGATTCTCATGGGTCTGAACAAAAAAGTCTTACCTCCTCCTTGATGTTACAGCCAGACAGGTATTTCTCCCCGGGACCTTTCAGGCCAGAGCAGTCAATCCAGGCAACCCCTGTGTGTGATAGACTTGAGTTAAATAGGAGAGAGAGAGATGGCTTTGCTTCGGTATTCTGATAAGACCCGCAATTCTAAACTGAAAAAACTTAAATCATACCAATGCCTTCAATAGTAAAAGGAAATGGAACAGAACAGTCTGAAGTCTGATGTCAGTGATACTGAAATTGCACTGATGGCTGAGGAGTGTTGTAAAGTGTGAGCTGAGACACCATCTACATTTTTGAGGTATACACATGCCATCTTGTACATTAACACTGACACTTCCTCTTGGGTTCCCTACTCTTGGATCATCTTTAATATTCTAGGCTAGTTACAGTGTAACACTTGCCACTTTCTTACCAAACTTGAAGCAACCAGTAATTTCTTTATCTGCAGGCTACTTTTATGTTGGGATTCTGTTTGTTTTGAGGCCGAGTCTGCTGAATGATATAAGTATGGGGTACGGTTGCATGGGTCAGTTGGGAATTTCTGTAAAAATGTTGGAAGTACATATCCTAATCTGTTTAAGTACTTGGATTGGCTTCTTCACTTAGTGG
Source organism: Coccyzus lansbergi (assembly GCA_033558105.1). Classification (NCBI taxonomy): domain Eukaryota; kingdom Metazoa; phylum Chordata; class Aves; order Cuculiformes; family Coccyzidae; genus Coccyzus; species Coccyzus lansbergi. The sequence continues at coordinate 3,494,939 of JAUMJK010000128.1, forward strand.
TCCAAAAAGTAATAGTGGTCTGAAAGACTTACATTAGCTTTCCTAATGTTTTCTTGTTATTCTGATGTGGATCTAAGAGTGGGCTGCTGCTGAAAGGGGCAGCGCCAGTTCTTCTGATATGCCCAGTGTGGAGATTCTGTAGCAGTGAGGTTGATGGCTTATTTGTATTCTTTGAAGACCACCAAAAATGCTTTCTGTTTGGGACAAACTGATTCAGTTGGTTTGCGCAACCACGCAGTGGTTAAGTATAAGGGTAAAAGGATGAAAGCACCAGGAAGGGATGATGGGAGCAACGGGTGAATATCCTCTCTTGTTGACAGTGTGCAGTTGTCATGTAGTTTGTGTTACACTAACTAGCCTTTAAGTCAGCCACACAGGTTTCTCTGTTAAGATGCTGCGGCTTGTGTCGTTCCCTCAGAAGTTAGTTATTGCTGGTATAAAACTCATCGTTTCTGTTCTTTACACACTGTACTTGTGCTGGCAATAGTAGTAATTACTTTGAATTTTGTCAGTTGTATGGAGCATTCTTCATTTTTCACGTGAATAACATTTATTTAAATTCCTTGCCATTAGAGCCTGATTTACATTTTTAAATGTACAAAAAAACTCCATTGTATTTCTGAGTTACATGATATGCATACTTTTTTTATATAGGATTTTAAAAAGAAGTAAACTCATTTAAATGAAAGAGTAAAATTAAGCTCAAACACTAGTTTTAAGTCAGCTTGAAATGCAGTTCAAAATCCAGTCTGAACAGTAATAAACTGAACTGGAAAAAAAAATGTAAATGATGCCATTATTAAAGTCAGCTGGGCACTTGAAATCAGCGAAGAGGTATTTCACTCTAGATTCCAGTTAATCTATAAATATTATCTAATTTATCAAATCAGATCAATGTTTGAAGGAGGCTTTTAACACTTGTAAGCTGGTCTTATAAATTAAGACGGACATTTTTGAAGATGTAATGCTTTGAATTGCGGGGTGTGCACGTTACAGATGTGCTGTACTAGCCCTTATCTGGGACAGCTGCACATAAACTGTTGGTACCAGGAATTGTGAGGTTTCATTTTTAATGAATGATTTGCCAGAAATGCTCTGAACTCCCTTAAATTTGTTGAAATGGAAATGGTGGGTACATGCTGCATAACAAAGTGCTTGCTTCTCAATTTTTTTAATGTATTTTTAATATTGGGTCTTGAATGTACAGCTTACTTACTGAATTATAAAGACACCTATTGAACTGTCGTCTGCAAAACTTGCCAGCTATTAGGGATCATTAATTACATTTTTAAGTCATATTATATGTAGTGAAGAACCACTTGCTAAGCTTTCACTGTGTGGAGATGCTTCTTACAAGCCTGCTATATGTAGCAGGAATCCTTTCAAAAGAGTCTGTTGATGAAGCCACTCTCAGATTTTCTTACAGTTCTATAAAGTGATGAACATCATATGCTAGGACTGTTCTTTAGAGTGTAGGTTTGCTTCTAGGCTATGCTTTTTTGTCTTTCCATCTTGCCCTTTTTTTCCTAACTTACAAATTGTACGTTTTCCAGTTATGTTACATGTTTGTTTTGATGTGGTGAGTATTTTGTTAACTGAGAAAGTGGGGTCTTGGGTGTGGAGCAGACCCCCTTGTGCAGGAGCCTCAGCAGACAATTTTACAGCCTGCAGTTTCCCAGAGCTCAGTTTTTGCTTTCTGACAAGATCCATGTTCTGACATCTTGTTACAAAGTTCGTGTATGTTAATCATGTGCAGCCCTGTGAGTGGATCGGCTAATTGAACTCCTCCAGCTGCTTTTTTTCACAGTGGTGTTCTTATGTTTTGAATGTTTTAAAAGAACAGCTGTACTGGTTCAGACAAAGGCTTTGTCAAATACAGATGCTGTTGCAGACAAGTACTGCAAGTGAGCTGTTAGGGTCAAAAAAACCTGGGAGAGTATATGTGTTACCTCTCATGAACAGTTCCTCAGCCTCACAGTATTTTCAGTCTAGGGAATTTTCTGAGCCTGATATGATTTGTCTAGCTGGAAACTCTCAAGAGATCAGTCTTGTTAATTTTTTTCTTTTTTTTTTTACTCCTCAGTATCTTTGGCAAGGAATTCCTGATGCCTGTTGTGTGAATTTTCATATATAGTTCTTTACTAACTTGTTGGTATTTTCTATTGCAAAAAAGTGGGAAAGTCAATCTCTGTCTGTGGAGAGGCATTCATATTACAGGACCAGGGTTGCATGTTTTGTGCAATATGTGTGCAAAACATTAATTCACAAAAATTACTTTTGTTCTGTAATTTGATCTGACTGCTTCTGGATTTGAGTTTATTGTTTCATGAAAAATCTAACGTGCTACTTGGGAAATAGATCCCGGGATTAATAGTCAGCTCACAACTCATTGTTCCGTGTATTAGTAGCATGAGGTTATTGTCTCATTTCAAGTTTATGTATGCTGAATTTTATTTACCTTTTTATCAGTGAGTTCAGCTTCATAAGGTCTTCCTGCATTTTTTCAGTTTTGTATTCACTGTCCCTGATGGCTTGCTGTTGTTTGGTATCTTGTTAACTGTGTCCCCTATCGCATCTTCCAGGTCTCTTATGAATTTGTTAAGCAATGCAGATCCCCGTGCAGAATCCTGCAGAATTGTGCAGGTAACCAAGATGATACCAAGGAAGTCATCTCTCTGTTCTTTTTCTTTGCTAACTTAAGAAAAAGAGACTTATATGGTAACTCTTGAATCCTTTGAGTAATTCCCACAATAATGCCTATAGACTGGTTTCTGTTCCCTCTAGGTTCTCTGGTTTGACTGAGTTACGCTAGAGCTATGACATAAACCCAGCCTTGTTAGACACCGATCAACCCTAAAACATATATCCATTACAAGTACATTGTATTGCTCTTGCACTTCCCAATAATACTTATCAAAAATAGAAATTCTATGTATATCTAAAAGTTAATTCATAGGACTGCTTTTATGCCTTTGACCACTTTTAGTGTTCCTTGCTTTGATTCCAACCAGGTATTCTCAATCTGTGTTTCTCATGGCACAGTAATGCTTATGAAGCTTTGTGGCACAAATTGCTTGAACTGGGATGGAAAGGTTTGTTTATAGTGTAGCCATTATCAGATCTTTTTTGTTTATGGTGGTGTTTCACTGCATTAGTTATGAAACCTGTCCCTGCTCTGCTGTTTGTTGTACAATAACATCTAACATCACCAAAACATAAAAAGCTGTCCTTGCTCTGAAGACTATACAGCCAAATTTCTTAGATTATTGAGGAATGTGATTAAAAATAACAAATTATTTTACTTCTGAATTCACATGTCTCTTATATGTCGTGTGAAGTGTATTAAAGACATAGATTCCATTGTTCACTGGATTTTAAATTGGGTTTGTTTCTGGGCCTTGGGCACTGTTTGACAGTGCTCTCCCCAGTATGTGACCGTTTGGTTTATATGTTAAATATTTGTTTAGATTTTTCACTGAAAGAAACAAAAGAAATTATGGTAAAATTGCCTATTCCTCCCTAATATCTAAGAACAATTTTGTACTTCTGTTAACATCATACAATGTGGCCGTGCTTTTAATTTTCAGTCTTCTAGAGGAGAAGACTGAAAGAAGATTGTTTGCTTCTACTATAAGTATTCTGGGAAAAAATGCTACTTTTGAAAACTGTGATCTGGTTAAAGAATGTGGGCACTTACATGCATATTGTGGGGGTGCGGAGGAAAGAGTAAGAATTTTGTAATCTGCATTGTCAAAGACTGTAGCAAGGGGAAGATGTGAGCTTTTAACTATGAACTATGTAATGTACTGGCATGTTTCACAGAGTAATTGAGGGAACTTTTTATAAAACAGCAGTTATGACTTAACTGCTGTGCAAGAATGCCTTTGGTCTAATTGTTAGCGTGTAGCAGTAGGTAGAATGAAGCACTGGAAGCCTGGATGTTATCCTGTTGGGGAATGAAAGGAAGCAAAAATGTAGCCTCTGTAGCTTTATCTGAGGGATTGTATCATAATATCTAAAGAGTGATTTTGAGGCTTGAGAGGCTTAATCTCTAGATTATACAAATAAATAATAAGATATTTTTCCACTTCCATCAAAATGTATATTTTATTTATTTATTTATTTGCATTGAGAGTGTAGACCTCAATGCAGTGAATTTAAGCCTACAGACAATTTGCTTCCTTTTTAAGTTACATTTTTATGAATTCAAAGAGATCGTCTATGGACCTTGAGTTTAAAAGGGGGTTAGTAAAGGGTATGGGTTTTACTCTTCTGTTCCAATGTTGTCTGTTACTTTAAGACTTGATACTAGGTGTATCTTTAAGAAAGACTGAAAACTTGTTAAAGCATCATCTCAATTTTTTTTCCATTTACAAAAAAATGTTTGTTCAGAACCTTGCTGTATGGATACATAATTTTCAGAGGCCTCTTGGTGCCGATAAGATACAGATGGGATTACCTTAGATTAATTCAGTGGATTTTGTGGTTTGGCTTTGGTCCCTGTATTCCAAGATTAGAAACAACTGGGAGGAAGGAAAGCCTTACTTATTAAGCTCCTTAAAAAAACCTTTTTTTTGGTTTTTTTAATGAAAGTGAATTATGGAGGAAAAAAGCTACTGAAGACATGGGAATGTCATACCTAACATGAGCTTTTATTATTGTACCAAATTTTTTTTGATTATGTTTTTTATGGCAATACCCATATTTCCATTTCACTTACAGGGAAGAGTAGGATTGTTTAGTCTTCAAAGAAAAGTATTTACCATGCAAGGACAACTGTTGTAGGGAATGGACCTGGAGTATTCTGGCTTTGGTTTTTGTACCGTTGATCCACCTCCCCGTTTCTTGCTATCTATTTTTTAAAGTTGTTCCTTTTCCACCGCTAGATTTCAGGAGATTAAATCTCAGTTATCGTCTTCTGCTGTCTATTTTAGGTCAGAAGAATGCTTAGCGACTATTGCATTGAGTAGAATATTGAGAAAGCGTATCTACTATAAGATAGTGTAAGTTGGAAAATCTGACAATCCAAATATCCTGCACTTGGGGCACAACAACCCCAAGCAGTGCTACAGACTGAGAGAAGCCTGGCTGGAAAGCTGCCAGGAGGAGAAGGACCTGGGGGTGTTGGTCGATAGCCAACTGAACATGAGCCAGCAGTGTGCCCAGGTGGCCAAGAAGGCCAATGGCATCCTGGCTTGTATCAGAAACGGTGTGACCAGCTGGTCCAGGGAGGTTATTCTCCCTGTGTACTCGGCACTGGTGAGACCTCTCCTTGAATCCTGTGTTGAGTTCTGGGCCCCTCACCACAAGAAGGATGTTGAGGCTCTGGAGAGAGTCCAGAGAAGAGCAACAGAGCTGGTGAAGGGGCTGGAGAACAAGCCTTATGAGGAACAGCTGACAGAGCTGGGAGTGTTTATCCTGGAGAAGAGGAGGCTGAAGGGAGACCTTATTGCTCTCTACAATTATGTGAAGGGAGGTTGTGGAGAGGAGGGTACTGGCCTCTTCTGCCAAGTTACAGGGGACAGGACAAGAGGGAATGGCCTCAGGCTCCACCAGGGGAGGTTTAGGCACGACATAAGGAAAAAATTCTTCACAGAAAGGATCATTAGGCACTGGAACAGGCTGCCCCGTGAGGTGGTTGATTCATCTTCCCTGGAGGTGTTTAAGGTGCAAGTAGATGAGGTCCTGAGGGGCATTGTTTAGAGATTGGTGGGAATGGTTGGACTCTGATCCGGTGGGTCTCTTCCAACCTGGTGATTCTGTGAATATTTTACTCTCATTCATTTACAAGACACTTCGTAAAATGGCACTTGTGCATATAGTTGTTAAGCTGCTGAGAGGCTATCTTTACAGTGATCTTGTTAAAGTCATTGATTGTTATTAAAAAACCTGAAGGTTACTTAAAAGGGAAAAAATGACTTGGAAGTGGAGTAAGTAGAAATTCTTCTAAAAGAATGTAATCATTTTTTTTTTGCTAGGATTTGCAAGTAGTCAGTTTTCAAAAACTATTGATAGAGATGTATAAATTTTTATTAGGTAATTTTAGAATTAGTCATGTCCCTCCAACATATTTTGTAGCTGCAAATGGAGAATTATTTCTGACTTGGTGGCTAAAGTACCTAGCCATGCATTAATTACTTAGGCTGTGTTGTAGTCTCCCTGTTCAAATTAGCTGTGATCATTGTGAGGATGGGGAAAGTTATTTATTACAAGTCAGTGTGCAAAAGATTAAAAAGGGATGATGATTTACTTGTCAGAAAGTGTTCTCTAAAGTCAAGCTTCACATATGGTAGCAGAAATGTTCACTCATTGAGTGACATCTACTAACATGACATGGAAAAACTCCCTGTACTATTGGAATGGGAAAACACTCAGTTTGCATAAAATTCACTTATTTCTAAAACATAATAGAGTTATGTTTAAGACATCTTGTAAAACAAAGTACTTGAGACAGCTGTAAAATGGGAAGTGTCAAATATTATTTCAGAATATTGTTCAGATTTCCACTTTTTATATCATGTATGTATTTTGAAAATTAAAATAATGTTGAAATGAGTCATTGAATGTTATTCAAAAAACTGGGCTGTAATATTTGAACATCAGAGAAATTTTGTTGTTGTCTCATTTCTGAATTTCTGTGATACCCTGTGTGTCACTGGCTCTTCCATCTCCTCACCATCTAAATAAAGCAAGACACTCTTTAACTGGTCAGCCAGAGTCAATCAGATTTTTGTCAGCCTCAATTTCTCAAATGACTCATAAAATTAAGATAAGACAGGAGAGGCCACATTATTGCCTTATTCGGCAAAAAGCTGAAGCATAAGCTCAGTCCTTACTAGATGCTAAGGGTCTAAACCAGGTATTTTAAGTTTTGATTGAAATGACTCAGTGTGCAGAAGGCCTTTCTTTGCTTTGCTGTATCATAGAATGGGAGAATGGTTTAGTTTGGAAGGAACCTTTAGAGATTAACTAGTCCAACTGCTCCCTGAAGTGAGCAGGGACGTATTTCACTAGATCAAGTTGCTCAAAGCACTGTCCTGCCTTACCTTGAACAGTTCAAATAGGTCATCCACAGTTTCTCAGGACAAGCTGTTCCAGCATCTCATGACCCTCATTGTAAAAAATGCCTTCTTTATGTCCAGTCTAAATCTACCCTCTTTTAGTTTAAAACTGTTACTCTTTGTCCTGTTGCTACAGGCCCTCATAAAAAGTTTGTCCCAATCTTTCTCATAAGCATTGAAAGGCTGCAGTTAGGTCTCCTCAAAGCCTTCTCTTCTCCAGACTGAATGACCTCAACTCAGCCTTTCCTCACAGGAGAGGTGTTCCAGCCCTCTGATTATTTTTGGGATGCTCTTTTGGGCCTGATCCACAGGTCTGTGTCTTTCATTTGCTGAGGGCTTCAGACAATTCTAGGTAGCCAACATCTATAGCGCCTCCATTGTCCACTGATGCAGTTGCTTTTGGTTAAGTGTTCAATTTCCAGAAGCCCATTGCTTTGCTATGTTGGATACTCAAAACCTTCAATGAAAATTGTGATCACCTTAACTAAGTCCTCTCCTTCCCATTTCTTTTGATTGTTTTTGATGGTATCTTTTCAAACCAAAGACTACTTGGAACATGTGTTTGCTGTCCCTCTCCATTCTCTGTACAGTCTGTAAAAGAAAAGATGAGTGGATGGGAGATCTGCTGAATTAGAATAAATTAATTTCTTATTCAGTCACTTTCTCACTTTTTCCCCCTAATTCCCTCCATCTACAATTCCATAATTCTCCTTTCCAGTGGAACTTTGTCAAACATATCAACTAGTTGTTGATTTCCTGAACGTTCAAGTAGTTCTCCTATGTATCTTTAAAAAAAGACAATTAGCATGTCAGCTTTTCCAGATCTTTGAAACATGGGGTTTGAGGAGGCTGACTGGGATTGTGGCATAGACTTATGGAGAGTGTTCATCTCATGACTGTGATGCAAGTACTAACAGGAGGAGGATGATATAGATATTGTAGTAGAATGTTGTTTCTTCACCAATTAAGAGAATATGGACTGCATAAGAGTTTGGATTTGTGGCTCTTTATTTGGAATATCTTGATCACAATACTCATGCTTTTTGTTCGCTAATTATGTGATAAAGCAGTAACCTTCAGGCAGGAAGTTTCAACCTAGTGTTATTTGTGCTTATTTACAAAATTTTCACTATTACAAATGTTACTGACAAAGATTGAATACTCTTGCATTGCCTACTTTCTCAAAATGAACGTTGCCCTCAGAGAAGAAAGGTGGCTTTACTGTGACATAGGATTTTGTCAACTCTGTAGTGACTGGTTATAATGGTTTTCTTTTTGACTATAACACAGTTGACTTAGTAAAGATCTGGAATCTACTCTTGTGCCTTGGTGGTGATGCAGAGGAAGCTCCTAAATACTAGTCTTTTGTTGTGTGGACATAAGTACCAACTGTAAGATAACCTTTCAGTTGTGTTTGGCCACAAAACGCATGCTGCCCACATGAAATACTGCACACAGGGTGTGGTTTAGATAATTTTATCTGGTGGCATATCTTCTGTAGGTGTTGGTCATCTTGCAGTGGGATTGAAAGACAACAGTAGATTTCGCTTAGATCCTTTAGTCTTTTTTTCCTTTCAGTGAAGGGATATTTTCAGCTAGGATTTGAGCTTTGCTTTCTTTTGCTGAGAAGATGGAGAGGAGAGAGTAAGCCCACACAAATGCCAGACTGGCATGTGGTTGATTGGCAGACTGGTCCAAAAATACCTCTTTTTGGCTAGCTTCTTCTGGGTTAGAGAGCAGAATGTGTGGTACTTGCACCTCCTGCCCCTTGCTTAGCGAGATTGATTTGGGTTTGTGGATGGCATAAATCTTAGTATGGTCTGTCTATTATATAATATTTTAAAGTGTGAGCTCTCAGGTAAGAATGGTGTATGCTTTCTGTAAAGAGTGGTAAATGTTAATTCTAGCACTGATAAATTATGTTCTACTGAAATCTGTTGAATTATTCCAGAGATGAATATTTTTATGAGAACAGATTTTGGATTATAAAAATGCTTTGATGTCTTGAGTCAAAGCAAATATTGAAACTAAAAAGCTTCCAAAAAATGCCAAGATTGAAGATAACAAGTATTTAGTGGTAGGGTTTATGAAACTCCTGGCCAGATGAATTTCATAAATTCAGTGTTTTGTAAAGAAAACCCTTTTTCTATTCCAGAAACAGAAATTGGCGCAAAGTAGTAGGATTATATTGTCTTCTAGTGATTCAAAACATGCAGTGTTCATACAAACTAACATAGATAGTTTGTGGGTTTTATTTTCTTTTTATCAAGGTGGACTTTTTTCAACTGAAAGTAACAAAATCTCAACTTTCCCATAAAGCTAGGTCAAATGTACATTGTAATCCATGGATTAGTTGTAAAGTCTTTGATTATAGCATTTTTCTGCATGAAAAAATACCTTTTCTGAAAGTCACCTTTAAACTTGGAATGATTCCTTTTGCTTTTCAAAATGACACTGCATAGGTGTGCTGTGTATGTGGAGTAAGCAGTATGTAAATAACTGCTTTCTGCACTGGGTGTTTTTTTCACTGTTTAATATTATTCCCGTGTGGTTACACATTATCACAACTTGTCATTTTTTCCTTTTTATAGGTCCTGCTGGGGACTTGCATCTGGCCTCAATGTGAAATTAAGGTAGAAAAACACATCTACATATGTGTTTGCTATTAAGATTTAGTTATTCACTGGTCATGCCTGAAGAGTGATGTTCGTCTCTAGACTGCTAACTGCCAGGAAGTATAAATGATTATCCTAGAAGTCAAGCCTCTCTCCTATTTACTGGAGTAAAATCACCTCCAGATATCGACGGAATATCAACTACAGAAAATGCTTCACGTTATAAGGATGCCAACCACCTAGATTCATGCGCCCTATCTGTACAGTTGTTGTGGATGGTTTGCCATCTGAAAGCTCCTCAAGCTCTTATCCAGGCCCTGTATCTGTTTCTGAAATGTCTCTGCTACATGCTTTGGGTCCAGTGCAGACCTGGCTGGGACAAGAGCTAGAGAAGTGTGGCATTGATGCCATGATTTATACTCGGTATGTCCTCAGTCTTCTGCTGCATGATAGCTATGACTACGACCTGCAGGAACAGGTATTTACATATTTTAGATGTTGTCCAGTGAAAGTGAGTTTTTGTATCAGTTGTGTTGTGTATTACACATGGGTATGGTTCATATGGGGAGGGTGGTTGTCTTTCAGTGTGGGGATGAAAGGCAGATATAAACCACACGGGGATCAAATTTAGTGAGTGACCTGAGATTAATGTATTTAGTTTGCTGTATGAGCAATTACATTTAACAAAATTTTCACATTGCTGCAGTCAATATTAGAATTATTAACACTGGAATGTCCTGGATTGTAAATGCAGACCTTCAGTACTTGTAATTACAAGATTAAATTAATACTGGAACATTAGTAAATTAGTGTGCTTCTTGTAAGCTGCATGTCAAATTGGGCTGCTTCATTTCTCCTCGTGAATTTCATATTGTGCCATTGTCAGTGAAGAATAAAAACCCCCTTTTTTGTAGTATTCAAGTATTTAAAATACATCCTTGCATATACATTTATTCATATTTTGTAAAAGAATGTTAATGCTGAATCTTGATAAAAGGTGTGCAAAAGAGTTGTGGAACAGTGAATGAATCCCTGTAGCACAACTGTTACTCATGGGCCTCTGTTGCTATGGATTTTGTGTTCCTAGACCATACCATGCACTCCTAATTTAACTTATTTTGGTTTTTTTTATTTTAATTTCTCTACCTCATCAAACTATACCAAAATACTTTTAATAGTGGAGTTTTCTGGATATAGGACTCAGGGAAGTTCTGGTGATTTCATGAAGGGATGAGGATGCTGTTGATCATAGACATCATATTATAAGGTGGCTGTGGTTATAGTGGGAAGAAAGGAAGGAAAGCAAATGCCTGTTATTTAGTAGCTTAATTATTAGCTCTTTTCTGTTGCTCTTGTTTTGGTTATACTTCACATATTGCTACATAACTGCTTCAGAACTTTTTTTTTTTTAGTTTACCTTTTTAAGCATCAGGCAAGAACAGAGCAGGGTGTTGTGGAATAGGTGTAAATGCAGCTGAAGCAGGAAGAAAAAAAAATCATGTAAGATACTGCCAGTTTCTGAACTCTTAGCAGCTATTACAGTGCATAAAAGCCTTTTGTGTTTCCAGTGCACAAACCAGAAAACCTTATGTGCAAAAGTAATTTTTGTTCAAAGCTTACGTGGCAGCAGGGGAAGTCACCTGGAACAACCTCATGATTAATAATAATAAGAATAAAAATCACACTGGAAGCATGCTTTAGAATGTACCTTAACAGTGAACTTACTTAGGTCTTGGTCAAACATAAATAGCTGTATTTTAAAAAGAGGCAGAATAAAGTTCTAAAACCTGTTTGAAGGAGAGTATGGGAGGAGGAGGAGGAGAGAAAGAAGAAACAAAGTGAAACCACACCAGAATTTCAGGAGCTTTATAGATAGCTCTGTGACCTTGGGGAGTAATCAAGACTTGTTTGTTTTCAGTCCATCCTGCAGCACAGTTGTAACGGTCACTACTGTTATAATTTAAAATGACTGAAGTGCCAGAATTGGCTTTCTTTGTATCAGATTTTGCACGAAGCAGTGTAACTATATTATGAAAACCTCATTCACTTTATTTTTTGTTTCAATACCTTAACTGAGTATTTTGTGAGTTGATAGTGGAGCTCCAAGGGATGCATCTGGCCTTTTTGAAGTTGATGATTATCTGAACTTAATGAGCCAAAGAGAGAAGAATACAGAGCGTGACAGGGGAGCCAAAACTTGTGTTGCAAAGTGGGTTCGGTAGTACAAACGTACAGGATCTCCTGAACATCAGGATTTGAAGAGGTGAAAGCTGCTCTTTCACCTCCTCCCATATACCCTACATCCTGCTAATAACATACCTTTATTGCGTTTGTTCCCTGTATTTCAAATAACAGATTTCTAAGTTTTGAGACCTAATACCCATTAAGTTTTGCGATGATGTCGTGTAATAATTATTGGCTGCATATGTTGCAAAACATAGTGCTATCCAATTCCTTTCTCAAATAGCTTAGTCTTTAAATACTCCCAAACATGAATGTCTTAGATGGAGCATTGAGGAAATTTCAGAACATGTGCTTGTTTTTCTATTTATATTTTTTACAATTATTTTTATTTTATTTATTGCATAGTCATCATTTGTATGACCAGGCATTTTAATATTAATTTTTGTTTGGTTAAATCATTCAGAAAGAAGAAAATGTGTACTCTAAAGCATTTTTTTTGCATATAAGCGGTTTGAATCCAATTTTGGTGCTGGGTGCAGCATTAGGACAAATCAAAACCAAATACTAGTGTAGTTTACAAATAGAAATCACAGAAGAGAGCAGCAATTAAACATCTAAATAAGAAATAATGAAAAATACTTGAGAAGTAAAACACTGTGAGTGGCTAAGCTTCTTTAATTCAGGGTAATTCCCATGGAAGAGTTAGTTCTTGGCATCTTCGGAATTTTTTATCCCATAAGATTCCTTTGGTTCTTGAGAAAGATGATGACAGAATTCCATAGAATCACTAGGTTGAAAAGAGCTTTGAGATCATGGAGTCAAGACGTACCTGTCCGTTACTAAATCATAGCCCTAAGCCATCTCCTCTACCTGTGTTTTAAATACCTCCAGGGATGGTAACTCCACCTCCCTGGGCAGCCTCTTCCAGTCAGAGTTCTTGTTTCTAGGGAGAAAACTGATTTCTCCCCAACTTAGAGGGCAGCTACAAAGAGGGCAGAGGCTTTATCATCATGAGGAGCCACATGGAGAAGACCAGGGAAAATGAGTGTCTTGGTATGAGAGAGAATTTTTATTACTGGTTTTTTTTTCAGAGTGAGAACAATCATTCACTGGTACAGCCTCCTCAGGAATGTGATAGAGTCTTGGTTGCTGAAGGCTTTCAAGATGAAACAGGACAAGATGTTAGTCGTATATAGGGTCCCTTTCCCTTGAGAGGTTGGAACAGATGCTTTTTCAAAGTCCCTTCCAACCTGTGTGATTATGCAATTCTTTACATATGGAATTCTGTTACTTTGGGGAGTGATTAGCCATAATTTCTTCCCGAAATTGCAGCAATTACTTCTGTTTTGAACAGGTTAAAAGGAATGTGTGGTCTTTACACACGCAGAATGGGATTACACATTGCAATATACTTTTTTGGGGTGGGGGTGATCAAGGGGACAGATTTAGGAAGTTTTAGTCTTATGGATATTGTATAAATCATTCCTTAGAAGTGTTGAAAACTGTTAAGTTTAGGTGCTCACTGAGATCTTTCCACCTCAGATGACATCATTAGTACTGTTTTAGTTGCTTCAGGGAGCCTCCTTCCACGCTTTCTTTATGGTGTTGTAGCGTCATCAGCTGTAGCAGGGAAATGGAACTCTGAAGTCCTGGACTGAGGTTCTGTCAGGTAAGTACAGAAAGATTTAAAATAAAAAGTGAATTAAAAACATCCCCAACCTTACTGGCAACCCCAGCTATTTAAGATATCAGTGTTACCGTGTTATCAGTCACTTCAGTTGACTTTTCAAATAAGAATTTCAAAAGAATACCAGAGTCTTGTTTGACTAAGCCTTCAGGGTCAGAATGTTCCCTTCTGGTTTGTTAGTAACATATAGTATGTGCTTTCTAGTCTTCATTCTGCTGCAGACTTCTGAGACTTTGATCACCTGAGCTTTTTTTCCCTCAAATTCTGTCTGGCTCTGTATGGTGAGGTAGTTTGATAATTATATAGATGATCATCTTCCAGCAGTCCTGGATGACTGGGGAAGTTCCACTGCACTGGAGGCTGGCTGATGTTGTGCCCATCCATAAGAAGGGTCACAGGGAGGATCCAGGGAACTACAGGCCTGTCAGTCTGACCTCAGTACCAGGGGAAGTCATGGAACAGGTGATCTTGAGTGCTATCATGAAGCACTTGCAAGAGAACTGGGTGATCAGGCCCAATCAACATGGGTTCGCAAAAGGCATGTCTTGTCAAACTAACCTGATCACCTTCTTTGACAAATCATAGAATAATAGAATCGTAGAATCACCAGATTGGAAGAGACCCACCAGATCGTCGAGTCCAACCATTCCTATCAAACACTAAACCATGTCCCTCAGGACCTCGTCTACCCGTGCCTTATACACCTCCAGGGAAGGTGAATCAACCACCTCCCTGGGCAGCCCATTCCAATACCCAATGACCCTTTCCATGGAAAACTTCCTCCTAATGTCTAGCCTAAATCTCCCCTCTCACAAAGTGACTAGACTCTTGGATGAGGGAAAGGCTGTGAGTGTAGTCTTCTTGGACTTTAGTAAAGCCTTTGCTACAGTTTCTCACAGCATTCTGCTTCAGAAACTGTCAGCCTCTGGCCTGGACAGGTACACACTCTCCTGGGTAGAAAACTGGTTGGCTGGCCGGGCCCAGAGAGTGGTGCTAAATGGTGTTAAATCCAGCTGGAGGCCAGTGACAAGTGGGATTCCCCAGGGCTCAGTGCTGGGTCCAGCCCTGTTCAATGTCTTCATCAATGACCTGGATGAAGGCATTGAGTGTACTTTTAGCAAGTTTGCAAATGACACTAAGCTGTGTGGAAGTGTGGATCTGCTGGAGGGTAGGGAGGCTCTGCAAAGGGACCTAAACAGGCTGGACTGCTGGGCAGAGTCCAGTGGGATGAGGTTTAACAAGGCCAAATGCTGGGTCCTGCATGTGGGGCATGACAACCCCAAGCAGTGCTACAGACTGGGAGAAGCCTGGCTGGAAAGCTACCAGGAGGAGAGGGACCTGGGGGTGTTGGTCGACAGCCGACTGAACATGAGCCAGCAGTGTGCCCAGGTGGCCAAGAAGGCCAATGGCATCTTGGCCTGTATCAGAAACTGTGTGACCAGCAGGTCCAAGGAGGTTATTCTCCTTGTGTTCTTGGCACTGGTGAGACCTCTCCTTGAATTCTGTGTTGAGTTCTGGGCCCCTCACCACAAGAAGGATGTTGAGGCTCTGGAGGGAGTCCAGAGAAGAGCAACAAAGCTGGTGAAGGGGCTGGAGAACAAGTCGTACGAGGAGCGACTGAGAGAGCTGGGGTTGTTTAGCCTGGAGAAGAGGAGGCTGAGGGGAGACCTCATTGCTCTCTACAATTATGTGGAGAGGAGGATGCTGGCCTCTTCTCCCTAGTGACAGGGGACAGGACAAGAGGGAATGGCCTCAAGCTCCACCAGGGGAGGTTCAGGCTTGAAATAAGGAAAAAATTCTTCACAGAAAGGATCACTAGGCACTGGAACAGGCTGCCCAGGGAGGTGGTTGATTCTTCTTCCCTGGAGGTGTTTAAGGTGTGGGTGGATGAGGTCCTGAGGGGCATTGTTTAGAGATTGATGGGAATGGTTGGACTCTATGATCCGGTGAGTCTCTTCCAACCTGGTGATTCTATGATTCTAAGATGTGTTGAAGGGCTTAGTGTTGGGGGGGGGGTTGGGGGTTTTGGGTTTTGTTTTTTTTTTTTCCTGTGTGAGAGTCTGGTTTGGGGGAGTGTTTTTGTTTGTTTTTGTTTTATTATTAGTTTTAATTCAGTGCCTTTCCCAATTAGTGATTTCTGTTAAGTATCATTTTATGGATGCTGACTCAATATCACAAAATCCTAGATCAATAAGTCATGAGTTTTCAGAGACTTGGTAGGGACTTTTTGCAAGTACTTGTGTGTAAGGCTGTAGGGAGAGGCACAGTACTGAGAACATAGATATAAGTAAAACCCTAATACACTGCAGCCAAATCTTACTGGAATGTTTGCAGTTTTCACTCTGATTGATTGGCTTGAACTGAAATATCTATTAAAATATTGGGGAAGCTTGATAATCAGGTATATTTTGCCCAGCTGTGGTTTAGAGTACTGGAGAGCATTCAAGAAGTCTTGTTTAGGGTAAACTGCACTGTGATTCCAGTATCTTCCAGAGCTGCTATACCTACCTACTAAGAATTACTGTGACACCTCCTAAATATACACACTTCAAATGCTTTTTAGAAAGATACTCAAGTACTGAATTAAATTATCCTTGTCATTTATATCATAATTCTCATTCAATTCATACTTGCTACTTTTGGAAATTAGTCAAAGAAGTGTTAAGATCTAAAAGCCCTCTCTCTGGTGTTTTTTTCTGGCAACAATATTGCTGGTGGCAGAGTTTAAGAGGACAGAAAGGAGGAGGCTCTTTGGGATTTTTTCGAAGTGTTGACTCGAGGAGGAGTGAATACAAAGACAATATTAATTGGGTTTGCACTTTTTCCTTGATTACTGTGACAGATGTTCATAGAATAGGGTCGAGTTAGTTTTTGTCTGTCATATCAGAAAATAAATGAGGACGTCAGTGGTAGATTTGCCTTTTTGTTCTCTAGAAACGAATGTGTTTCTTGTTTACAGACTTTCCAGAGAATATGATTCTCAAATTGTTTTTCACTTAGGTGTCTACAGTGTCAAAATTCAAACCAAATTTTTAATGCATTAAAGTATGCTGAGTATAGTTAAATTATAGTGGGGTGATGCTGTGTGACTGCCGCACACAAGTGTCACAAATCATCAGAGTTCACCTGCAACATGTAAAAGTACATTTTTTTGAATGCAAAACACTTCCAGTTTAGTTTTGTGTTTGTGTTACTGTTTATTAAGCCGGGCAACTTTAAGAATCTTCTTTTTTTAGCTTATTAATCATTACCCAAACTAAGTACGTAGAATACAAGTTATGGAAAACTGTGTATGAAGAGAAGTATAGTTAGATAGGAAGGGGAACAGTGATACCAAGACTTCTTCCTGTACTTTTTTGTACATTATTAATTCAAAGTCCTTAGAGTATTCAAATGTGTACATGTTCTCAGGGTTGGGAATAAAATTCCTCCTTTTTTTCCCCATACATAAGCATGTAAACTGAAGAAAGATCTATCATATTTAGGAAACAGGACTTTATAATCAAGTTAAGTGAGCTTTATGGGCCATATTACTGATAGAAAATAGTTTAACTTAATTGTCAGAGCTTTTACAAAAGTTCGGTTTACCAGGGAAATATTAGCTGTGTTCCCCACCCAGACAGACACATGCATACTTCCAGGAGTGACTGGCTGCAGAGTGTGTAACTCACACTGTCATATTTAAACTTTGGAAAATAAATCTATTGTATACAGTGTTAACTTGGTGAGAAAAAAAAAGTGGGGTAATTTGCATTCTTCTTCATGTAAACAGTGGAAGGTGACTGAAATGGCTTTACTGTAAGGGCATGTGCCTCAGAAGACTCCCTGGTATCCTCTCTGAACTGCCCTGTGTGCAGGCAGGCTTGCGATTCCAGCAGCACAATGGGCTTTGTAGATTGGCTTGTGAAGAGCAGCTGCAGTTAGTTTGCAGGTGCTGAAGTCCTTTCTCTTTGCAAGTTACTGTCAGAGCTTCCAGCCAAAGCTCAGGTAGCAGTTCTGACCAGCACATCTAGAGTTCACTGGTGCAGCAGGCTGTGACAGTTTACTGTTTTTTATTATTTTTTTTATGTCTTCTTTAAAAGTGTGTTAATTTTCAGTTGGTATTTGACTTGGCATTTCATTTGACTTGTTAATTAAGAGATAACTGCTCTGGTTTGTGGAGTTGATTTGGAGTATCATGAACTACACATTTGTATTCTTTATTCCATTTAGGGATAAGAGTTGGGGTGGCAGAGACTTGAGCTTAGCAGAAGTCTCTCAGCGTTGTTGTATTTGTGCATCTGTATAGATTTCAGGGTAGTCAGCTTCAATTGATATCTCAGTGCAAAAGGAAAGCGTTTGTTCTCAAGGACTGCTGTTATCTGAGATTTTTTTCTTTAAGACTGTCTTCTAATTTTGTACTGTGTGTTGAAATGCCAATTCCTTTGCAGACATGTTTGTTCCAATATATGAAATGTCCATTTCAGGACATCAAACTTAGGCACCACAGAACCAATATATCTTAAGTGTTGTCCTACTGAAGCAGGCACATATGTGTATAATTTAGCTAAAATGTTAGCCTTCGCTTCTGTTCTGAGTAACCAAAGCTGTCTTTTAAAGCTGTCTGCATTACCTTTTGGATCTCTCTAAATAGCATCAAATACTGTGTCTTATGTTGTGTCTCTTACAGTCATGCAAAAAGAATAACAGAATCACTTTTATTGTTATGACTTCTCATTTATCTTCACAAAGTCTTACACAATGCAACGCAGAGATGTAGGCTCAACTGCCAGGCTGGTTAGTCCTCATAACAGTCAGGATTTATTTGCAGCCATGTCTGTGCTGATTAGATGTGCTGTTTCGGGTTCTGGGGCTGGCTGAGATAGCTACTTGATGTTCTTCGTACAGAACAAGCTAGCTACTATGAATGCTTCTCCAGTCGTAATATGTCCATTTCAGATATATGGAATCTGTAGTGGCAGTTTCTTTTGAGTTCTTGGCTTTCTTTTCTGCCATATAGGCAAGATGTGCAAGTAAAGTGATGCCTGTATAGCTGTAGCTATAGCCTTGTTAAATCTTTTCTTTTTCTTTTCTTTTTATTTCTGCTTTTACTTTACTAGGAAAACTCTAAAGGCAGCCTGCTCTGCAAACAGGATTTCAACAGATGCAGTATTTGCATGTTCTCTTGCTCTTGGGAGTGGGTGTGATCAAGTTCTTTCTGCTTCGTTTCAGCCTAGAGTAACTTCTAATTAGTGAAGAACACATAGTCTGCCTTTTTGAGTTGGTAGGATTATAAGTAAGAGTTTATAATTAAAAGAGACTCAGTTTACAGGATTTTATACTCAGATTGATTGGGTTTGAGAGGTATAGTTCTTCATTGCCAGCAAATAGTGGAATCATCAGTCCTGAATGATATGAAGACCTTGAAGTCTGATAAATTATCAGCCATTCTGTTACAGTCCGGCTGCATAGGATTGTAATGTTCCACATAGAGCAGTTGGGAAAGAGGTGACTGCAGTGGCTAGATGGTACTCTGGCTTTTCACAGTGAGTCTAAGATTCATTCTTTCCCCGGCAATACCTGGGTTTGGAGTATTTATCTATCATCTTGAATGTTTTCAAGTTGTCTCCATTCTATGGATTTTGGTGCTGCTCCCTGGAAGTATACTTACCTGCTGTTTGTCTGCCGAACTTGTTGTATTTCTCTTGGAGAATATAAGCTGAGTTTGGACCACCATTCTTCTAAATTGTCTCATGTAGGTGTCGCCTTATTATCTTTGTCTCAGCCTGAGGCAGCCTGTGAGTAATGTCTGAACCAATCCTGACCCATTAGACCTTTCTCATTAATTATAATGAGAAGCATTGTTACTTAAAATCTTCATAGAAGCCATTATGAAAATGTATATATCTCTGGGCTCTGAGCAATATATGAGATATTTTCCTGAAGCTCAATTCAGGGGAAGTATTTTTTCAGGCAAGATCATTGGAGGTATTTATACATTCTGCTTCTTGAATAATCTTAGAGGTGAAATAAACATATCATCTGCTGCGTTTTCCCCAAATTCTCCATTATGAGATCCTCCTAAAGGTAGTTAGGACCTGTTCCATTTTGGATGTAATATGTGGCTATTTTCTTCCATTCCCTACCTATCCAAGCATCTCAAGAGATAATTTTTTGAATTCTTTGAATATAACTTTGGAAAAGCTTTCTTGCAGTGCACAATGGTCATTACTTGTCTGTGCAAATGTTGGATTTAATTAAATACCAGTGCTGTAAAAATGGTTGTTGCTGGAGGAGACCGGGACTGCTGAAGTATCTGGGTTTTCATTATGTCAGATTATATCGTCTTTGTATTGATTTATTCACTACAAACTTTGATAGTATTCACTAACTTAAGATATACTGATGATGGACTTGGGCAGTAATTTTGTGGACTGCATGTTGATATTAAGGAATTATTTTGGGTGTGTTTGTGGCGAGAGAGAATGTGTGTGCTTTTAGAGAATGCTGCAGGCTTGAGTTGAGACTGTTCTGTCTCATAGACACAGTAAAGTTCTGCACATTCTGTAGTTGTATCAAAACATTTTGGTTTTGTGGTGTCTTGTACAGTCCATGACTTAGCTATAGCAGTTGTTTTGGATGATCTGTCTTTTCTTGGTTTTGAAATTCTTTCTGAGGAATGATGGCACTGCTCACTCTATGCATAAGAGCATTTATTCTGTTTTTCCCTTTACCACATCCAGTTATTTGATGTTCTATTCTAATGGCATTTGAGCATCTTTTAAAACATTTTGTAAGAAAGGATTCTCCTACAGCCTAGAAGAGGAGTCGGCAGGCAAATGCCCCAGTTTGGAACAAATGGGCAAAACTTAATCTTTATGCACTGCACTGGACAGGAACTGGCCCACTATCCTGTAGACATACAACTCCAAGACTATTCATAGCAAGAATACCACCCAGCTGTCCTGTGGAAACTTTGGCAAAAGTTTTCCCCTTCTAAAAAACGATGGGTAGTTATTTCTACCCTTCGTCAGACATAATCTCTTAATCTATTAACTGAGAATTAAAAGAAGGGGAAAATTGTTCACATATATTATTCAATCTTGCAGGACTCTGCTTGCATACTGTGATGATTTGGGGAATTCGGCTTTTATGAAATATTGGTAGTTCTTGAAAGATTCCTGTAAGGTGTTTTAACACTAGTTTTCCGTTTATGTGGACAAGGAGCTTTAAACCGATTTGCTTTCAGTCACGTGGAGGTGTCATGTTTGTTCTCTTACTGGTGGCAGATATTTCTCTATTATCTTTATAACAAATGAAAGTAAAAAGCATCACTACCAACCTTGGTTTTCTTTTGCTTCTCAAATTTCTTGGTAGGGTGGAGGGAAGCAATAGAATTGCTGCTCCTGCTTAGTGAGCAGGAAAAAGCATTTAGAAATATATTTCTGAAGTGTCTGTATGTTGATTCAGGATTGATTTAAGCACTCCCAATACTGAATTTCTTGAGGCACCATTAGCATGTGGAATATAGATACTTTCCCAACACTTCTGTAGCCACATTTATGGTTCCTGAATTATTTCTGTCATGAATCATTGCTTTTTTTAATAATTCTGTCTAAATTACCTTGTTATGTAGTAGGTAGGTACAGTAGGTCTCTGAAGAAGAGGTTTTTTTAAAAAAAAGTTTAGATATTCAAACTTGAGTTTTTCCAAACTCCAGATAGCCTCAATTTCTTGTTATTTATTTAGTATTGAGTGGTTGCCCCTTAAAAAAATTAAGTAGTGGTAGTCAGCTTTAAATATTAGAATTTTATAAGTCGAAATTAAGAGTTTCTTTTCTTTGTATGCACACTTTTTACATCTGTAGGGTTGGGATGGCATTGCTTTTACAAAATTTCAGTGACCATAGAAAGGAATTGTCAAAAATCAAAGTTACGGTGTAGCTCTTGCATTAAGATGAGCGTTATCATATGGTCTCTCGTTCTGTTAGGAAAGAAAGGTAAGTGAAGGCATTGCATCCAGACACTGAAGAGAACAGTAGCCCTTAGTGATTCTTTCCATGTGATGTAACTAGTTTACTTACCTTTGTGCACACGGAACGTTTTGTTGACCTGCTTTCTTTCCTTTTCGTCATGTACCTAGTATTTTCCAGTTTAAGGAGTAAACCTGACCACTGCAGACAAAGAATAAAAAGAAATTAATTTAAACTGTTTGCAACTTCTGAATTGTCTTTTTAAAAATCAATTTAGTTATCACAAAACCAGAATTCTACTAGGTTTGTGTGTCATGCCTCAAATTCTACAGACTCATTTTCTAGGGAATATGACGTTTTCTTGCTTCTTAGCCATTCTACTACAATGTCTTTTTCTTTAAGTTGATTGTGAGTGCTTCTGATAGATTATAACACAAGAATTAGATGTGAGGATTTTTTTTCTTCACTGTTCTGCACTGTTTTATCAGATTAGTGTTGAATTTGTATGCAGAAAGTACAAGGTCCTCAAATTTGGGCTATAGCCAATGCATATAAAATCTGGAGCTAAAAAGTAGGTGAGATTGTCTGGGGGTGGGTGAGGGAAATCAAAACCTCCAGTTTTCAACAGGTTTGGGTTTTGCCCCCCATAGAACTTAAAATGGCAGGATGAAGCACTAGCAGCCAGGTGTGACTGAAAACCGCGTGTTCAGAAACACAGTTTCTCTGTATTGTAAAAAGAGAAAGGAGGAGTCTACTCGAGCTCTGTCCTCAGTCACTGCGTCCTATGAGATGAGACATATTGTTCCCGGAGCACGTGAACAGCGTGCTTACTCTGAAAGAACAGATGACACCACAATATATGCAGCTTTGTATTGGCTAACTGAGAGAGAATTCCATTTAGATTCCCTTCCCCCATTTAAAAAGTCAGCTATTCTTTGCAGGGATTCAATTTTTAAAAGTTGAAAAGTGTCCAGGTTTATAGACAAGTGTCATATTTTTCAAATCATATGTGGAGAACTGAATGAAATGCTTTATAAACTTCAGTTAGCAGGAAGTTTGTTAGTGTTATGCTGACAGACTGCTGGCGTGTATGGGTAGTAAAGCTGCTCTTGCAGAGGTTACCTCTACTGTACCAGTACAAAGTAAAGCTTTGGTGGCATAGACAAAACAATGTCATTTAATAATAGCATTTCAGTTACATTTTCCTAATGTAGATGTTGCCTAAGTCAGCTTTCCACCTAAGAGCAGAATAAATTAAGTTAACCCAGCACACATTTGCTAGCATGTCTGGATCTTCATTTTGAGTAACGTATTGCAAGTGGGTGGTTTGTTTTTTCATTCGTAATTGTGCCCATGTGGATGAGCAGGACATGCTTTGGAAGTTGGGGGTGGGGTAGGTATTGGGAAGAGTTTGAGTGCTCTACAACCTCCTCATTGTGCATAAAGAATACATAAACTACAAGCTTGGAAAAGACTTCTGAATTTATTTTTTTAAAATGTAGTGTAGATGTGCAGTGTATTGAACCCATTTTCTGAGAATTTTTCTTCTTATTTTTTTCTATTCTATCTTTTGGTTAGTCCTTCCAATACCAGAAAAAGCAGCCTGTCCGCATCCCTTGCTTTAAATGAACTACTGGCATCATACACAAGTATAAAGCAAAACAGTCACTGGTAGCTTTTCATTCTTTGAGAACTAAACCCATTTCTCCAGTTTCAATGATCAAGTAAGACTTTATTACTCCACTCTATCCTGAAGGACTCGGACATGTAAAATCACGAATTGCACCTGTTTCAATGGCTGCTTCTGAATGTCCCTCTGCACTCCTTTCTTTTTTCTCATCTTATTTTTTGATTGCACATAGACAACTAGTTTCACTGGTAGCTTGTTTTGACTTCATTTTGAAGCCATGGGGAATTGGGAGTTGTTTTAAATGAGGGTAGGCCCTAGCCTGGAGTTCATTAGACACAGTAACAGATATGGTGAAAAGCATCAGGTGTTTGTGGATCTCGCTGATGAAGATAATTCAGGCCAGCATACATAATAGATGTTAAACATTATTTTCCTGGTAGCCAAATTATTTCTGAGATGAACATGGGAAGTCGTGTTTATGTATGAATGGACAGAAAGGAATAAGCAAGTCTGATAACAAATTTTGTACATTCTGAGAAGTGATGCAAAATGGATGCTACACTTCTTCAGAAGATTACATATAATACAATAGCATTTTTCTCTGATTTAATTGGTCTTAATTAAATGTTCTTATGTGTGGGGGAACCCAACCACTTCTCACCCCCTCAGCATCTTATTTTCTTCTGAAATTATATTAATTTTAAGATATCTGGAGTCATAATGATGATAATTGTGAGACTTAAGTTCTGGACATTTTCTTCCTTTGGCATGTTTAACTTTCTCTTAAGTTTGATTCTGACTCTGAGCTACTTGCTTTTCAGCCTTAGTATTTCAGAGATCAGTGAAACTAACGTATTCTGTGCAAATCACATCATTATGTTCAACCTTAAATCAACCATAAGATAATCTTTATGGATATGCATTGCAATTAGAAAATATTGCAGTGAGGCGTGGGTAGCCTCCATGTCCTGTGAAAAATATGCATTTTGTGAACAGTAAGTGCAAGTTTTCTGTAATCAAACTAATATTTAATGCAGCAAAAAGAAAGGATAAGGTGGTTTATATTTTGAGCAGTATGTTATTTATGGTCCTGTTCTACTAAGGTACTGAGATATTAATGTATTTTAAATAATGTAATTACTTTATTTTGCTTTTAGGAGAATGACATCTTCCTGGGCTGGGAAAAGGGAGCTTACAAGAAATGGGGAAAGAGTAAGAAAAAGTGCTCTGATCTAACACTAGAGGAAATGAAAAAACAGGCTGCTGTCCAGTGTCTTCGCTCTGCTTCTGATGAAGTAAGTTGGGACTACTTAATAGTTTCTTAAGATTTTTATGCCATTTTTTTGTGTTAGCTATATTTAGCTTTTGATACTTGTCTTTTCATTTGTGGCTTCTTCTCCTTGGGAGTTCTCTGAAAATTCCTTAATTTTCTTCAGGAAATTATGAAATCTGTGCATGGCAGCAGGATTTCATAAAAGATTCTTCACTGTGTAGTGTCATGCTTTCCTTTCTGTAAGCCTTCACCTGTTCCTGTCAGGGACACTTGCAGTGCACCAGTTTGTGTTGAAATTATCACAAAGCTTTGCATAAAGATTTTTTTTTTTTTTTTTTTTTTAAATTTTAAATGTGTTGTGTGTGAGCGGCAAGGAATTAAATATTTAGGCAGAAAGCCATCTTGCTTTGTGCACGCTGTATGTGCAATCCAGAATTGCTAAATAAAATGCAAAGTATAGTAGCAAGTTTTCACTTTCCAGATCACATCATTGAGTGAAAATGGAGTCGAAGTGCACTGAGTGGAGCATATGAGGAGAAATGAAGGTAAAAAACTGAAGGAAGATGCCAGGGGCAGCAGATACCATGTAGCTCAGTGGAAAAGCGGAGAAAGGGATAGATTGCTGAAGGAAATTCTTAAAAAGTAATCTGTAGCACAGGCCAGTGAAAGCTGCCCAGGAGGATTTTTCAGACAGCAGAAATGAGAAAGCATATCCTTTAGAACTATAAATACTCTGATCTTCCCCTCCTGTAAGCAGAAACTGCCGCACCTATACAGCTTCCTAGTCACAGTTTGTAGTTGCACAAGCATTTGTGTGGTTATGTGGAGAACTGGATTGGGAGAGTGAATCAGTTTCCTGACATTAACCTGGCTGGGGTGGAGGAAATATTAACCTGGGGAGGTATACTGGTCAGATTTGTAGAACAGACACTTGTACTGGCAAGAGTGGGGAAGAGTATGTGGTGAAGAATAATGAAGGAAGTGGGTTTGATATGTGTGGTTATTCCCACCACCACCACCTTTAGCAGCATTGCCATTATATATGTTTGTGAAGCTGCTTCAGCAACTGTTCAGTTACTGTAGTGCTGTAATTACTGTAGTGCTCTCCATTGTCTAACAGAGAGTTTTCTGAACTCCCAGTTTCCCATTAAGGAATATCCTTACAAAGCAACACAAAATAGAATTTTATTGGTAATTTGCTGTCATAGTTACAGAATATTGAGGTCAACATGCTGACTACTATAGGAGTTAATTTAAATATGAAGCAAATATAGTAATAAGTAATGTCTTTCTTCAGGATATAACTATCTTTGTATATTTATTTTATGAACAACAGAAAGTAGTCATCTCATACATAGACCACAGGAAAACTGATGATTGATTTATACCTTTAGAATTAATTCTCTTGATGTGTCTTCATGTAGCTAAAAAGCAAGGACCATTTCTTAGAGCTAAATTTATATCATATAGAGAAATTCAATTTAAAAGAAAGGAAGGAGGTCAATTTATTAATAATCCCTGCTCTACTTCCACTTGAAAGTTTGTATAATCTAAAACAAAAGGGAAGGGACACTAGAGTTTTGCAAGAGTAGAAAGATATAAAACCTGAAAGGTTGAACAAGCAACTTCCTTCTTTCATTCCTTCTACCTTGTCAGATTTTTATTGTTCAGTACTGGGGATTGTAGGTTATAGATTAGGCTTGTGTTATTTCAGGGCTGTTTTGACTTTTTACGTGCCCAGACAGTTCAGCTCACACATTTGTTGTCATTAACTGTGGGCATGAAAGATTTCACTGTGGCGTGTATGCTGGGACAAGCGGCTGATGCCTTGGCAAACCAGTAATATTAGCAGCAAGCACAGAGCAAACGGACGGTGTACTCATGCTTACTAGCTTGTTGAGACCTTGGAATCTTTACTAAGACCCATGAGTTAATAAGAAGAGAATGCATTAGATGGAAAACATGAAGATAAGGGGCACATCTGTGGTAAATAGTGGGTTGCACTCTATCGCTGTAACTGTGAGATTCTCACAGGTGGAAACTGACTGGGGTAGCTGCTGACTGGATACAGAAACACTGTATAAGGTTGTCATCAACTCAATAAAGGTGATGTTGCTTGTTACCTCATTGATGGGGTCCATGCCTTAATCACTACATTTAATGAAATTGTAGGTCTTAACTTTTTTAATGTATTTTCATGCACAAGGTGGAGCATTTGAATTGTTTAAACAAAAAAAATGTTGTTACTTCAAGCTGTTCTGTAGGTACGTTAACGCTTATATTGCATAAGAGAAAAATATATATGTATATTTTGCCCCAGAGTTGGAGGAAAGGCTGATCCTGCTTTACTTCAAGTCATATTTTAAAATAGCTTGTAAGGCATCTTTCCTTTCTGCTTTTCAAACACGTTTCCTATATTGGCTCATTTCTGGAGTTATCTTTGTGTGCTGATCTGATGGAAATAATCAGTAGGTTTAGAACTATGAAACATAGTGTTAAAATACTAATTCTGATGAGGTGTTTGAGCTGCCTCATGCAATATTCACGATTTCTTCTCTACAAAAAGATTAAAAAACTATCTGTAGCCAAAATTGATGATCAGTGGTGTGTGAGCAAGGATAATTTACAAAAACTGATGAGATACAAATAAATACTTTTTTCCAGTGACACTTAAACTTTTAAAACTATTTTCCGAATCATCTGCAAATGTTTACTTGTGTATATATATATAATTTTTTTTCCAGATTGGTAGAAGTTAGACGTGTTCAGTAGGATCTTAATAAATTTAAATTCGTCAACTGTGAGTTTTGTTCTCACAGGTTTTTCTTCTTGCAGGAGGTCTGGCACTAGTCCACTTGGGCATTTCTGGAGCTTGTCAATAGGTTTGGTGTCTTTCTGTGAACTTTTTTCGAAGCAGGTGGATACAGAAACACCAATACTCTCTTGTGGATATGGAACACTTGCTCTTCCAGCCTAACCTCTTCTTTCAACCTCTTTTTTCTTTGCCAAGCAAGCAAGGGTGAGGTAGCGCCATAATTGGGAATAATCAAAAGAAGTCTTAGTGTATTTAAACTTTAATACAATTTTTTTAAATATACTTAAATGAAACAGAACATTTACCCTGTGTGTATCTCTAGAGAGAGTATGCATACACATGTGTGCATAAACAAAACCAAAAAAAGAACACAACAGGGAGCTAATTAAATGAAGGCTTTAGGATTCTGCAATCTGATCTGTTCTAGGAGGATAAATCTGCAGAGGATGAAAAGGTATTGAGGATTAATAATAATTTTATAGGAAATAACAAATATCCAGAAACCATAATTTTGATGTTACATCTAATTACTTAAACCAGTAATATACTGAGAAACTCCAGACAGCCTTCCTCATTCACCCCTTAGGCCATAAAACTGGGTGATGACTTCCAAAAGATGCTTGATGGGGAGCAGTAGTCATAATATAGATTAGATGAAAATTGAATTTACTGTAAGGAGTTCTGTCAGTCATTTAATGATTGAAATAAATATTTTGAAATCATGTCGCTTGGGGACTTTCACTTACATGTTATTCATTCTTAAGGAGTACTTTAATTGGCAGCTTTAGTTTTGTTTGAATTCAATTTATTGTCTCTTCCTAAAAATAAAAATACTATAAAACACTAGTCAGAGATAGGAGTCCAAGATTCTAGATAGAATTTTATGATATAGAAAACATTTGACTTAAAAAAAGGCTACAGTTTGGTGGTTTTCTAAAACTTTTTCTGAGTTATGGAGTATGACAAATCAAAGAAGCTGGAGTCTTCTGATCGTGCTCCATGATTGTGCTCCGTTATCGTGTCCTGCAGTGGCAAATCACATTGTGTACTAAGTGCTTTTGTGAGAGGATACCTGATTTTGACAGGTACTATCTGGTATATGCAAGAATGCATGTGTGTTCCAAGATCAGTATTTTTTGTGTGATAAGCATTTTGGTATCTTAAGTTGTCTATATTCATGTGAATCTTTGACTGCAGATGCTCTTGATGCAGTCAGAAGCAGAGAAAATATAAGTATGTTGCAACTTACCAGAAAATAAAGACAGAATGATGGTGAGAACTTTCAAGACAATTACTTTTATGTAGCATTCAATTGCTGTTCTTACCACAGCTCTAAATTTTTTTTTTTTTTTTCCAAAATGCTTGGAGTATATATAGCAGTTAGGAGTAATGCTGAAAAATTATTCAGAATCTAAAAATCTCATTAATGTTGACTTTGAGTAGAGAGTTTGTCTTAATTTTTTGTCTTGCTTAATTGTAGGAGAAATTTTAAAATGTTCGTTTGCAATGAAATGGCAAAGTAGGAGTATCCATTGTTATGAAATGTTTGGTAATAATAACCCCAAACTGTTCAGGAGTATTTATACGATAGAATTTTGGTGGGGAAAATAAAAATTGTATCCTGAAATTACTACCTCAAATTTTAAGTAAAACAAGCTGTTTCTGTCAGAGTTAGATGACTAGTTTTGGTTAGTGTTTTTGTTTTCATTCCCGTTTGGTACACCTAAAACCAAGAAGCTCACTTTGTTCATGTATGATTTCCAAGATGCATTTAAAAAAAAAAAAAGTCTCCTAATTCTGAAAGTCTGTAAATTACTTTGAATTTCAGTAGTGAAACTTGTCAGTAACAAGACAGAAAACAGTATCTTTAAGACTTGGAAGTTTAGTAAAAAAGTAAGAGTTTAGAAATTCACCTATGTGGTATTTTTGCTAGGTGGATACTGTCTGAGCAAGACTGGAATTAGAGGTTGCTTGTTGATATGCATAAGACTTTTCAGTGGGTATGTTTTTTAGTACTAACATTGCGGTTACTCAAGTTGTCTGTCCGTAGGTTGTAAATCCAAGCTTAATTACCTTTTAACTGACAAATTTTCTGCTAAAAGTTGCATTGCTTAGTAGAGAAGCAAGTTTTTTGCAGTTTTTGTGGTGCCTGTATGACATAGTTCATTCACTGAATGCTTGTAGTGTTACATGTGAAATTCCACCCCAAGAGGGTGCTAGAGGTTTGAATAAAGCAGTCGGTGTGTCTTCATTCTGCTGAACGGCATGAAGATGTTTTAAGAACGAGCAAAGGAGACTAATCCATGTGTGTGACTTGCTGCGCTAATGAAATGAGATCTCCCAGACTTTCTTTCTCTGCCTAGAGTTGACCACTTCAACAAAGCTGTTCTGCAGTACATACCGAGGCATTGCTGGTGTCTAATACTCTGGGATTTCTCAGGGGATGTCCTAATGAGGTTCAAACAGTGGCTGTTAAAATCTGCCAACTGCCACATGAAACAGTGTACAACATTTTAAAGTAAATGGTTGATGGATTCCATAATGAACTTGGAAAGAGCACTGCTCTAATTGGTTTTGTCAGACACAACAGCGCCACTGTTCTAAGAAGTTACGTCTTGGGGGTAACACTGAAACATAATTGGTTAAGTAACATAACGTAATTGTTAAGTAACAGTAATTTCTTTGAAGTAGCCAGGTGTGGGCATGCTGTTATTTGGAGCACTGGCTTTGCTCACTTCAAATTATCAGGGGGAATGTGACCCTTCTGATATCTGTGTTATCATATGGGAGCTCTTAGAGGAACAGGTGTGGCGATAGTGAACAGTATTGTTAACAATTTTAAATGGCATTCTTATTTTCAAATGTTCCTTACTTTCAGCTCAAATTTGGGGTGTGCTAAAATAAGTTTCTGTTGAAAAAATTACAGCATTTGTCATCTTTCTTACTCTCAGTGCAGAACTGTCACGTTTGCCGTGCAGTTCCTACAGTTCTGCTTGTAAACCTTAATTGAGGAAATAAGCTCCTAATCAGGCCAGATTAATCAGTTGGTTATGATTCCATGTTTGAGCATGTTTTTATTAATGGGTTGCTCTGTCCAACTGTTGTAGTCTCCAGAGGTTATGGTGTCTGCGTGCCAGTTAGACCAAGCCAGTGCCGCATCATCTGTCTTATACTTGGAATACTGGTATGCAAGAACTGTGGCAAACAGACTTGTGGAGCCTGTAGTATATAGACTCTGTTTCTTTTCTCCTTATGTAGGATGCCAGATTAACTGGATTATTTCAAGTTCAGTTTAGTCACTGGTTTATTTCTGCAAGTCTCTGCTGCTCTTATGCAAACCAGTATTAATTAGGTAATACACTCTGACCACTACACTGGGGATTAGGGAATCAATCAGTAAACATTAGATGGTTGGTTAAGTGATTTACTTTACGCATCTTTGTATAAGTAGAAGTGACGTGAACAGGAGATGCATAAAGAAAGTACCCAATATTCTTTTTACTTATTTTTAAAAGTAAGTGAAAAACGTTAAGTCAAAAAGCACTGTAAAGAGTGTAAGTAAGTGTTAGAATGAGTGCTGTTAAGGTGAAGATAAAGAACAGTGCACGAATTAAGCAAGTTCTTTTAAGACCCATCTTAAACCAGAAGGATGAAATGTCAAAATTGCTATTGAAAAGTCTGAATTTATTAAAGAAAAAAGATGAAGTTAGGGTTCCAGGGTAACTGTAATACTTGTTGAAGCATTTATCCTGGCTGGGATCAATAGTAAGCATTTCTGTGTGTCTGAGGATGGTTGATCTGAATCTTTTACTAGGAAGTGCCAAAACGCTTAATAAAACTGGTGTATGTTCTTTCTTCTGGGTTGTATCCAGTTGGCCTTGCTGTTTCTAGAACATAGAGCATTATTAGGGAAGGGATTTTAAAATTTTTGAGGAGCTAAGAAGAATTTCAGACAAGATATGTTTTGAAAAGTAAAATCAAGCTTGGACAGGTGCCACTCAGCTGTAAGAAAGCACCATATGGTTTTGTCATTTCCAGCCAGTCATTGTTCTTCTGTGATAATTTAATTTGTATTGATTGAAGATAGTTTGTGTTGGTTCTGTATTATCAAATCTATTGGCTTCTTTCTCCGCTCATATACTAAGTAAGCCATGTGGTATTGAATTTGGCAAGCTATAATAACCTGTGTTTTTTAACTTCAGATACCATATAGAAAATTAAAGTGAATTTGCCTTGCCAAAGTAACAATCACAGAATAAAATAATAACAATAAATCAGTTGCTTTTGCCTTATAACTTTGACATTTAAATAGATACTCATAGTATTGCATATCTGATTTGTGATGTTGCTGAAACTGCTACCCTGAGTGTAACAGTAATTTTAATGGAGATTGACAGAAGTTTTAATTATTCCAATTTTTGTATGATTTTTTTTTTATTTCTTGCTTTTAAAAAAGTATTTATTAACTGGAGCAGTTCTTTATGGGAGTTGTAGTCTACACAGAAGTTGCTTTATTACATTTGTGGGCATTTGTTTCTCAGTTTATATCAAACCAACGAAAGTAAATTCATGCTAGTCTTGTACTTATTATATTTAAGTAACTCCCATAGTGTGGATTATTTTGTCTTGGAGTCTGAAAGTAGATGTTTGGTTTGATTGAAACTTATTTCACCTTGCATGTAGCACATATGTCCTGGAGGGAGAAGGCTGCACAGTCTTCCAGATACACAGGCATGGCCATGACTGTGGCAAAGCAGTGAGTTACAGAGCTCTCCCAAGCAACGCCTTGTGTTTCATCACAGAACAATGTCATAAGATCATAATTTTCCTTAATGTAGAACAATCATTTTCACCCAAAACTTGAACTGGTGTCCACTATCATTTCTATTACATGCACAAGCAAACTCCACTGAATAGGGCAAAGTACTTCTTAAGGAAATTTTAAGTGTCCTTTCTGCATTTTACTTGATGCAGAAAATACCTTTTCCATATTTGGTTGGTTCCTGTTTTATTGATAAAAACATTTCAGCATACACAAGCTGAAGTACTGTGATTAAGTGAAATCTCACTGCAGCAATGCTTACAAGGATAGTAAGTCTCTGGCTTTTAAGTCAACATGTTTGTTTATGGGTGATAAATAATAATCACAAAGAATAATTTCTAGAGAGGAATTATCTTTTCTTAGGGGGATAACTTTTATCTCAATGTATTCCTCTGTGGGAGAGAGTTAAGAGTTCTTTTAAATAAAAAGTCAGATTAACTCTTCTAGTAACCTACATTTAGGGATAGCATGTTCATTTTAAGTTGATTCAACCTGGTAGCTGACCTTCTTTATCTAGAATTGGTAAATAACGTGCTATTATCTCTATTATCTCTCTCTCTATCTCTCTCTCTCTCTGGATTAGAGCTCTGAAATCTGAGCCTGATCCTAGATATGTGCTTTACGTTTCCTGATGCTGTTTTAATACAGAACTCATAGAGTTGCAAGAAAGTTTTATCTCCTTGTTGGAGAGTTATTGCTCTTGTATTGCTTAAAATTGCTTGGATTTTTATGACATTGTCAGTTTATCTGCTTGGAAATTAATATTGGATGGTCACACATTTGTGGGAGATTACTGGGTTACTGGGATCAAGTATTCATGAGCCCCAAAAGAGAAGTTAATAAATAAAATTTGTTGTTCTCGTCTCACTGATCCAATGTATTTTTTGTCAATCATTATGTATTCAAGTGAACAGATAAAAATGGAGTTTTGTTCTCACTGCTCAAGGGTGAAAAAAGGTATTGTACACGTTCCTAAATGTTTCTTAGTTTCATCCATCTTGGAGGAAAAACCCATGATTCAAACTGGAACCTTGTTTTATTCTTTTGAACTCTATCTGCATTGAAAACCCTAGGGAGGCTGCTGGTTTGGTGGGTTGATCGATTTATTCATTTATTGACATAATAGTGATCTTGGGGTTAGGATTTTTTTTTATTCCTTTTTTTACTCTTCCTGTCTTTTGAGAGTACTTGTGATCAAATGAATTATGCTCTATCAGAATGTTAGAAAATGAAAACCTAGATTTTTGTCTAGCTCTCATCATTCTACAAAATACACAGAGGTGTGTGGTTGCACTGAATCACATTTTGTGCCTTGTTCAGTTCACATAGGTGATTCATATAGTATAGCTACCTAATCCTGCTCTTGGTGACAAGCTGCCTGCCAAGAAAACAGTCCTGGTACACTACAACCAGAGTCTCATTTCTGTCTGGGGAGTCCTGTGACCTGTGAAATCATGATCTGAGATTATGAATATATTGATTTGCTTCAATGTCTAGATTGTTTGAACTTGTGTTGTGTGAATGAAGAGTCTGTATTCTGCTCTAGCTAGTCCTGCTTCAGCAGGGGTTGGGTTGTGACTAGCTGACCTCTAGAGGTTCTTTCCAACCTGAACTCTTTGCACCTAGGAAAGTGAAATGAGGATTTGTTTTAAAAGTATAAGCCAGAAAGCTCTCAAAAACCTACAAGGAAATGAGTGATTATTTTAATTGTTAAAGTAAAATT
This sequence comes from Coccyzus lansbergi, assembly GCA_033558105.1. Lineage (NCBI taxonomy): Eukaryota > Metazoa > Chordata > Aves > Cuculiformes > Coccyzidae > Coccyzus > Coccyzus lansbergi. The sequence goes on from JAUMJK010000128.1 coordinate 3,528,700, forward strand.
AAATATAATGCTTTTGTCTTCAGAAAGCTTAAAGAGGAACAAGCAGCTTTCCTCATACCTTACAGGCTTGAAATAACAAATGCTGTTTACTAAATATTTACGGTGCACAGTAGCTTCTGGAGGAAAGCTGTTAACTTATGTAAGGCTAGAAGCAAAAAAAAGACACACACCCCTAAATCCTAAACCCAAACAATACATATCAAACATCCTCCAATAGCCCTTCCCTTTGAGATGTGTAGTCTGATAGAATTTTCCTGTTTCTGTGTATCAATTTATGGTGCATCAGATGTGGCAAAGTCATTATAAATACTGGCTATCACAACATAATTTTCCTTTTTTTGTCCAGAGTTTTTGGCTATTGCACATCTGCAGATCTGCAGAAGAAAGTATGCCTTTACATAGAAGAAAGTATGCCTTTAACACCAAGCAGTGCTACAGACTGGGAGAAGCCTGGCTGGAAAGCTGCCAGGAGGAGAAGAACCTGGGAGTGTTGGTTGATAGAATATGAGCCAGCAGTGTGCCCAGGTGGCCAGGAAGGCCAATGGCATCCTGGCTTGGATCAGAAACAGCGTGACCAGCAGTTCCAGGGAGGTTATTCTCCCTCTGTACTCAGTACTGGTGAAGCCACTGCTTGAATACTGTGTTCAGTTCTGGGCCCCTCACCACAAGAAGTATGTTGAGGCTCTGGAGCGAGTCCACAGAAGAGCAACAAAGCTGGTGAAGGGGCTGGAGAACAGGCCCTGTGAGGAACAGCTGAGAGAGCTGGGGTTGTTTAGCCTGGAGAAGAGGAGGCTGAGAGGAGACCTTATTGCTCTCTACAACTTCCTGAAGGGAGGCTGTGGAGAGGAGGGAGTTGGGCTCTTCTCCCAAGTGACAGGGGACAGGACAAGAGGGAATGGCCTCAAGCTCCACCAGGGGAGGTTCAGGCACGACATAAGGAAAAAATTTTTCACAGAAAGGATCCTTGGGCATTGGAACAGGCTGCCCAGGGAGGTGGTTGATTCACCTTCCCTGGAGGTGTTTAAGGTGCAAGTAGATGAGGTACTGAGGGGCATGGTTTAGAGATTGGCGGGAATGGTTGGACTTAATGATCTGATGGGTCTCTTCTAACCTGGTGATTCTGTGATTCTATACATGACATATTTTTGATTGGAGGTAACAGAGATGTAACTACACATCATTACTGGGTATTGGGAAGGGATAAAAACTTGGTGAAATGAAAACATGTGTTGACTGATACTGTCCTCAATTTATGGAATAACTGTGTGAAATAATAATGGTACATAAACTTTTGCAATCAAATTCAGGAAAGACTTGTTAAATCTCCTGACAGGGATTGTCTATGCTTGTTTACAATGTTTAGGAGTAACCTACTAGCAGAGATGAATGTCAACAAGAATTGAAGTGATTAATCATGAATCTGAGAGAAGCCAGTGCCCACCGTTAACATAGACAACAGGTTTTAATGCTTTTGAATTTGATGTACATAATATTGTTCTGTTCACAACTAATTTAACTGATTATTATAATCTTATAAAAATATTTCAGAAGTAACTGTTTCTAGATTCAATATCTTCTGGGAACATTTTCTGCTGCTACTCAGAGGTGTGAACATATGTACAAAAGCAGCAGAATTGCTTTAAGCTAATGAGTTACTGCTCGTTATCTCTGACTGCTCTGTTTCCAAAGTAGAGCATGTTAGAACGATCTTTGATTTACGATTTGGCATTACACATACGTATGTAAATGGGAGCACACAGAACCAAACCATAAACCAAATCCCAAACAAACAAAACACCAACCTTTTACGTATGTATATAAATTGGAGGGAGCTTTTTTTTTTTTCCAATGCAGAATTACATTCATTTGACTTTGTACAGAATTGTGTTGGTCAGTAAGACACTGGCTATTAAGAATCCTGTAACTCCAGCAGTCAGACCGGCTGTTCTTGTTCATAGTGGGTGAGTTCAGAAGCTTAATTTATCTGTTAACAGTATCACTCCTATGCCAGTAATATAATACCTGTCCTTTATGTAATCCTTCCCTTGCTTCATCCGCCTGCTGGAGAGACAAAAAGGACAACTCTTGATGGAACTGGATGTCACCTAAAGCAGGGGCAGGAAACAGAAATATGTGGGAAACAGTAGAATAGTATAATATGTGTTTGGTGTGGAGGAAGTTATTATGCAAAATGAAAAATATGAATAAAAAAAAGATGTGCTGCCCTTTGTAGTTTGAGAGAAAAAGGTTAGTAGAAATCTGGGTCAGTAGTTTATATAATCAAAGAGATCATCACAAGATTTAAGCCTTTCACACTGGAATTACAAAAGCAATCATAATCAGGTATTTTCATGTTAAAAAACGTTTTTAAGATGCTCCAGTATTTATACTATTTGGGGACTATCTTTACATTGAAACATAAGGAGAGCACTTAAGGCGGATCACCTAATTTTATTAACTGATTTTGTCCTATTGAACCAAGCCAGTGCCTTAAGTATCTTAGTGTCACGCAGTAGGGTTGCTGCAACTACTATGCGTTAACTTTAACAACAACAATAGACCGTAACTACGTCTTGTATTTGGAGAACACCACTGTCATGTATGAAATAATTGCATAGATGAAATAATTCATTACACTAAGTCTGCAGCTTGGTTTTGTGTGCTGCAGGAAGAGGTTGAGCAAGTGGTCTCTGAAGGCTTGGCATTCTGCAGAGTAGCTTCCTCCCCCCCCCCCCCTTTTTTTTTTTTTTACTGCTAGCACTAGCTGCATCAGCAAGCTATGCGGGGCAGCGGGTGGCGTGTCAGCTGACTCAAGGATTGGTTTCATGGTACAGGAGGAAATGAAGCGTTTGATTCCTAAAGTTTTCACTTCTTCGGTGTAATGGTGAGCGTATTGATGCCAGTTTGGGGGATTTTTTAAACGTTATATTATACTGAATTTCAGAAAATGAATGTATATACCTGAGATTTTGAGTATTGCTACAGGTGTGTGTTTGGTTAGACAGTTCGGAGAGCTAAGCAAAAACAAGGCCAGCTCCTCCTCTGTTGCCCTTTTGGGGGGAGGAGGGAGGGAGTCAGGAGTGGTATAGGTATAAAGCAACAATTATTACAACTACATAGATTTGTTCATATTACCGTGGTACTTGGCTCTTTCTAAACAATTTCATTTCTTTTGGAATATTTACTGATATAGAAGACGCCTGCTCAAGTTTAATATTGCTAAGTCATCCTCAGTTAAGTGTGTAGCATAAAGGTTTATATTTAGCACTTCAGTGCAGCAATGCAGTTAGGAATAGAAAATTGCTTTCTTACTTGACTGCAAATAATTAAAATTTTGAAGTTAACATATAAGTCGTTGCCTCAGTTTATGATTTTTCAAATGTGTGTTTCTGACAGAGAATTAGACAAGCTAGTTTCACTTTATAAATTAGTATTTACTTTTCTACAATATTTTCTTGTGCTTTAGCAACATATATTTACATTTCACAGCAATTTCTAGCCAGTAATTGGAAGAGAGGGGAAACTCGTAGATCTTGGAAAAATGAAATCTTTGTACCACCATAGTGATGCAGCAAATCAAACTTGTGTTTATGCTTTTCTGTAACTTGATATTTCATCTGTATTACCTTTGGAGAGAACGCACATTCCATGGCAGTACAAACACAAAATCACATCTAATTGTAGGTTTGTGTAAGTCTGTCTCCATATATGATGGGAAGAAGATGCTGGAGCTGATACTGAGAGAGCTCTGTATAGGATGAAATAATCTGTATAGTTGCCCCTCGTTACCATTCTCAGCTGTACGGTCAGGTCGGGGGACTTCTGCAAAAACAAGCATCCTCATCGCTTGTTTTTGATTGCTGTGTTTTGCTGAGATCTCACATTCCTGTTTGCATTTATGGGAAGTTCAAAGTGTTATCCTCAAACATGATCCCTGAGCATTGAAATTGTGAGAACACTAGTATCTACATAATATTCACCTCAACCAGTTTTTCTTCCAAAGGAAGAGGCTGTAGATTGGTATTTCACTACTGCCATGCAACTCCTGTTCCATTAGAATAGCACAGGGTTTTCTCCTTTGGGCCATTCGGTAGTATGTTTGTGTGTATCTTTCAGTGTTTTGCTGTCCTGGTGCTGTTGCTTTCTCTAGAACATCGCACAAGTCTAGGCAGAGAGTAAAGGCAGAAGAAAATGAGTATGAGAGTAGCATTGGAATAGGATTTAAAAAGAAGCTTGAGCGTATAGAAGGCTTATGTGGGGGAATAAAGGAAGAAAATAGAGGCTTTTAGGTAAGGTGAATAAGGTTTTTATTTTTCCTCTGGTCTCCTGAGCAAGCAACGCAATGTTTAAAAAGAAAACAAACTGGGCATTTGTAAATTGGCAGATCTGTGGTATAAGTTTTGTATGAAGATACAGCGGAAGCTGTTACCCTCTGTCCCTACCACTTAAAAGTGTATTTATCTTCATACTATTCTTTACACTTTCACTCCTGAATTTCTGTATCCTTTTAACAGTCACATTCTCACAGATATAAATTGTGCAACAAAAGGGGTCAGGCTTAGCTTTTTAAAATAAGTCTTGGTGATCTTGAATCTCTGTCCCGAGACTCTGGGCTAATTCCAAAGTATTTGTGCAGTAGATGTGAGAGAGCAGAATTTGCAAAACTTTGGGTGTAAAGTAATTCAACAGTGTCTCCTACAACGTTTATTGTATTTATGTCCTTTTATTAAATGAATATTCTTTTCATAAAGTTACCTTTTCCTTTTTTTCCCTCCTCCCCCTGCCCTGTGGTTTTGTTGTGCAGAGCTCTGGGATTGAAACATTAGTGGAGGAGCTTTGCTCCAGACTGAAAGACCTTCAGAGTAAGCAAGGTGAGGAACAAATCTTTTAAACTGAGGCCGGATATTGTAATTATCAACTATGTAACATTCTGAGAGGTGGGGATGTGGAAGCAGGCTATTAAGTCAGTCACACAATGCCTAAATACATTTTCATGATTTCATTCAAATAATTTAAGTGGTTTTATACTTGTGTGCTTTGTTTACCTAAGAAATAGCCGTTCACAAAGAGTTCTCCTGGAAAACTGTAATTGTTCCAATCCAGCTATGCCGGTTTTGTTAGTAAATGTTCCATTTTCAGTATCCCCCCTCACCATCAAAATAAAGTAGGCTCGATTCTTTTCCTTTTGTATATTTAAACTTACAAACAGTAGATTGGCCTCAAAGTTGTCATATACCACCTATTCAGTGGAAAACATCCCTTTAACTGTCACAGAACGGTGTGCTTAAAATTTCCAGGCTTTAGAGGACTGATAATGGGGAGTTTACGTTGTCAGGCTTAGGGCAGTGAGCATAATAAAAATTGTGGTGTCTCCACGGTACATAAATGTTTCTTCAGGTGCACAGTGGCTGCCTTTGACACTTAGAATAAAGTTAATGTGCTTATAATGTAGTCTGAATAGCAGTAAATAAGGGATAAATATTTGTCTGCTTAAAGTATGATTTTTCAAACAGTAATTACTAGTCAGCTCTTAGTGTTTCATAGTCTTGTGCTGTGACAGTTTTTTACTAAGACAAGGGGATGATGACCATTTATTTTGAAAAAAAGTAAAATCAGTGTGTAACTTGCAGCATTTGTTATTTTACATGTTTTAATATAAATAATTAGAAATCTCTAGAGTCGTCTCTCACATAGGAAATATGTCTTTACTTCTGCCCAAAGCATGGCAGTTATTGCCTGAGTACTTCTGTTTAGTGAAATACATGAGAAGTTAGACACAACTATTCATAAAAATATTTAGTTAAATAGTGGATTTCTTAAAAAATATTTTTTTTAATAAAAGAGGAGAATAATGATTTGGGGATGAAATACCTAACCACTCAATAGGAGGTCTCGTACGGGGGGCATTGCTGACCGTGGAGTTGCCTGCAGCTGCTGTCCGGTTGTTTGGTGCAATTTGCAAGGCTTAATGAAGCAACTGTGGAAAACTCAAATCTTTGGTGTTACCTTGTAATTTCATTATGTTTGATAACTAGACTATAAGTTTTTGTGTTACTTAGGTTTTATGGGAATTTACTACAATTACAGGTATACATTGTGATACTTATTGTTAAATACTGTTATAAAATACGTTGGTGTTTTGAATTTTTCTGTTAAGCATTTGGACTTTTCTTCCAAAACAGAGGAGAAGATTCACAAAAAGTTAGAAGGCTCTTTGTCTCCTGAGACTGATTTATCTCCCACAGCCAAGGATCAAGTAGAAATGTATGCATTTATTATTTTTATTATTATCTGAGGTTCTTTTCTTGGTTTACTCTCATGTTATAATACAGTGAAGTTGACTTTGTGGGGAATCTGGAGTTTTGTTGATAATACATTTCATTCTGCAATCTTTTGTGTTTGAATAGTATTTGGTACTGTGAGCTACTTTTAATTTCTGGAAAAGTCCTAACTTCTTTCTTTGACTACATACAGAACTCAAACTGTACCATATTTTAGTTTCCTTAAGAACAAGTCAACTAAACAAATTTAAAACCTTTAAAACATCATTAATAGACACGTCAGACTTGCAGGGAGAGAATCAGTTTCCTGGGTTCCTAGAATTGTAGAATGGTTTGGGCAGGAAGGGATCATTAAAGGTCACCTAGTTCCACCCCTGCCCTGCAGTGAGGGGGCCCATCTTCCACTGGATCAGGTTGCTCAGAACCCTGTCCAACCTGACCTTGAATGTTACCAGGGATGGGTCATCCACAGTTTCTCTAGACAACTTGTCCGGTGTTTCACTACCCTCATCATATTTCTTCCTTACATCAATTATAAGTTTACGCTCTTTTACTTTAGAACCATCTCTCCTTGCCCTAGCTTGTTCAGAACTGTTTTCTGTTATACAAGTGGGAAACAGAAACTTTCTTAATCTTTAAACTTTTTATGACCAAAGTGGTCCACTAGTTACTAAGTACCCAAGTCCAGTGTTACTGAAGTACCTAGGATTTTTTTTTGAGACATGGCTGAGTCTGTATTTCTTAAAAATAACCATCATTAGCAACAATTTAGTATAAGTATTGCTAAGTGGATGATACTTCTTCAGGGAAGTGGTTGCACTGATGTGCATTTAAGTTAACTATTTTTTGAATGTTTTTTAATAGGTTTTCACTGAAATATTTATGATTCAGTATAAATCTCTTTATTGTCAAAGACATACTACTGTAAACATTGCAGAAAACAGTACTTTAATTTTGTCCCTGTTGCACAAAGCTGTTAAGCTACTTAAGAACTAACCTTTTTTTTTTTTTTTGCAATAGTCCTTAGTGTATTATTTCACAAAGGAGATAATTTAAAAAAACTGAAATTTAGGACTGAACTGTCTTAAATTCAGGATTTTCTCATTCATACTCTAAATGTTTAGGAAGACTGTAGTGAATTGCTATATTAACTTATAAGTCTGGAGTCAGGCCTTCTCTGTTCTAAGCATCTACGGTTTCTGTCTACAGTAAAGTTTAGTACTCCTTAAAAACTGAATTATTTTACTTGGCAGTGTATTTTTAAATATAGATTAATATAACCAGTTTTAAACCTTAACTTGATCTCCACTTTGTTATCATGCAAGTAAGCAGTGCAATGAGTAGCATGTGCAAACGTAGAATGAACTAGATTTTTTGGCAATTAGATTGACAGTGTTTTGATGCCATTCTGATCTTAGTGACCCTCAAATTCTACAGTCTGAATATAACCATTTTGTTATACTTTCAGGTACTATGAAGCATTTCCTCCTCTTTCTGAAAAGCCAGTTTGCCTGCAGGAAATCATGACTGTATGGAATAAATCCAAAGTATGCTCTTACTCTAGCTCCTCATCTTCATCCACCGTTCCACCAACTAGCACGGATACATCTCCCAAGGACTGCAACAGTGAAAGTGAAGTAACTAAAGACAGAAGTAATAAAGTATCTCCCACTGTACAGGAAAGAACCCAGCAGAAGAAAAGTAAAAATGAGAAAGAAAACAAGTTTAGTAACAACGCTGTTGAAGAGAAGCCCATTTTGTACAAAAAGCAAGTCCGCCACAAGTCTGAGGGAAAGATGCGTCCTCGTTCCTGGTCATCTGGATCCAGTGAGGCTGGATCAAGTTCTAGTGGTAATCAAGGTGAATATAAGGCATCAATGAAATGTATTAAAGTAAGACACAAAACAAGAGAGGTTCGAAATAAAAAAGGGCGCAATGGGCAAAGCAGGCTTTCAGTGAAATGTGGTGAAAAGATTGATAGAAAAGTCCACAGCGGAAGCAGTAGCAGCAGCAGCAGCGGGTCCCTCAAGCAGCTGTGCAAAAGAGGTAAAAGGCCATTAAAAGAAATTGGAAGAAAAGAAGCTGGTGGTAACGATGGAAAAGATTTGTATTTAGACAGCAGAAATGAAAAGGAATATAAAGAAGAACCCTTGTGGTATACTGAGCCGATTACAGAGTACTTTGTTCCTCTTAGCAGAAAAAGCAAGCTGGAGACTACGTACCGCAACAGAGAAGATATATGTGGTGTAACATCAGAGGCTGTAGAAGAGTTGTCTGAATCAGTGCATGGTCTTTGTATTAGCAACAATAATATTCATAAAACATACCTCGCAGCAGGTACTTTCATCGATGGTCACTTTGTAGAAATGCCTGCAGTTCTAAATGAGGATATTGACCTCGCTGGGACCTCAATATGTTCTCAACCAGAGGACGACAAATACTTAGATGATGTTCATCTCTCAGAACTAACACACTTCTATGAAGTGGATATTGATCAATCCATGTTGGATCCTGGTGCCTCAGATACGATGCAAGGGGAGAGTCGGATTTTAAATATGATTCGACAAAAGAGTAAAGAAAAAACTGATTTTGAGGCAGAATGTTGCATAGTGTTAGATGGAATGGAGTTGCAAGGGGAAAGTGCAATATGGACAGATTCAACCAGCTCTGTTGGTGCTGAAGGGTGGTTCTTGCAAGACCTTAGTAATTTAGCTCAATTTTGGGAGTGCTGTTCATCTTCTAGTTCTGGTGATGCAGATGGGGAAAGTTTTGGAGGAGATTCTCCAGTCAGATTCTCCCCCATCTTAGACAGCACAATGCTTAATTCACACATGCTTGCTGGCAATCAAGAGCTCTTTTCAGATATTAATGAAGGGTCTGGTATAAACTCTTGTTTTTCAGTGTTTGAAGTGCAATGCAGTAACTCTGTTTTACCATTTTCTTTTGAAACACTCAACTTAGGAAATGAAAATGCAGATTCTAGTAGCACTGCTAGTATGCTTGGGAAAACACAGTCTAGATTGCTCATATGGACCAAAAATAGTGCCTTTGATGAAAATGAACACTGTTCCAATCTTTCAACAAGAACCTGTAGCCCATGGTCACACTCAGAAGAAACACGTTCAGACAATGAGACTTTAAATATTCCATATGAAGAAACAACGCAATTTAATGCAGAAGATATTAATTATGTAGTTCCTAGAGTGTCTTCAAGTTATGTAGATGAAGAAATTCTAGATTTTTTGCCAGAAGAAACCTGCCAGCAACAAGTTAGAACTTTAGGAGAAATGCCTGCTTTGATTTTCAAAAAAAAATCTAAGCTAGAATCTGTCTGTGGTATTCAGCTAGAACAAAAAGCAGAAAGTAAAGACTATGAAACTACACAAGGTTGTAGGGAAAGCAGTCCACATGGAGATGGCTACAGCTCAGGGGTTATTAAAGATATTTGGACAAATATGACAGACAGAAATTCTGCAGTGATGGTAGAAATAGAAGGAGTAGAAGATGAATTGTTTTCAGCTGATGTAAATAACTATTGCTGCTGTTTGGATACAGAAGGAAAAGTTGAAACCCTTCAGGAACCAAATAAAGCAGTGCAGAGATCGGAGTATCATCTTTGGGAAGGTCAAAAGGAGAATTTAGAGAAGAGAGCCTTTGTCTCAAATGACTTATCAAAAGTAGATGGTGGTGACTATACTACACCATCAAAACCTTGGGATGTTAATCAGGATAAAGAAAACTCATTTATCCTTGGTGGTGTGTATGGGGAGCTCAAAACATTTAACAGTGATGGTGAATGGGCGGTGGTGCCACCTAGTCACTCAAAAGGGAGCTTGTTACAATGTGCAGCTTCTGATGTAGTGACAATAGCTGGTACAGATGTTTTTATGACTCCGGGGAATAGTTTTGCCCCTGGCCATAGGCAATTATGGAGGCCATTTGTATCATTTGAACAGAATGAGCAATCAAAGAGTGGAGATAATGGATTAAATAAGGGGTTTTCTTTTATCTTCCATGAAGACTTCCTGGGAGCTTGTGGTAACTTTCAAGTTGAAGAACCAGGGCTTGAATACTCATTCTCTTCCTTTGACCTGAACAATCCATTTTCACAAGTTCTTCATGTGGAGTGTTCGTTTGAGCCAGAAGGAATTGCATCTTTCAGCCCTAGTTTTAAACCTAAGTCAATTCTGTGCTCTGATTCAGACAGTGAGGTTTTACACCCCAGAATATGTGGTGTTGATCGAACGCAGTACAGGGCTATACGGATTTCTCCAAGGACTCACTTTCGCCCAATTTCTGCATCTGAACTTTCTCCAGGTGGTGGAAGTGAATCAGAATTTGAATCAGAAAAAGATGAGGGAAGTATGGCTGTCCCTTCTCAAGTAGATGTATTTGAGGATCCACAAGCAGATCTCAAACCTCTGGAAGAAGATGCAGAAAAAGAAGGGCATTATTACGGAAAATCAGAGCTTGAATCTGGAAAATTCCTTCCCAGATTAAAAAAGTCTGGAATGGAGAAGAGTGCACAAACATCATTGGATTCCCAAGAAGAGTCGTCTGGGATGTTGCCAGTAGGAAGCCAAGATCCCTGTTTAGAATGCAGTATGAAAGAACCTGTAGATGGAAGGGCAGTGGAGAGCTCTAAAGTAAACTGCAGAATAGTGGAGCCACGTGAGGAGACTGGCAGGTTTTGCAGTTGTAAAGCAGGGTGCCATTTCCCCACGTATGAGGATAATCCTGTTTCTTCGGGAGAGCTTGAAGAGGTATGTGGATATATAAAATTATGGAATTTGCAGCTGGTAGCTGATAACCAACAAGATTTCCTGTGACCGTTCAGTTTAAATGTTTGTAATTGTGTAATTCTTTAGAAAAATACAGTTTTGCAGAACTACTGGAGGTTTCATCAGAACATAAGGAAAAACCTTTTTTACTGTAAGGGTGGCCTAGTGCTGGCATAGTTTGCTCAGAATGGTTGTAGAGTCTCCATCCTTGGAGGTACTCAAAGGACATCTGGATGTGGTCCTGGGCAACCAGCTGTAGGTAGCCCAGCTCGAGCAGGGGGAGTTGGACACAATCTCCAGAGTTCCCTTTGACTCTCAGTCAGTCTGTGAATCTGTGAAAAATGTCCAGCATTATGATGTCATCTTGCATACCCTTAGGAATACATGCATGTGTACACTCATATGACTTTAAAATCTGCTTATTGTAGGTTTTTAGGTTATCTTATTTACATATAATATGTTAAAACATGCATAAAGTTTTAGTACAGTGAGATATTGCTGATTTTAATTCAAAGTTATTTTAAAATTTTGAAGAGGAAGATCTGAAGTCAGTCTCTGCAATATGAATTATAGTTACTTCCAAGTTGAAGAACTTGAATTAATTGTTGTAAACTTCAGGAGAGAAAGGTTTGTAGAAAAGCTTAATTGTCTGGAAATTAAAATATTCTTTTGTCAGCCTAGACACAAAAAGAAATAAAATGTGGATGCAACTATTAATCGCTACTACAATACTATAAGGAGGCTAACTGTAACTACGGTCAAACTCAGTTTCCTTTCCGGTCACTGTAGCCTTAGGTTAAGTAATGATCAAAAGCAAAAGTCCTTTCCAGCCCAAAATATTCAAGTTGTTCTGGCTGTGAGCTCCCTCTGTTCTAGAAATATTTGACCAGCAAAATGAAGGTCCTGTTACCGTCCTCTGGACACGTTCAAAGACGGTGAGAGGGCTGGAAAGAATGTTCTGCAAAGAGCAGCTAAGGACTTTCAGCTTCTCTGGCTTGGAGGAAGGGAGGCTGAGGGGCAACCTCATTACTCTGTGCAGCTTCCTGAGGAGGGGAAGTGTAGAGGAAGGCGCTGAGCTCTTCTATCAGGTGATAGAGCATGTGGGAATGATTCCAAGTTGTGCCAGTGGAGGTTTTGAGTAGACATCAGGAAACATTTCTTTGCCAAGGAGGTGGTCAAACACTGGAGCAGGCTTCTAGCCCCAAGCCTGTTTGTGTCTTAAAAGGCATTTGGACAATGCCTGTAACAACATGCTTTAGCTTTGGACCAGCCCTGAAATGGCTGCACAACATAGCAGAATAGAATATTTCAGTTGGAAGGGGTCTTTAGTGATTACCTCATCCAATTGCATGACAATTTCAGGGCTGGCCAGTGATGTTGTGTGGATAGTTAAGTTGCATCTTACATTTTCTTTTCCTTTTCAGCCTCCTCTTGCATGTACTCAGCACTTGTAGTATTTATCTGAGGATGTAACTGAAGAGTTGCACCCAGTTTGTGTTGGGTGATTGTGTACTTCTCAATTGCAAGTTGAGACACTGTTTCATGTATGGGAAAGCTAACTTTTTTAGTAGACAAAATCAGAGTTCCATATTTGTTTCTCCTCTGCTTTAAATTAATTGCTATTGCAGTTTCTTTTCTTAGTGTCAGAAGGTCGATGTCTGCTGCTTTCACAAAGGCATAAAATTCATGACTTTTCCAGGCCCTTTTTTCTAGGCATCTTGGTTCCTGCTGCTCTATTAAGTTAACAGTGATGAAGGGGCTTAGCATCTTTTCTGGAGTGTGGAGGGGTTTTGGTTTGTGAGGCCTTGCAAAAAGAGTCACCAAAAAAAATTAATAAAGTTAGACTCTAAGTCAGAACAAATTCTGGAATTACCTTTTTACCAGAAGTAAGCAGAATCCACTTCATTGTGCAGTAGGCCATAATGGATGAACAAGTGGTATAATACGATTATTTGTGATGTCAAGAGTATAAATGTCCTTCCAGCCCTTTGCAGATCTCCTTTCTGGATGCTTAGTGCTTCATGAAGACATTTTATTCTTATTTTTACTTCAACCACTTTTCCATTCAAGAAAGGAATAAGTGTCTGGTATAAAGATAAGTTTACAGTGTTTCCGTAGTTTAGGGTACTTACGAGGATTGGAAAAAAATTTTGGTACAGAATAGTGGTCAGAAAGTTCTGATACATTATTTTCTGTAAGTCCCTTGCTCAGGTCACATGATGTTATAGGCAGTTTCATAGCTCCAAAATTATAAGCCACTAACAATTACAAAGGGCCAACAACTGTCTCGGCAGTCTAGACTGCAATTTGGTTTACAATTAAGCTCTTCCTAGGGAGTTTGATGAGCCCGATGACAACCTAAACTCAGAAGGACTGGGTTAACTAGCCCTCCTATATCTAGTGTATCTCAAGGATGTGCACACACTCTGGGCTTTTCTAAGAGCCATTAGTGTGCATCTGAAGATAACAGCTTTTTGGCTTGGGAAAATTTATCTAAATTTGTTATTGTCGTTAAGTTTGTCTGTAAAAGTAGTGGGGATTTTTAAGCATTAAACCAGCTTTAATGTGTTTGTTAAAAAGTCAAACTCATTCAGTCAAGATGATGACTGTTGTGTGAAGAAAGGGTGCAAATGTCATGCAAGTATGTTTTCTGCATGTGAACTTCTTTCAAGAGTGATACTATTTATTCTCATGAGCATTAAGCAAAGTCAGTATCAAATACCTAGAAATAGAATGGTTTAGGAGAAGCATTCTTGCTGGACACCCCACACATACATGTATGGGAAAAAGTTTTAAATTGAGCAGAGACCATGGAATTGGTTAATTAGCATAGATCATTATTTGCAAAAGGATATTTTATTTTTTTAATGAAACTTCTGTGTTTCCTTTTCATAAGGTAAAAAATAAAGTTACTTTTTAACTTGCTGTTGCCAGTCATAAAATTTGAGTTCTGTTCTGAGGTACCTCCTATGTATACTTTCTACAAGGTGATCTTATAGTGACCTTCCAGTACCTGAAAGATGCTTACAGGAAAGATGGAGAGGGACTGTTCATAACGTCTTATAGTGATAGGACAAGGGGGAACAGGTATAAACTGGAGAGGGGCAAATTTAGATTAGAGATTAGGAAGAAAACCATATCTAGTGGTGTATCCCTGCCCATGGCAGAGTGGTTGGAACTAGATGATCTTTAAGGTCTCTTCCAACCCTTACTATTCTATGATTCTATATTCTTGCATAAATAGTGGAATGGAAATACTAATGTAGACTACAGTGTAATAATAAAACATCCTGGTTTACATCACATAAACTTGAATTGTATATGCTGTGCTAACACGTATCTTTGAATATCTCTTGTCTGTAAGACTGTAAGAGAATCTGGTTCAGTTTCCTCCCTTTTACCCTTCTATGCTAGAGCAGTTTTTTTAGTCTTGTAGCGTATTTTGCAGAGGAATTTGCTGTTAGCTTCTGCACAAGTTCTTCAGCACTGAATGATAATCATACCTAACCTTAAGATTAAAAAAAGAAACAACTCCAAACAATATACCCCACAACAAACTAAAACTGCCCGCTGCCCCTGAACAGCAACAGAACCCCACAAGAAGTATCTGCTGAAATACCATCCTTTTTCTTCAAAGTCAATGCTCTTTCCATTTAGCTGTGGAGTCATAGATATGTGCAGAATCTGGTCCAGGGAATGATCTCTGAATATAATAGTGCTGAATCTCTATAATCAAGAGATTTTTTTAAGGTCTCTGATCTAGTGGGTATGTCCTGAGAATGCTTCTACTATTGAGTCTTTGACATATCTGTGGGACTAAAGGGACTTCTAGGTTTTGTTGGGATCAGTACCAAACTTTTGAGGTCTGAACATGCCTAGGACAGTGCTTTTGGGAATGAGGGTACCTTACTGGCAAAAAACTTAAATGTGTATGAATCTCATGACTGAATTGACCTGTAAGATTTCATGAGGTACTTTGCTTGAGTAGTGCAAGGGAAGTGTATTAACTCCTTTGGGAAGGGCTGGCAGTACATGAATGGAAGAGAGGTGCCCTGCATACGTTGCTGTTGAGGTCAGTAGTGTTGGCGATAACCTGCCACAAACCTAGGTGGTAGTAAAAAGGAGGCAGAATTCAGAGGGGTCTGGTTTATGCCTTAAAAATGGGATAATCAAGTGGGAGAAACATTCAAGAGCATTTAGTTTTCCACGTGCAAAACAAAGTATTCCATTGTGAAAGAGAGTAATTTGGGGACTCTCTGAGAAAGGATTAGTCCAGATGGTTCTTGATTTGTACTGTTCATGGCAGATGATAACGCCTACAAAGTCTCTGAGCTCTAGCTTTCTAATTAATAGGACATTAATTTGCTGAGATTTTGAAGGGTGAAACTATCTTGTATGAGAGAACTTTGGGTTCACAATGACAATATAAAACTCATGAGGAACAAATTAGACTTAAAGTAAGCCAATAAAATAAAGATTTAGTACACCTGAAGGGTCCTAGGGGTAAATCAGAAACAGGAAAATGATTGAATGATACTCCAGAGAGACAGAATTAATAGCTTAGAGAGCAATGAAAAAATAAACATAAAAAAGATATTGTTTAGTGTGGTTTTTGTTATTGTTTGAATTGATGGTGAAAAGACAATCAGCCAAATTACTAGTACTGATAAATGACACTGTTCAGCTACTCATAAGAATAATCAGCTTAATGTCATGAGGAGCAGCAACTAATTTGAAAAAATCCTAGTAGAATACTTGTTTGAGAACACACAGAAGATAGAAAACATATCAAAGACAAACCCATTTCCATCATTTTAAAGAGGAAAGTGCAGCCTAGGGTATTACCAATGACTCTTTCGAACCCCCTAAAGAAATATTTTAAATTGTAAATGGCATGGATGTGTGAGAAACAGAAAGTTTCTAAGTATTGGATTGGCAAGAAGATTGTACTCTCAAAGTCACAGTCAGGGGCTTACTAGAGGACAAGGGAGATGAGAAACTTGAAGAACCCATGAGTTCGTAATTAACAGGAGATGAGGAAGAAACTGATTGTCCTGTAGGTTCTGGTAAAACTCAAAGGAAGTGGTGGCAATGGCTTTAAATCACAGCAAGGGAAATGGAAGAAAAAGGGATTCCAACCAGAAAATGAGCTTATTGTAATGCTCAACTATATTTCAGGAAGCAGTGGAAATTCTGTCTTGAAAAGAGTTAGACTGTAGGAATAGTACATTGTTAATTCTGGCTTTGTGCTAGAGACTAGCATCCTTTACACACATATTTTCAGTAAAATTTGGGAATTGGGTGACTGCCAAATGGGTCTTAAGAACATAAAGTCTAGACTCTGTTCCCTTTGTTCATTTGTGACCAGCTTCTTGAGCCAGTTTTGTCTTCCCTGGGTATCTCATGGACTGAATTAGGATCTGATCTTTAGCAGTGTGACTCAATGGTTTCTTTGCTGCTTTGGCTTTTAATTATTCATGTGTTTCTTCTATTCTTTATGATAGTAAGGGGTTGCAGAACATATTCAAGGAAATTTGTACTTGCAGGTTAGTATGACTTTTACCTTTTCTGTGGCTGTCTGTGAATCTGTCAGTCATAACCCTTCAAGTACTCTCCAGATCACAATGAGGTTTTAGGGGTTGTCATGTTCAGATTCTGCAAAACTCCTGTAACTTCCCTGATTCATGTCAGCATGTATTCTGAAAGAGTAGAAATGTTTGTTGGTGACATTTTCAAATTAGTACCTAAAGCACAAATAGTCTGTCCTGAAAAGCATACAAATTTAGATGAAAAGCAGCTGTTTAAATGGGTGGCTGGAAAATCTAATAAAACTTTTATGAAATATGGTAAGTGCCCTTTTTTAAAAAAGCTTCAGGCAAATAGACCTTAAAACTGTAGACCCCAGATCTGAAGAGATGCTTTGCATAATTTTTACTTGAAGAATGAAGTTACAACCAATGTGACTTTTCTAACTAGCAAATGAGTAGTCTGCCATATGAACTTGCTTTGGACCTTTGTCTGTAACTTTATGACAAAGCTTGTGATGAAAGCAATTAAATAATGAAAAGTGATTGCTACCTCTACTAAATTGTTAGTTAAGGAACAGCAAAAAAAACCCCAACTAACTAATGTTTCCCCTATGCAGATTGTCAATAAAATATGATTTAAGTCAAGGCATCCTATACCAGTTATTGGTGGAGAAAAAAAAAAGCACTGCATACTCATAAATGCTCTCTTAAGAAATATATCTCAGGTTGCAAAATAATGCTGTGTTATTTTCTGCCAACAAGAAAGAATAAAGAAATTTCCTAACGAAAGTTACCAGTTACCTGATGAGAAATATTACTTATAGAAAAGTATAAATAAAAATAAATATTTGGGGGGGGTTTTGTTGGTTTTTTTTTTTAATCAGCATAAGCTCCCCTTTTAATACTTCTGTACGCATAAGGAGAAGGGAAAGGAATCCCTCTCTGTCTCCTCAAGATTTCTCCTACCATTTGTTCCTTGGCTTTTCCATGGGCATATTTATCATTAAGATAATGAAACCACATATTGCAAATGTGACAATGCCAGTATTACGTTATCATATGACTGGGTCCTTTTTCTTGAAATCTGCTTTTATAATTTTGGACCTGTTTGTTTCCAGTCTTGGTAGTTGTTTTCTCACCTGCCTGAATGCCCCGATAAAGATATCCCTTAGAGTTAGCTCAGAATCCTGTCACACAGAAACCACAGTTAAATTTCAGCTCTGTTAGCAAACCAGCAGTACCGCTGCAGTAGGCTGTGCTTATCAGACACCCTACCAGTCACAGCTGGAAATAGCATTGTTGGGTCCATCTCTTGCTCTAGTGAGTGTGGAACACAAGCAAAAGGAGCCAGAGAGTAAAATATTCCTCCGAGGCAGTTGTTGGGATAGGCCCAGCTCTGCAGTCCAAAGTATGTTCACCAAATCAGCTTGTCCTTTCCTCCAGATCAACATAATGAGATATTCTGCTGCGTACTCACAATACAGATCCATAAGCTGCTGAACTATGTAGTGCTGCCCATATCATTCTTGCAAAGAAAACAGCAATATAGGAAAGCTGTGTAGGACAGTAGTTTTCTTTGGCTCCTTTATTTCAAGTACGTGTGTGAGTGGCAGAGGCAAGGAAGAAGTCTCATTGGCTGTAGGAAATTACATTCGTGGCACAGGAAACCCCTTTCACTTGTCTGCTCGTTTTCTGTTTTATTCAGTTGTATCCTTAGAGCACTTAATTACACCATTTAAAATAGTCATTATCCACTTAAGCTCACAAAATCTCTCCATTTTAGCTGCTGTATTCCAGCTAAATTAGAGTTGTTTCACTGGAATTTGATCTTTGAAGCAGCACTAGATTTTTTTTAGTTGGAAAAAAACCACCTTGTTTTTCTTCCTTTAGAAAGTATTTGTACTGATATTTGCAAAGAAGAGTTATTCTTTTGTATACCAGAGGTTTTGTTTGAAATTTTGGATGAAAGACCTAACCAGACAGCCCCACTGCCTTATGCAGTTCTTAGGAAAGTTCTGTTGAGAAAACAGACATGAAATTGTAGAAGGAATAAATGTGAGCTAGATGCCCAAGATAGACATGAAATCGTATTTATAAGTTTTGAAACCATTTTACTCCTTCAAACTCTTATACAAACAATAGAAAACATTAACATTGTTTCTTTTCTACTGTAGGCTTAACTCTCCTAGGAGAGGAGGGAGGAGGAGGAAGGTAACTGGGGACAGGAGGGATTGGAAGTTTAGTTTCTTTATGAAACTGTACAACTCTGACACATATATACTGAAAGCTCATAAAGGCTTGTGGTTGAAATCAGCTAGGACTTGGGTTAGGAGAATCTGGCGTAACAAGAACATTACAGTAATCTCAGTACTTGTGAATGCTGAAAGTACTCGAGTGATTTTTACATGGCCTCAACCAGAGGCACTTCAGGGAAGCCTGGGTTACCATATGTTTAGCTGTAGAAACAAAAGAAAAATCTGTCAGTCTTCTCTCAGGCCTGCAGCAAGAGTGGGAGCAAAACAGCATTGCAATTTGGTTTGCCTTCTTGTCTTTGAGCTCTGCTTTGGGCTTAAGTAAATTAAGCATGCATAGTTTCAGAGAGGAAGGATTTCCACTTGGAATTCCCAGTACTAGTACCATTGAGTGTAATAGCTATTTAGATGGGCAGCTAAAAATTTTAATAGAACTGTATAGAACACGGGAAGCATGTGTGTGAGTGTGTGTGAGAGAGAAGGAGCATAAGTTCAAAATGCCATTTTAAAAGGGAAAGAATGCTAGCAAAGAAAGGTAGTCTTAGAATTTTTTTGGGGCTGGTGTTTAATATTTTCTAATTAGGAGTATTTCTGTAATTCACTTAGTTTTCATAATGATAGGCTGTGTAATTATAGCAAACATATAAGCAGTTATAGGAAAATTTGGTTTTATTCAGTGAGTGTATAAAATGGGCATCAGCTTATGACCTCATCACCTCCCAAACAAAACTCCCAATTGGATTTAGTATGGATGGGTGGTCTTTCTGTGTCTGGTCTTTTGCTTTATGCATCTGCCCTTATGGCATAGAAAGGAACACAAGTTATTCCAGAAGGTTCAGCGTAGGGGCAAAAGGGGCAGATCTGAGCTCACACTGAAGTCTTGCTGGGCTTCTGTATGGAGCTAAAAGATGTGTCGCTGGCTTTCTCCTAACTGTTCTGGTGTTGAGGTGGAGATGGAAGGACTCGCGCTCTTGCGCAGCCTGCAGCCATCATCAGTTCAGTCATCAAGTGATCCTAAAGCAGATCCGTAGGCTCTGATGGTGACTTAACCCAGGAAGCAAGACTATAGCTTGTTACACCCCACCAGGCTCAATCTGGCTTTGCTTGTGACCTGGTATTGTGTATCCATCTTATGACATGTGTAGATGTGACACCACCGACATGGGAAATGGGAAGTTAATAAAGAACCATGCCTGTGAGTTTAGATGCCTCTATCTATATTCAGTAGCGGTGAGGCTTCAATGACTGAATTGAGTTGTAAAAGACATATATTTCTTACCAAGTCCTGCTTCAAATACCCTTGGGCTTTCTTTTTAACTTCCTTTAAAACTTAAGCTTTTGAAGAACTTCTTTCCCCAGAGTTGGGGTTTGAGATTTTGCAGGGGGATTCCAAAAGGAGTGTCCCTTGGTATTAGAAGAGGAAACCACCATAGGCAGTTTTAATATGTTTAGTCTGGCACATGCTTCTGAACAGAGCACTCCCGAGTTCTTCATTTAGTTTGAGAGGGACTTCTCTTTCTTAAGTAATAAGCATTTGTAATTCAGGTTCTATCCATTTGTAGTTTTACAGTAGCTTTAGGAGGAGTGAAAGGAGATTGGGTAATTTTCCATGCCTAAATATTTGCTTTACAGAGGACGAAGCTGGATAGAAAGTGTCAAAGCCCATGTGTTACTGTTTGTAGTAGCTAGCTGGGTCACAGTTGGATTTCAGGTCATTCTTATATCTCTAAGGGATGTTACAAGCTGGCATCACCTTTTGAAGGTTAAGGGGGTTTCTACAGCTGCAGTTATAAAGCTGTGGACATGTCTGTTGTGATAAACCTTTGGTAAGTTAGCCAGATCCATCAGTTTCATAAGGAAAAGACTACGATAAACTTAAATTAGCATTAAAATATGGGGGCAGGGGAGTACTCTAGGTGTTTTTAGTGAGTATATTAAAATTAATTTTAGCATCAAGACAAATCATTTTCATAATCAGTTTTCCTTTATATTGACACATTAGTTCTCTGGTTTAATTTTACATTGTCCCATTAATGGTAGCGGTACTACTTTAAACATCAAATTTTGCTGCTTCTTCTTTGCTTTCTTTTCATTGTGTTTTACACTGAACTGTTTGTCATGGTGACTAATGCTGTTTCATTGTATTTGCATCTCTTGGGTAGCTCTCTGTTCTCTCCTGTTTTGTACTTAGATTATTCAGAGCAGGGCTGGAATTCATCTTTTTGTTCTGGATCTGTACAACTTATATTGACAAAGTATGAGCCCCTATGTGGAGTTTATATTGATTATAAGTTCAGATAATGGATGTTCTGCTCTAGTTTGGCAGTCTTTTCTCATTAGTATTAGAATTTGAACAATGTGACCTAGCAAATTGGTTGTAATACCCAAGTTTCCCCCTTTACATGTAAGTATATTTTTTATGGCATAATGAAGTGTGATTATTGTCTAAACGGTTTCTATATTGAATACTGATCTGCAGAGAATGAGTGGCAGCCAGGAAAAGCAATGCTGGTGGGAAAAGGCGCTCTATTCTCCCCTTTTTCCAGTATCACAGTGTGAAGGTAAGAAACGATGCCTGTTTGAACCAACTTGTTCTTTCACCTTTGTTAGAACAAAATGCACTTTCTTACGGATTGGAATTGTTGCAGATAAGTTGGAACTTCTGTCTGTATTTTAAAAAAAAAAGCAGTAAACTTTCATCAAACTCTCCTCTTTGAGAGAGGGCTGGGATTCTTCAGTTGCATTTGTGATAAATCTCGAAGTGTGCTTCTAAGTAGTTTTAAAATTAAATTACTTTAAAAATTTACTTAATTCCAAAGCCTGGAATTAATCTCTGACTCTGAGAATACTTTGTTGCATTTTTAAATTTATTTCAACCTGAGTAATTCTTAGTAGGTAGCTCATTTTATAAGAATGTGAAAATATGATAAGTACATTTTCTGGGTTCGCATAAATAACAGGCCAGTTGTTCAGTGAATGCGTGGAATTCCTCTGAAGTTGGGAAAGAGAGGGATTTCTTTTCTGGCCACTCCCTTCACAGTGACAATCTAGAAATTCTTTTGTCCCACACAGAGTAGGCAGGCTGCTCATAGGCAGAAGCAGGTGTGCTTCCAACACTGTTACCTCCAAAAAATTCATAGCATCTGACAGCTGGCCCGAGCCCTGTTTTTCAGTGGGTGGGCAAGAATCCAGACAGCTGTTTTGGATTTTTTTCTGCCTGCACGCAAAGTTACCTTTTCTGGGAAGAACGCAGGAAGCTATACAAGAACGTTCTGTACACCAAACTGACAGCCTCTCTGATGCTTCCTGTTGGTTGAGGCTCAGTGCAAGAAACTTTTGATCAGAGATCTAGTTCCTTAATAATCTGTAAGTAGATCAACCAGTCATGATTACTGAACTATTTTTTAAAGTGCAAGCAACTCAACTATGTTCTTTTTGCCCAAATGCCCTTACTTTGGTGTTCAGGACAGCTTGGGTTACTTTCAAGAACATCTTAAATTACTTTGCTCCCAGCTGTAGAATTAAGTTTGCACAGCGAGAGAGAATAGATGATGCCTGTAGAACTTTGATTTGCCTCCTGGACTGGTAGCAGAACCTCCTATTATTAGAAAAATAATCAGTATATACAAAGTAAAGATATTTAGTATCCTTCTGTAAAGTTGTGGGGTTGTTATTGGTTTAAACGCAATTGCGTGGAGACACTCTTTCTTGAGTATGCGTTTTACAGAGCATTCATTGAATTCCTGTGAGGGATTTGTGTCATCTCCTTGCTGACATCTGCTGGCGAACCAGCATAACTCTGCAAGTCTTTAATGGAAGGTAGAATATACAGTATACTCTCAAGTCCAGAACTTGCTTGATACAGTGGCAGAATTTCTGTGAAGTAGAATAGTTTCAGGATTTCCTTTCAGTGTACCGTTTAACAAAACCAGAGTTTTATCCTCAGAGCTAACATGATTCATTCACAAATCTTCACTTGTATCCATTTTTCTGAATGGATATTTTTTTATATATGTTTATTGGTGTATGTGATCCATGTATGTGGTGCATGTATCTATATGCTACATGTTGATATTCTGTATAGAAACTTAGTCTGCTAAGTCAAAACCACAACCATTCACGTCAAGTTTTTTGAGCTTCAATCAGGATCAGGCTGATGTTGCAGTATATTTTGTGTGGGTGTAGAAATAGAAATTACCTAAAATGCTATGCAGTATCAGAATCAAAAAGCGTACCGAAGCATTTATAATAAAAGAAGTAATTCTTGCTTTCTGTACCTTATTATTTTAGATGTTTTCATGAACTAAGTAGCTTCTGGGGTTTTTTTTATTATTTGGTCATCCAGGTAAGATTTGATGAAGCTTCCATAAAGTATTATGCTTATCTCTTTAAGGGTGTCAAACTACAAAATCCCCCACACGCACAGTTTACATGGCTTAAGTGGGAATTTCAAGAATACTTCTCTAGATACTTTCATTTTGACTAAATGTAAATAACAGCACTCTTCAATTTTGTTTTTTCTTCCCTTTTCCTCTGATCTTCCCCCCCAAACAATGTAAGAGTGTTATACAAATGCCAAGGGAGAAAATGATGTAGGAGGTGTAAAGGAAATATCCAGTGATGGTGAACATCTTTTAGATTTTAATATGGTAAGTGTGTTACTGGAGGGGAAGGGAGGTTTTTTGTTTATTTTATAAGGGTATGTTACTACATCTTTCCTTTTACCAGAGTTTTCATTCTGGCCTGAAATGAAATTCCTTTGTAATCCTTCAAAAGATGTTCTTTCCTGACTTTGTTTTTTAATCTTCTCTGCGTCTTGAGCATTCTTCTGAACGTTCCTCTTGTACCTTGGGGAGTACAGGCTTTTGCACAACCAGTTGTACTTCTGGTAGTTAAGCAAATTCAGTTTCCTTTGAGAACACGTGGCTTTTACTTGTTGCCTGTGTTAAACATGAGTGGTCTTTTCCTCCGCTTCTAATATCAGGGAGCATAGAGTGAGCTGGTGTGCGCTGTGAAGGCAGACAAGAGCATTCGCTACAGGCACAAACAAAACGTGTGCTGAATTCTGTCCTGCTTTCAAGCAACAACCCGATCTTATGCTATAGGGAAAATCTGCATGTACACATGCACTAAAAGGTGCACTTTTCAACCAGTGATAGCACTTAGATTTACACTGTGACATGCTTGCTATTGGTTTACTGATTCAACTGAAAATAAATCGGTTTGGCTTGAAGCTCAGTCAGATCTGTGCCATGTTTTTGTGATATTTAATATTAAACACCAAATTTGGGAGAGAATTTAAACAGTAATTTTCTAACACGACCTGTGATAATTATGCATACTAACTGAGTTCACTTTTAATTCTCTTGCCGTTTTGTGCAAATCCCAAAATTAAGAAATAGGAAAAGTAATAATAGCCCCACATTTTTCCCTGCTGCCCTGCAGTCCTTTCTACATAGTGGACTCGGTTAGGAAAGAGGATGCCTTGCCTTGTTATCATGACATTTCTCTTGAACAACTACAAAACTGTGTAACCTCCTAGCTCAGAAAAAAGCCAAGCATGTTCTGTGTTGTTGCCCATCAACACTGTCAGTTTAAATCCTTAGGTTTCTTCTGTTTATGAAGCAAGATGTGCAGATGATATAAATGCTGAGGCAAAACCAAATGGCTTCAGGAAGAAGATCTACTCCAGTGATAGCTCCAGCTCTGAAGACACAGCCTCAGAAGGTGGAAGTGAATGGGCTGATCCGTGCGAGGAAGAGCTTTTTTCTCGAACTCAGCTGTAAAAGCTCCAGAGTAGAACAGATGGTTTGAAAGTAACATGAGATGGAAAACTATCTTTGAGGGTCTGTAGCTCTAAAACAACAACTTGAGTTTCCACTTCAGTTAATGGATTCAGATGTGTATTTATCTTTCTCTTCTTGCTTATTTTATAGATGAGGACACTGCTGTCCTATTGAAGATTTTTTTTTTCCAAAAAAAACTGTTAAAATTCTTGGCTATTCGAACTAGACTAGATTGTGTTGTCAAATCAAGAATGGATGTGCATGTGCTTGTCTTAGTAGTACCACTGCTTTTTTGCATCTTAATTGCAGTTATTTTCATTCGTAACTGTAGCTCTACCACTATTACTCTCTTCTTAGCATTGCAGTGTCTGCAGCTACTTCTGCTATTCAGACTTCAGCTTTCTGCACATTAGGCGTGTTCTTTAAGAACTGGGAGATAAATACTTAACACTGTAATCTATCAGTGCCTTTCTGAACGCAGGAGAAAAGCATGAATGACTTGTCCAGTCTTCATTCAGTAAATCTCATAACTTTGAAGTAGGAACAACAGGGTTGTGATTTAGAGACTTACAGAAACTGTGTTTTCTATCCTATGATCCCCCCCTCCCACAAACCAACACTGCGGATACCATGGTTTGTATTTTTGCTAACTGGAGAAGCCAAGGATTTTTTTGTAGGCATGGAGGCAATGTGGGGTATTTTTTCCTTCTTTCTTTTTTTTTTTTTTTTTTTTGTCCTTTTTAGCAACTTGCCAGTGTGGGGCAGAAGTTGAAAAAGTAACACCAAAAAATAATAAACCACTGGGGTGATGTGTGGATTGTTGTGAATTTTGTAATGAGAATGTTGTCTTGTTGCAGATGATGGCACTCATGTAACCTCCAAAAGCATTCTGTACTGAACTTGAGCCTGAATGACTGAAACTATCTAAAATGCTCAGTGTTCAATGTTTAAAATGCGAAGGGTCAGTGCTTCACTTGAAAGAAATCCTGTGGCTGCTGCAGTTAGCTGCTGTTGTGGCTGTAATTTAGTAAATCTCGTAGTACATTTTGTGTTCCTGAGAGAATGTGTGGGGCAAGCTATGTGTGTGGTGGGTGGGGGTAGGGAAGGTGATGACTTATGACATACACGTGTGATTGCAGTAGTGATTGTTGCTTTATGTGACTTGCTTTTCAATTTTCTTTTGTTAACTTAGAAAGTCGATACATTGTCGAGTTGCATCTGTACAAGACTATCAACTTCTTGTGCTTTTAACACATTATGCAAAATGTATAAGCCAGGACAAGCAATATTTGCAAAACTAAACATTCTAAGTTTTTACCAACTCATAGTTTAAAAAACAACAACTAACTAGTCTATACAATAGCAGCATGTCTATAACATCAGGAAGTGCAGAAAGTCCAATAGTGACTTGAAAAGCTTAACCATTAATTTTGACAGGCAATAAACCTCATGAAAACTATAGATGTTTGAAATGTGAGCTGAACTGCCTTTGAAATATGTTCTGTGCTAGAAAGGTTTTCTCTAGTAACTAGGTTTTGTTGCCTTTATTCAACTGATAACGTAAAAATTTAAAGACGTGGCTGAAAAAAACATGCCATTCTTTGGCAACACTTTTGTTGAGATCCTTACTTAAAATAGGCTTGGTTTGTCCTCACCCAGGGACTGACTTTTGGTCCTCCTCTTAGACTATGTTTTTAGGGTTTGTATTCATACAACAGATCTTTTGACACTTTACAGTTTCTTTTCTTAATTTATTTGCAGACTTTGAATAGATTTTTATATATTTTACTTCTGGAGCTTCCTTGAGAGGTTGTTCAGCACCTGCACTGAGAACTAGTTAACTGTAACATGAAAGTCAAAATGAATTTCACACACACTATTCTTCAAATCACTACAGTAAGAATGGAATTGAACTTCATTGGAGAACAAGAAATGACCTAATGGACATATTTCAAACACAAACTTCAGCTCAGTTAAATTTGGCTAGAGCTGCTTCTTTGTTAAGAAAGGGCTCAAAAGTAACAAAGGTGTTGCTTATAGTTACATTGTGGCATGTAATAATTTCAGCACCTTTGTGGAAAATAAAATGGTATCTTGAGCTTGGGCAATAACAAATTGTCTTTATTTGTTTTCATAGTTTAATGGCTAAAGCTCTAAAGCTTTAAATGAGAGCTGAAGTGTGGTTTTTAGTTTTACTGTATGGATAGAAACACACAAAACAACAAAAACAACAACAGAACAGAAGCATTAAAGGTTGGCATACGCTGAACCGCACTGTGGTATGAAGCGCATTGCATATCCATAGCACTGAAGTATCAGTTTTCCATTCCTGGGCTGAACTTTGTTTCTACTTTTTGCTTCAAGTGGTTGTATTGTTCTGATTTCACGTACACCAGAGTAACTGATTTTGTTTTCTTGTGGAGTTACTTAACACCAAATAAAAATATAAAAGGACAGTTGGGTGGTGCGTGTGTGTGTTCACTTTCTTTGGCTAACATATATAACTTAGATACAGCGTGGCAGTTCAGCTTGAAACATTCTAAAGAGAAAGCGTATTTTAGAGTATTTTAGAGTCCTTTCCATTGCCAGAAATTTTAAATTCATTTTTAATTCTTTTTCAGTACAATGCACACAAATGTAATGTATGCCATATGTTCTTTAGGAAAAAGGACAAGCTAACAATAATCTTGGTCCCCACTTCAGCTATTTCTGAAGGAAATGTTATAATCTCATTCCAGAAATTAATCTGCAATGGCAACTTCGTGTCTAGAGAACAGGAGACTTCTTACCAAAAAAACATCATAAAATTAAACCCCAGGCAAACCCCGGCCATCTCTCCTGTATCAGTCAATGAATTTTTATGTAGTACAGGTTCTGAACTAGCAGACCTTATTCCTGCTTTCAGCTTGTTGCTCAGCTGTCAAATGGACAGTTTCTCACCTCTACTTTTAGGAAAAACTGCATCTGACAAGAAAATGCATACAGCTTCCTCTGTGGCTGGACCTCTTTTTACAAAAAGGTAAAAAAAAGAGTGCCTCAGTTTTGCACAGCCAACAGTTACCTCCATGTAGACATGCATTATGTTATAAGTTTGCAGCCAGAGAGATGGGATTCTGTGCAGTATGATTGTCACTCCCTTGGATCCTGAGTGCAGTGAAAGCAACACATAAAAACAGATGTGGGAAATAATGGAAAACAATTATTCTGTAAGGTCCTTGGGTTGAAGCATACTTTAAACTTAGTAGCTAAAACTTTAACAGGCATTAATTATTTTAAATAGTTTCTTAAATAGAGCAGGAGGAGTGTTTTCAGTGTGTTTATAGAAGATGCTTGATAAAAGAATTACATTTGATCACTGTGTATTTCAACTGTTCTATCTGAATCATTAACTTCACATATCATATAGAATTAGCTTCGAATGTAAACAATACTTCTATCATTAAAAAAAAAAAAAAAAAAAAAAAACACACAAAACCAAAAACAAACAAAAAAAACCACTGCACAGTCCTTGTCAGCAATTCAGTGGTAAGGCAGGCTTCAAGTGCCTGTCAGACTGACTTCAAGGGAGTGCTGTCTGCAGGGAAAGGTACTGCAATTCCTGGAGGGCCAGGCTTCCCGCTATTCCTTGACTCATTCTTTTCTTGCCAGAGCCAGCGTGTTTAAGCATTATTGCAAATGAATTTGTCCTATACCTTTCATATACAGCACCTCACGTGATATTCTTTTATGACCTGTGAAACCAGATCCAATAAGATTTCAGAGGTTTGGGACAGATGAAACCTAACTGACATATTTCGGCTTCCTACAGCATGATCCCTGTTCCATTGTTCAAGTTGCTCTAAAAATTTATTACGATATGCAAGTGCTTATAAATTTTATGAGCTATCTCTATGCTCCAATGATGATAATGGGATTGAGAAGAAAAACTGATTGGGTGGCAAAACGCAGCCCTACTTCATTGATGTGTATAGCTTCACCTCTAATAAACTCAACAAGGACAGAGACCAAGATGTGAGACTTCGTGCGTGCTGCTTTCTCCTCTGCGACAGCCTTCCTGTAGGGTGAGTACTTCTGGAAGAACTGTATCTGTTGTTGTAATACATTTGCAACTGGGGATCTCAGTTAATTCAACAGCAGGAGGAGATGCAAAAGCAGTAGCAAGTTTGTCTTTCCCTGTCACTACAAAGCATTGTCACTTTAATTAACAACAGTAACAGTAACAACATAATGTTGCTCTAATTGCTTTTCACATGGAGATTTTGGAAATTGTTAATGAAGGTGGCTTATCTGCCTGTAGTTTCTGTGTAGAACTTATTTTCTTTACTACAAGAAATGGAGATGCAGTGAGATGCAGCAACTCTCCTTGTACTGCAGAACTGGGAACTGCTAAACAATCAAGACTGTTAAAAAGTATAGATGAGTATATTATCATACTAATTTTAGTACTTTTCTTGTTTTTAGTCGGGGAAATGCCTGAACAAATGGCACTGCAGTACAGTGGCAGTACTGAAAGCAGATACGTAAGCACTACAACAGAATCCCTACAGGAGAGGTGCCACTTCCATCATTACAGACTTCTAGGAACAGATTATACAGATGCGTTCAGAAATGCTGTAGGTTAGTATGCATACATCCTGCCTTGGTGAAAAATGAGCAATTAAGTGATCTCCAGATCCCTCTGAATCCTGTTTTCCATACAGGAATAGCTTATAGCTAGAAGGGTTATTAAATTGATTCATAGTTTACAACATAAAAAAGAACCGTTAGGTTGCCATTAAAATACATGGTTTTTCCTTTACTGATCCTTAACATGTGTTTGAAAGAAGTATAACTTGTGTGTGGTTTAAGCCCATTACCCAGAGAGTTATTTGCCTCACTAATCCCTACATACTGGGGTGTGTCACCCAGATACTTTACAGTTATAGGACAGAAATGGGTACTGAACTTTAAATTTTTAATTTTTGTTCCTCATACCCTTTGTGTGTCCTCCCTCCCTCCCTCTCTCTCTCTCTTTCTCTTTTTCTCTTTTTTTTTTTTTCTTCAGTGCATACCTTATTGCATTGAGGTTCACTTTTCATTGAGGTTCACTTTGAGATGAAGTTTTAGGCCATAGTCTTTTGACTCTGGAACCTTATATGTTTGACAACAAAGTCTTCAAGAATTCTCAGTTATCATTCATGCTTTTGAAATATTTTTCCTCCGTTTTTCCTATCATTCAATTTTAAAATATTAAATTCTCTGAAGCACTGCAGATCCATAGAGACAGATTGAATCGCTTATCTGCCTAAATTGAACATTATGTGGTTTTGCTCATCTTTACTAGTTCTAGACAACAACTAATTTTCAGTCCAGCACATTTTTCTTTACCTAGCAAGTTCCAGTAGAAATTTACCACACATTGGGCACAACACCTTTTGTGTTACAAAATTAATTCATTTGCTCTTGGAAATGTAATTTAAATTTGCTTGCTTAAGAGAATAAATCTGCTGTAGCATCCAAACTTTTCATTATGTATCTGTGCATAATAAAAACCTTGTTTTCTTCTCTGGTATGATCCTTAACAGAAGTACCGTGGAGGCTTTTTTAGCAATTATTTATGGGCACTTAAGATTCTGCAATTCTGAGATATTAATACCAGGAGCAGTATTTTTAGTTTGTATAATTTTACTCTTTCACACTTTATTGTACATTTTGTCTTCCTAAACAGCTTGTAGACAGTGATAGAAGCGTTCCAGTCACACACATCATGTGTTGGTAACATCAGTTCATGCATACTGGAACTTCTTGTGCTATCTTCCCCTACCTTTCCTGCTCTTCATTTTCTTGCTGTCTCATGGAGGGGAACTTTAAACCATGCAAATCTACTCTTGCCCAATGGTGACAGAAAGTTAAACAGTAGTGGTAATTACAGACCTGGCTTCGCTTTTCTTGTCTCTTAAAAGGCTTAAGTTCCTACAGGAGGAGGCAGCCCTTTGAGAGAATGAAGTGGCACATTCTCCTGCTGTTCCAAATTCATCCCAAACCTATTAAAATGGCTTGGTGAACGCTGCTAGTAGACTGCTGGTGCAGACAGTGGCTGTGCTGGAAATGCCCTGCTGTCAAGCACTAAGACACTCAGCTGGGTGGAAGTGTCGATCTCCTGGAGGTTAGGGAGGCTCTGCAAAGGGATCTGAACAGGCTGGACCACTGGGCTGAGTCCAGTGGCATGAGGTTTAACAAGGTCAAATGCCGGGTCCTGCACTTGGGGCACAACAACCCTATGTAGAGCAACAGACTAGGAGAAGTCTGTCTAGAAATCTGCCTGGAGGAGAGGGACCCGGGGATGTTGGTTGACAGCGACTGAACATGAGCCAGCAGTGTGCCCAGGTGGCCACGAAGGCCAATGACATCCTGGCTTGTATCAGAAACGGTGTGAACAGCAGGTCCAGGGAGGTTATTCTCCCTCTGTACTCAGCACTGGTGAGGCCGCTCCTTGAATCCTGTGTGCAGTTCTGGGCCCCTCACCACAAGAAGGATGTTGAGGCTCTGGAGAAGAGCAATGAGGCTGGTGAAGGGGCTGGAAAACAGGCTGTGTGAGGAACAGCTGAGAGAGCTGGGGTTGTTTAGCCTGGAGAAGAGGAGCCTGAGGGGAAGTTGTAGAGAGGAGGGAGCTGGCCTCTTCTTCCAAGTGACAGGGGACAGGGTGAGAGGGAATGGCCTCAAGCTCCAGCAGGGGAGATTTAGGCTAAACATTAGGAAAAAAAATTTCACAGAAAGGGTCATTGGGCATTGGAACAGGCTACCCAGGGAGGTGATTGATTCACTTTCCCTGGAGGTGTTTAAGGCACAGGCGGATGAGGTTCTGAGGGACATGGTTTAGTGTTTGATAGGAATGGTTGGACTCCATGATCCGGTGGGTCTATCCCAACCTGGTTGTTCTATGATTCTATGATTATATGAATTCTACTGGCATGAATTTTAGCCTGTGTGACAGGGATTTTGAATGCTTTAAAAAAATCAAATTCTCTAGCACTTATCTATTATTAGACCACTTAGATGGTTGTTGCTCACTAGGTGAACATCAGTTGCCAATTTCAGGCTCGTCTACGTAGCGCTTCACTTCTGCACAACAGCCACAGGCAAGACACTGTTGCCAAACATTAGGATTTTGTCCCAAGGATTTTTACAAAATCCAGTATTTTACAGGTTTACCCAACTCTGAGTCAATGGCAGAGCACCGATAACCACGCTGGGGCGGTGCACAACTGACTTCTTACCATGCTTCTGAGGATTTATTTAACAGCCCGTCTATGGAAACAGGAACACTTGGTTTCTCAGCAGGCCCTTCCTGGATGAACTTTAAATTTTGCATGGCTGAAAACCAAAGGTGCTAAAGGTCCCTTTTGCATTTAGTTATGCATTTATACTTCACCTACCTGGTAGTACCTGTTCTGTTTCCTTTTTATAATTATGACATGCCATGCTTCCATGAAAGCTAGTGGTGTGACACTATATTTAGTCACAGCATTCACCCTTCAGCTTTTACCAATGCAGAACAACAATAATACACAATACTGCCAGAAAGAAACTGTGCTATCTCAGATGGAGGCAGTTTTGACAAAACCGGTGTTAACTGCTAATGCAAAAAGTCAGGTTTTGCTAATAGCTTGTAACAACCAGAAATGCCTTTTCCATGGGTTATAGAATCATAGAATAGTTTGGGTTGGAAGGGACCCCAAAGATCACCTAGTTCCAAGCCCCCTGCCATCGGCAGGGACATCCCACTAGATCAGGCTGCCCAAGGCTCTGTCCAACTTGGCCTTGAACATCTCCAGGGATAGGGCAGCCACAGCTTCCCTGGGCAACTTGTGCCAGTGCCTCACCACCCTCCTAGTGAAGAAATTCCTCCTTATGTCTAGTCTACATCTACCACTCTTCAATTTTTAGCCATTTCCCCTAGTCCGATCACTACAAGCCTTTGCAAACAGACCCTTCCCAGCTTTCTTGTAGCTCCTTCAGGTACTGGAAGGTTGCTATAAGATCTCCTATGAGCCTTCTCTTCTCCAGGCTGAACAACGCCAACTCTCTCAGCTTGTCCTCATATGGGAGGTGCTCCAGCCCTCTGATCATCTTTGTAGCCTCCTCTGGACAAGTTCCAGTAGCTCCAAATCCTTCTTATGTTGGGACAAAACTGGACAAAATACTCCAGATGAGGTTATAGTTGTTCACATTCAGTAAATAGTAATTTTTTTATATTGACTAGCCTGTGGTTTTCTGCAACCATTTTGAGGCTGACCCTGGTGGGTTTTATGCTGCTTAGCAGATTGGGACCCAGGTTGGACTTTTTTCTTCAGTGCAAACAACAGTAACTATTTTGTTGTGAGTGGGTATCCAAAAAACTAACAACTAAATAGGAAGAGTAGTCTGTAGGTTGATAATGGAAAATATCTGCTAAACTGAAGCTCTTAGAATGGGATTTCAAAAGTACTATGATTGTGAGGCAAAATTTTATACTTAGGTAAGTGCTAATTCAAAGAGCGTTAAAACACCTAACTCCTTTTATGATTTAAAATTTTCAGCTATACTCCACACTCTGCTATGGCTGCAAGATTTCCTGTGGCAGATTTTTCTAACAGTTTCTTCAGCCTAAAAAATATTACAAAGATGGGAATATCATTATTTCCTGGAGACACTCTGCAGACATACAGAACTCATGAGACTGTATTTCCATTCTGTTACTTACACTAGGCACCCAAGAACTCTGACCCAAGTTGGATGATAACATGATGACAATGCGCAATTCTGATTGCTCCAGCAGAAGGATTCCCACTCTCAAAACCAGAAGGAAAAGGTTAATACTGAAAAAGGAAGTAGTGACAGCATGTATTCTGAAACAGCATGTCTGTTGCATATAAATAAGTTTATAGTGCTTCAAAGCAAAGTGTTTTGCTTTTATTTGTCTTATGTAATAGCAATATGCAAGCTGTCTGGCACAGGTAACAGTAATTTTGAAAGAAAAATACAGAGAAATTAGTGCAAATCTTTATTATATCCATACCTATCTCACTAATCCAGCAGAATAAGCACTGAAATTTCCCAGTCTCTGATCCAGTCACAGAAAGTATCTGCAGAGGTATGAATTTTGGTTGATGGTAGATTGCAGAGCCTACTTCTCATCTTTAGATAATGAAGTAACTCTCCTCTTGATAGCATGGAACTTGTGTTGATGGGGTCATGGTACCAAGTATTCCCATGCAAGTTTATCTCAGCCTCTTCCTAATTACTAAGGTGAAACTTGCCCACATCAGAGCTTGAACAATGATGGCTTTGCTCTTCATGATACTGAACTAATTCCTTTTACACAAGTTCAGATATTTTTGCATTTGCTGCACTTACACTTTAAGATTCAGGGTAGGCATTAGAGGTGTAAGGGGATGGGAGACTGGTAATTACATCCACAGTTAAGCCGAGGGACAGCTTTATCTTACTACCACTCTAGAGACAGGATCACCGAGCGTAACTACACACTGCATATGACCTTTGAAAGAGAAAAAGCAAGAACAAGTATCAATGATTATAAGGGAACAGAATGACTCTGCGCCCATAAGGTACTAACTGCTTTTAACTCCTTTGATTTCAACATGGGGGCGGAATGAATGGGATGTGTGGGACAGGCTGACTGTGCAAAACCAAAAGGGAGTGTTTTAAGATGGGAGGTAAAGATAAGAGAACTGAAAGACATATTGAACACACTGGAATGGCAGTAACTGTATCACACCTACCCAACCCCATTTTGTGCATCTCTCTCTCTCTCTCTCTCTCTCTCTCTCTCTCTCTCTCTCTCTCTCTCTCTCTCTCTCTCTCTCTCTCCCACACACACACCTGTTTTCTGTATCTGACAGATGTACAATGGCTTCATGTATCACACATACACACACCTGCTTTGTGTATCACAGCCCCATATCTGCTTCAAGTATCTCTCTCTCACACACACACACGAACTGCTTCATGTATCACACAAACGATTGTGGATGACACTTCTGAGTGGAAGTGCTGATCTGCTGGAGGGTAGTGAGGCTCTACAAAGGGACCTAAACAGGCTGGACCGCTGGGCTGAGTCCAATGGCATGAAGCCTAACACGGCCAAATGCCGGGTCCTGCACTTGGGGCACAACAACCCTATGCAGAGCTACAGACTGGGAGAAGCCTGGCTGCAAAGCTGCCTGGAGGAGAGGGACCTGGGAGTGTCAGTTGACAGCAACTGAACATGAGCCAGCAGTGTGCCCAGGGGGCTAAGAAGGCCAATGGCATCTTGGCCTGTATCAGAAATGGTGTGACCAGCAGGTCCAGGGAGGTGATTCTCCCTCTGTACTCAGCACCTTGAATCCTGTGTTCAGTTGTGGGCCTCTCACCACAAGAAGGATGTTGAGGCTCTGGAGAGAGTCCAGAGAAGAGCAATGAGGCTGGTGAAGGGACTGGTGAACAGACCTTATGAGGAACGGCTAAGAGAGCTGGGGTTGTTTAGCCTGGAGAAGAGGAGGCTGAGAGGAGACCTCATTGCTCTCTATATTTATCTGAAAGGAGGTTGTAGAGAGGAGGGAGCTGGCCTCTTCTCCCAAGTGACAGGGGACAGGACAAGAGGGAATGGCCGCAAGCTCCACCAGAGGAGATTTAGGTTGGACATTAGGAAAATATTTTTCACAGGAAGGGGCATTGGAACAGGCT
The DNA here is from genome assembly GCA_033558105.1 of Coccyzus lansbergi. NCBI lineage: Eukaryota > Metazoa > Chordata > Aves > Cuculiformes > Coccyzidae > Coccyzus > Coccyzus lansbergi. Next base: position 3,564,032 of record JAUMJK010000128.1, read on the forward strand.
GCCCAGGGAGATGGTTAATTCACCTTCCCTGGAGGTGTTTAAGGTGCAGGTGGATGAAGTACTGAGGGACTCGATGGTCCTGTTGGTACTTTCCAACCTAGTGATTCTGTGATACATCTCTCACACACACACAAGTGCTTCGTGTATCACACCTCCACACTTGCTCACGTATCACTCGCATCACACTCACACCCCCAAATCCGTGTATCTCACCCCCAATCACACCCCATACACACCCGCCCCCCTTTCACGTGACTCCCTCTCCCCCACGTGACCCCGCCGCCGCCAGCGAGCCGGGCGCGCGTCCCCGATCCAAGATGGCGGCCGTCCCCCGCCCTCCATGGCGCAGGCGCCGCCCGCGGGCGGGGCGGGGCGGGCATGGCCCGGCGGGAGCGGAGCGGCGCGGCTCGGCGCGGCCCCGGTGAGGCGCCTGGCCGGGGCACGGGGGGCAGGTGGGAGGGAGGGGGGGCTCGGAGGAGGCCAACGTGCAGTTAAGCTTCGCCCAAGCGTGTCTCGAGTCAGAAAGTTGGACGGACGAGCTGCTTGTAGGAGGAGGCGCCGCTGATCGCGCCGAACGCGGCGGCAGGGACGGGAAAACGCTGAAAAAGAGACTCGTAGGAGGGTTTGGGTTGGAAGGGACCTTAAAGATCATCCAGTTCCACCTCCCGCCACGGGCAGGGACCGGCTGACAAAAGCCACCGTGATGCTAAACGTAGTTACTTGTTACAAGTGAAGTCTTCTTGTTACAAGTGGGATCTTCTTATTGAAGCTGAGGTAGAGTCAAGTTCGCCCAAGTAATTGTATTGTTTGGAGGCAAGTTAGTTATTTAGACTTAAGATAGAGTCAAGTTCATACCAGTAACTGTATTTTTTTGTAGGTAAGTTAGTTATCTAAGCTAAGGTAGAGCCAAGTTCTAACTAGTTAGACGGCGAAGGGAGGCGATGAGGGACGGAGGCTCCTGTTGGGCACAGACCGCACTGAGCACGAGGCTTTCTGAGCTCCAGAAGAGCTGAGAACGCAACAGTGTCTGCACAAACACTGTTCGAGAATAACATGCTTCAGAAAATAATTACTGTTGCAGAAAGCGGAATAGTTTGATTTAAGCTAAAGTGAAGTTCAACTAAGTAACTATAATTTTTGCAAGTTAGACGAATCGTCCCTCTGACAGGGTGGGGGTTTGATATAGCATGTTTGATAGAGTATGGGTTTTTTTCAAACAATTTTTTTCAGAATTCTTTTTTTCCAGACGCTGTTGCATCCTGCCTTCCGTGCGATCTGTGCCGAACAGGGGTGACTTCTGAGACCACCTCTGCTCGCAGCCTTTCCCCACCTCAAATGCAAGGTCAGGCAGAGCTGGGGGGGGAAGAAAAAAAGCTTTAAATTAGCAAGAGATTTGACTGCTGTGAAGTTCACAGTAACATTAAAATTAGGCCTTTGACAGTAGTAGAATACGCGTGAGATTTCTGGGGAGATCATAGAATCATAGAACAACCGGGTTGGAAGAGACCCATCGGATCATCGAGTCCAACCATTCCTATCAAAATTCCTATTAGGTGGAGATGAGGTTCTCCCGAGTCTTTGGTCTTCAAGTACTTCACTATCCTGAGGCTTTTTGTCTTGGTTTTTCGTTCGGTTGGTTGATTAGGTGGAGATGAGGTTCTCCCGAGTCTTTGGTCTTCAGGTACTTCATTATCCTGAGGCTTTTTTGTCTTGGTTTGAGTTAGGTGGGTGCGAGCGGGCGACCTGCTCTGCCCCTGCTCTGGTGTCGCCGTTGGCGGCTGATGGTGATCGCTGCCTCGCGTTGCCCAGGCCTGAGAAAGGCTGCTCGCTCTTACAAACTCCGGAACGACTCTTAGAGTTTATTTGCCGGCATTTTCGGGGTCGGGGCCACTCGCTCTGCTCGCCCGGAGCCGGCTGGGTTTGCTGGGGAGCCGCCGGGCTCTGCTCTGGGGTGTTTAAAAAGCGAGGGGAGGGCGAATGTTAACCCCCACAAGCTGCGCGCTCTGTGTTTTCGGTTTCTTTTTTTTTAAATGGAGAGCACCGGGCAGGAAACCTTGGCGGTGTTGAGTCAGGCGGAAAGCCCGTGAAAAGAAAGCAGCTTCCATCTGCGCCTGCCTCCCGCCTCCGGGTCTCCCGGGCGATTAGCACAAACCAAACAAAACTACAGCTGGCGTGAGCTGAAGTTGTGCTGGTGCTGCTGATTTTGCGGCCTCGGTTTTTTTTTCAGTAATGCTGGTGTGGGGAGTTAAAAAAAAAAAAAAGCCCCGTAAACCGTTTCTGAAGCAGAGGGTTCAGGAGAACACTGTGACTCATTTATATTGCCTGCCTGACATAGCAAAAAAACTGGAAAAGTGGTGAATGTTTTACTTAAGATAGCTCTGCCAGCGCTCGGTTCAGGAGCCAGATTCCTAAAGCTCACTCTTCCTGGAGGACGCTGGCTGGCAGTTGGATAAAAGCCTTCCGAAAGAAAAAAAAAAAAAAAATCTCAACTTGTTACTTTTTTTTTTTTTTTTTTTTTTTTTTGGTTAAAGCTTTGGCAGTGCTTAGATATGTCGCCTTACTCTTCCTACTTCATACTTTGTTAAAATCCAGACTGTTTTGTAGCCTCAGGAATTCTTCGCTGTTGGCAATGCCATGGCTTTTAGGGTGTGAACATAAACAATCTGAACTGAGAAATATTTAATGAAAAAAGCTGGGTTTGATGCTTTTGTGCACTGAGATTACCTGTGGTTTTACTTGATAGCCGCAATCTGTTTCTGGATAGGCTCAAAAAAACCCCACTGTCAAATCCATGGAGCATTTAAATCCTCCACCTTTTTTTAATTTTGTTTTTTCTTTTAAGAAAAAAAAATGTTTGCAGCTCTGCAGTTGAAGAATTTCCTTGCTCTTAAAACTTTTTTTTAAAAAATAAATCTCTGGTAGAGATAAATGTTGAAGAAACAAGGTGATAAAAATGTGTGTACTGGTTAGTTCTCAAGGAGTTAACATACACAAACCATCCCTCTTCGCATTCCTGCAGGGCAAGAAGATGTGAAGTGGTTTTGTAGGTAGTTGTCTAACCCTTCTTTCTAAACAAGGTCATTGCCTAAATTGCATTTCAAGTCACAGCAAACTTGGAAGAATGTGGCTGAGTTGGACTTTTTCTGGTCTTTGTTTTACTCTTAACAGTTTAGCATTGCTGTTAAATTTCTTTAAATTTTACTTTAAAATGGGTCCAAAAAGCCACTTTATTCTAGCTCTTAGAAATTATAAGCAGTTATGATTTTCCCCCTCTAGTTGGGCAATATATAAAGTCAAAATCTGTTCTAAAGCCTCTGGTTATTGTCAGAACATGGCATCTCCCACACTGTGATCTGAATCTGGGTAATGTGACGTTCTGTGGACAGCTGTACTGGAATGGACCAAAACCTCACATGTCAGACATAATAATTTACCTGAGAGAGGGCCTAAAAGAGGGACTAACATGCATTGATATTTCCCTGAAGATCCGATACATGCAGTTCAGGGACTTCATGAGTTTGTTTTTATTAGGAATCAGTATTTTTTTTTTTTTTTAATGAGCTTCTGTGTAAACTTCTAGCATCCACAGCGTACCGTGGCAAGGAGATATGCCGTCACCTACTTTTTGCATTAGTAGCTATGTCCTGAAGTTAATTTTGAACCTGGCTAAAACCTTTTTATTCAGTACTCCTTAGCAGCATTTTTTCTGGTGGAGTTAATGTGAAATTCATAGTTTCCTTCCCGAATCTTGCCACTTGTGACCTCTGCTATATTTTCGTATTTCCCTTTCCCTTGTATATCTCTTCTGGGATATTCAGGCTTACAAGATCATGGTTCCGGTAAGACAGAGCATAGTTACAGATATCAATTTTACTTAAATATATTATTATCTAAATAAACCATAGCGATTATGAATACTGTATAGGCAAATATCAATGGTTTATTATACTGCTAATAGTTTAATAACGCTATATTTGTTATGATGATTACGTTACAATAATGTTGTGTTATTGTATTATTTATAAAAAGAAGTTATTATTGGAGCACATGATACTTAAAATGTTTGACATCAATTGTCAGGTTTTGCGTTTATCACCGAGGCAGCTGAAATAAGGAGTGCAAATATCACTTCATTACATCCTTAAAAACAATTGTACTACAGCCTAATGCAAAAGGATTCAAGTTCTCATGTGTGTTTTTTACAGCTGTTAACATCTCAAGTTTTCATTTAAAGCCCTTGATGAGTATTCTTCAAAGCTTCCTACAGTTTTGCTCAAATGTGTAAAACCATTGTAGCTTGTGATTGCATAATTTGCTCCTGCAAACCATAGCTGTTACGTACTTCTGCATTTGCTGGTTGCCTGTTTGAAGGATATCTTCCTGTTAGGTTTCTTGCTTAAAAAAATACCAAACCGAGTTAAAATGGCTTCAGTACCCTGTGTGGAAATTGTTTTCACTTCTCCTTGAATTCTTTTGTTTACAGAAATGTTTGGCCTCTTGAGCTGCTGTATTTACTGGTTCTTCCAAGGCCGCTGGAGTGCTTACCCTTTGTAAGCGCAGTCAAGAAGTGTCATACAATTCAGCTAAGGACCAGCTGTTCTGTGGGAAAATCATTGAGTAGAAGTGCAGGCAGTTACTGAAGGACTTGTTTATGGGAACATGATTATGCTGTTTGCTCAAACAACAAGGAAGTCGTTCCTGGCTGATTGCATTTCTGATTTGTTTTCTGTTTTGGATGCATTGATAAGCTTGAATTGGGATAAACTAAACACCTGCACCCTTGCACGCACGATTCCAAAGTGCAGGTATATGCTTTGCAGTAACGTTGGGGCTGAGTGGGCTGTTGATTTAAAGAGCAATATAATGTGTATGGAGGGGTGAGTGAGTGTGAGGAACAGAAAACAGATTTACATCAGAAAAATGAGAGAATCCAAGCAAAAAGGTCTGAGAGCAGATCTGAGTATATACAACAGTAGTTCCATCTAATGCTCTAAGTTATGTAATATTTCTTTGGCACTTTGACTTTCACAGTGACTTCATGCAATAGTTTGTTGCCAGTATTCAAGGATTGTTATTAAGGGTGTTCTGTTTGTTTGTTTTTCTGATCCTTGCAATTTTAATTTAGTAAAAAGAGAGGTTCATTATGTACGTGATTTGTATGTTAGCTATCTCGAGACAATTTCTTTAAATGGCAGTGGATGTATACTTTTCACACCCTGGTAATGTGAAAAGTTGCTATAGCAACTCTATAGGAAAAGCGTATGTCTTCACAAGCCTCTTAGTTAAGCAAGGTTCCAAATGTATTGTTTTAGCCAAAGGATTAGGCAAGCAGTTCATTGATTGATTTGGACAGGTGGTACACAGTTGGCTGTTAAAAAGTTCTGAAAAGGTCTAAAAGATGAAATATCTCGGGTTATTTCTACTTGACTTTTCTCTGCAAGTAAGACTGGATTTAGCTGGACTGTCAGATCAGCTAGGGAATAGCATTTGTGTAGTAAGCCAAAGAGTTGGTATAGCATACAAAGTATGTTTGGATTCTTGAACTTTTCATGTTGCAGAAAGCTGGTGGAAAAAAAAAATGGTTATGGTTTGGAGCAGTGGAATATGTTTGAAATGTGTTCTCTGTCATTTACTGTCTGTCAGTATCACAAAAGCACAATTTGCTGATGGGCTTGCACCTCAGAACAGACAGTGCGTCAAACCCTGGTTGTTTGGCAGGGCTTAGGTGCCATTAGCTGGCGGTTTGGAAACGCTGGAAGGAACCAGCTTTCCCAAATGAGATGTTTGTGGTTAGTTTTGGGGTGGGTGGTGCTTTGGTTTTATGTTTTTGGGGAGTGGGTGGGAAGTGTTTGTTTTTTAAAAGTAAAATGCAGGGAGGACCTCCTGGAGGACAAGTGACACCCTGAGGTGTTACACTTGATCCTAGCAGGCTTTAGGAACGGGGCCAGGGGGAGAAGTGTCTGAAAGCAAGCTAGAAACCTTCTAGAAAGCAAGGCTTTTGCACAATGGGAGGAGTATTCTGCACAGAGCAGAGTGTTTCAGAGTGAAGAAACCAAAGCAATATGTGCATATTTGTTCTTCCAACTGCTGCACAGTGAGTACCTTGCAAACTTAAGCAGTGCTGTGGATAATTTTGCTGTTCATATATAAAGAGAAGACATGCAATGTCACAGTAATAATCATATAGCATTTTAAAGAGTCAGTAGCAGTTTTGGGTGCTAGAGAAGCAGTTCTGGTGATGGTCTAGGTTTATGACAGGGCATAACTGCCCATGAGGACAGTACATCTAACCTACACCTCACAGTTGACTGCTCTGTCTTTGAGGGGTCACTCAGATTTAGACTTAGACTAGAAGTGGAGTCCTGACTCGATTAACTACCCTGCTGGCACTCCCTGAGGAGGCAGTGTGAATATGTATTGCAAATATGAGGGCTAGTGATCTCTGAGTGCAGTAAATACAATATATTTGCAAGTGTCATTTTTACTGTATGTACACTGATGAAGTGCATCATGTGTATTGTCAAAACATTGACTACATGGATAGCATTATAACTATTCAGATTTTGTACCTTTTCCTTAATGCAAAGCTGATGTGTTATGCATTCTGTTTCAGTGACAATTTATCACCAGTTTTATGGTTTCTAGGAGGATACTGAGAAATTATATTTCAATCACCACTTCATAATTTTAGTCTAAGAGTATGGAAACAAGTTTTTTAGTGCCCCTCTTTCCCCCGCCCCGTGCTGGCAAATATGGATTTATGACTGCATAAAAATACATTTCAAATATTTGTCTTAATATTGACGTGGAACATTGCATACTGTAAAACCTGCAGTACTTTAATTTCCCTCTTAAAAGATGTATATGAGGCAAACACTGGCACCCAAACTGATTATGAAAAGCTTTCCATACTTGACATTTTCTAGAAGCCTAATTTAGGTTACCATTGTCCTGCTTGTTCAAGCAGAGAGAAGGTGTAGTAATCATGTGCAAGAGAAGTTGAATAACTTTCAATTAAAAGCCTAACTTATGACAGGACTGAGTGTATTTATCAAAACCAAACAAACCATCGCCTTCCTGCAACTTACAATCTTTTCTCTTCATTCTTTTTAAGCAGTTACCGGTTGGGCCAAGACAACTGATGTAAATTTATCCAGCTCCTTAAATGGTTTGAGCTTCATGGGAATTCTGGACGAAAGAATGGTCAGCAGTATCAAGGGCCTTCAAAACTTGAACTCTGGAACCCTGAAATCTCTCTCATTGCCTGAGTATGGTCCTGGCCAGGTGTCTGGTGCTTTAGAAGATTGTCGTAGCCTTAAATCAGTGGATTCTGGTATTCCAACTCTAGAAATAGGAAATCCAGAGCATGTTCACTGCAGTGTGTTAAATGTGAAGAGAAAGCAGTCAGAACCTGAAATTGTGCCTGACAGGACTTTTCAGAGTGCGTGCACGCTGCCGTCTTATGTGCCTCCACATTCTCTGACTTCTGAACATAACCATGCTGTGCGAAAATCCTCTACTTTCCCAAGAAGTGGGTATGACACTGTCAAACTTTATAGTCCAACCTCAAAAACTCTGAATCAGAGTGATGGCATCTCTGTCTGTAGTGTCTCTAGTCTTAGCACAGAACTGTCTACAACATTATCAGTAAGTAATGAAGACATTTTGGACTTTGTGGTTACAAGCAGTTCAAGTGCAATTGTGAATCTGGAGACTGATGAGGCACACTTCTCTGATGTTACCCTGAATTCCACTAAAGAGAGCAATGATCAGAGCCAGAAGGAGTGTTGTCAAGAGGCAGACTTGGACAGTAAACGAAAAATATTGGGACCTTTTACGAACTTCTTTGCCAGGTAATGTTTCTGTAAAACGTATTTGTATTTTAACGATGCAATTAAGTAGGATCGTAGGATAAAGGTCTTGTGTGATATTTACTTTGAAAGAGTAAATAGCTTGCTATTTTAATTTAAATTGGTATTAAAAACATTTTTTGTCTTCTAAGGCGGCAAATATTGCTTGGGACTTAAGGCTCTGAATCCTACTCTGTATTACCTATATGATAAATGGAAACATCTGAAATCTACTTAAAAGATTCTTTCTACATTACAGTAAAGGGAATTCTGAATGAGTTGGGTTTTTTTTCTTTTTTTTCCTCTGAACAAGGGTCTTCTTCCTGGCTTTTCCATTGATGCCTTTTTTGATTTTGGCCAAACTTGCCAAACGCTTGTGTGACTACTGTGTTTCTTCCAAATTGCAGTTATGGTTTTGTTGATACCTTTTTTGCGTCATTTTTGAATGGAGTGAGAGCATCTGATATTTTGTCATTCAGTTGTTGAAATGAAAGCCACTCAAAGCAGTTATGTGACCTGTTCTAAATGTGGCCCTTCTATGAACGATAAGGTATTCTAAAAGCATCTCCCCAGTAGAAGTGGTGAATGAGGAAAAGGACTAGTCTACTTTTGGGGTTTCTGTGGGTTTCTGAAGCTTCCATTAGATGACAGAACTCCAGCCATCAGTCATGTTTGAGATGCTGAAGCTTTTGTAGACCTCTGTCTGTTTGTTACCATGGAACCAGGCTTCATTATGAAGCAGGAGGCTTCTCAGCACTTCAAAGCATGAACTCTTGTTACCCATTCTGGTAGCACAAATGCTCACTCAAACAAATGCTCTCATTCAGCCTGGAGGGAGTACAGTGGAAGAGGCATATTTAGACCCTGCTCTGAGTAGGATGTTTAACCGATTCTCAACTTTTCTCATCCAACCAAATAAAACCATCTGTCCAAATTCTCTTTTAGTGTAATCTCTACTAGTTTTGCCAGTGCTACAGAAACAGAGATACTCACTAGACTGAGCTTTTTAATGTGAATCTTTTCAGGTGTATTGAATTTCAGAGAGCAGAGGCTGTGTTTACTACCTTTTAAATGAGAAACAGGTAATCTTGATCACCACAATGTGTCATCGTGAGGATCTGGGGAATAAGTTCACACTAGGTGATTGGTTTTTAAGTTCCAGGTGCTTTATCTGTAACTAGGCATTTAATATCTTTCCCTTTAACATCGACTTTCTGCTCTGTTTTGAAAACAAGGGTTGCTCACTTTTTGTCTGTATGTGCACACTACACTCCCATATTTTTACATTAAAAAAAACAGTCCTGCATTGGTGGGTGTAAACAAAGTCCCAGAGAGAGGAGCATGTTCTCAATTCTTCACCCCATGCTGAAAGGAATTTCACTTCAGGTTCACAGTCAAGTGTGTAAACCTTCCCTTTATGAAAGTCAGGGATGAACTATGGTTGGGGAAAGATAAATTGCTTTGGCTTTTGTCGGTGGCTGGCACGTGTGTGTACAATGTGGAAGAACAAGCACCCAAGCAGTTTGTACAGAGCCTTTCTACCTTCCAGCAGCCCAACAATCATCAGGTAAGGCTGCAGTGCAGCACTCAACCTTCATCTGCAGGTTTAGCTCTTTGAAGGCTCTTCTAGGTAATGGGCTAAGGGTTTGAATTATTGAGGACAAAGATGAGGCAGCTTAGATTTAGCTCAAGTTCTTGACATTTGGTAATAGGTGAAACCTTGTTTCTTGAAACAGCAGCTGTGCTAGTGTTGAACCCAATCTGAATGTGTTAGTTTCTCTGAACTTGTCAAGACCAAATTTGTTCTCGTTGTCAGTACGATATATGTCTGCCTGTAGATGTAATACTGACAAAAAAAGGATGCCTCCAGTGCTTGGTCACATGCACCCAAGCTGCTTATGTATCAGTTAAGGGTAAATTTTCTATAGTATCAAGAAGATCCTTAGACAAGCACCTGTTTGTAATGTAAAATTTGCAGACGACACTAAGCTCTGTGGAAGTGTGGATCTGCTGGAGGGTAGGGAGGCTCTGCAAAGGAATCTAAACAGGCTGGACTGCTGGGCAGAGACCAACGGCATGAGGTTTAACAAGACCAAATGCCGGGTCCTGCACTCAGGGCACAACAACCCTGAGCAGTGCTACAGACTGGGAGAAGCCTGGCTGCAAAGCTGCCAGGAGCAGAAGGACTTGGGGGTGTTGGTCGACAGCCGACTGAACATGAGCCAGCAGTGTGCCCAGGTAGCCACGAAGGCCAATCGCATCCTGGCTTGTATCAGAAATGGTGTGACCAGCAGGGCCAGGGAGGATATTCTCCCTCTGTTCTCAGCACTGGTAAGACCGCTCCTTGAATCCTGTGTTCAGTTGTGGGCCCCTCACCACAAGAAGGATGTTGAGGCTCTGGAGTGAGTCCAGAGAAGAGCAGTGAAGCTGGTGAAGGGTCTGGAGAACAGGCCTTATGAGGAACAGCTGAGAGAGCTGGGGTTGTTTAGCCTGGAGAAGAGGAGGCTGAGAGGAGACCTCATTGCTCTCTATATCTATCAGAAAGGAGGTTGTAGAGAGGAGGGAGCTGGCCTCTTCTTCCAAGTGACAGGGGACAGAGGGAATGACCTCAGCCTCCACCAGGGGAGATTTAGGCTGGACATTAGCAAAACATTTTTCACAGAAGGGGTCATTGGGCATTGGAATAGGCTGCCCAGGGAGGTGGTTGATTCACCTTCCCTGGAGGTGTTTAAGGCACGAGTGGATGAGGTTCTGAGTGACATGGTTTAGTGTTTGATAGGAATGGTTGGACTTGATGATCCGATGGGTCTCTTCCAACCTGATGATTCTATGATTCTCTATCTGTTGTGGTGATGTCTGTGGTGTGTTATGGGGTGTTGGCCTTGGGACTGCAATTGTAAATGGATTTATAGAGGAGATCGAAGAAAGGAGAACCCCATTGGCTCATTGTTTGTCAATCCTGGCATCTTCAAGGGCACTTTGTGTAATGGAGTGCTTCTGCCCTGCTGCCTTTAAGCACTATTGTGAAGAAAGTTTCCTGGATTATTCCTCCTGCTCGGTTGCTGTCTCTTCAGCAGACTCTGAAAGGTCTGGTTGTTTCCTCACGTTGTTACATGCCTCTGCAGTTGTGGCAGGAAGATCCAAAGTCAGAAAAAGGGCTGCTTTCCTCCTTATTTATATGCATAGCTTTTCCCTTGAAAGAGCTTAAAGCATCACAGGTACAGTGCTGAGTGGAGTGCTAGTGCTCTCATTAGGTTCCAGGTTAGCACATGAAAATGGATTATTGCTTCTGAAAGCAGCTGCAGTGTTGAATGCTGACAAAGGAACCTGACATGTTGGTTGTTTGTGTCACACATACTTGTGTCAGCTCTAAAACACCAGAGGTCTGTCACGGAAACTATGAGTTTGAATTTGTTTCCTTCATTTGAATATATGCAGGAGCTTGATGTGAGAAATATTGTGAGCAAATAATTGGTTGGGAGAATTGAAGAGTGAGTGCCTTGTCTGTTCCTTTGCCCTGGTGACTCAAGGTAGCTCAGGTTAATGAGTTTTACCTTTGGACATTGCTTGTCTAGAGTACTGCTGAGACAGACTTTTAAAATGCTTGGGTTTCAAACAGCTTTGCTGAACAAGGACTGTTGCGATCTTACTGTAGAAGTGTTCTTTTCATTTATTGTGTTGGAGACTGAGGCTGAAGTTTTTTATGGTTACACACAGACTGACCATAAGAACGAGTAGGACTGTGTTCAGTTAAATAATAAGCCATGCAGTCCCCTTGCTTTTGAGTGGACTATGAGAATCCTAAGTGTTTACTTAGTCCATTGCTGTGAATATTGTCCATTCTTCCAGGAATCTGGATCCTCTTTCTTTTCAGGCTACTCCTTGAAGTTTTTGATCTAATTGTCCTAAGTAGCAGGTTCTCGGGAAAACTCAACAAAGAACAGTGACTATGCATGAAATAAAGCGCTTCAAGAATATTATGATTTCAAATATTATGTTTTCAAAGAATATCTCGATTTCTGTGAGAAAACTTCTTCAGCAGGATTTGCGTCCTGTACTATGCATAGAAGCACAAATTTAGTCCAGACTGTGGCCTTACTTCTTGTAATCCCATAAAGAAAAGGAAGAAAAGAAGCCTATTAGAGTTTGGGCTGTTCAGGAGGAGACAGGCTGAGAATAGGATTGATATCTGTAGGAGGAAGGACAGAAAGAGCTGGATGTGCTGTGGACAGATGGAACCTGCACAAACACCAAGCATAGGCTGCTTCACTGCCTTATGGGTGAGCTGGTCTCCCCAAGGTTGTGCTTTCCTGACCCACAGAATTCACACTCCTGTTGAAAGGTAAGTGGAATTTGGTGGCAGTTTCATCCTTTCCCCATTAATCTGTTGTCAATAATGGGCATTTTAAAGGGTTGGGGAAAGAGGAAGGCAAACAAGGTTATGTTTCAGTAGTGTGGGAAGCAGCATAGGCACCAATGATCTGTATTAACAGATGATGCTGGAAACAATATTTGATGAAGCATTTGGTTATACTCATCTGCTGTGTGTTTTCATCTTAACAATATGGTTTTGAATTCTACTTAATTGAAAGCTACTTTCTGTCTATCTGAAATGAAAGACTGGTGGTCCTTCCCTTATCTGTACTGAATGTCACATCGTGATGGAGCAAAAGTAAAGCTGCAGGATTTTTTTGAAATAAGCATTGGCTCTCAAAGCAAATCTTCCATAGGTGTAAAGTTGGAGTTCTATGGAGACAACAGTCTTTCTTTTGATAAAGGTTGAAAATTAAATCATAGAGTTTTCAGATTTCCCTAGCTGCAAATTCACTGTCATTCTGACTTTTGTCATGTGGCCTGTTCTCCACTAGGTGTTGAACTGAAACTGTCCACATTGATTCTAATCCCGATTTTCTCTTTATGCATGCAATACTAGAACTTTTGCTTAGAATTATTGTTCTGTTAGTCCTTCCTTCAATTTTGCACTAAATCTTATTTGACATGTGGCTCTTCAGAATGAAGGGAAGTTGCTGTTGCAGATAAAATCTTTTTTTTTTAGTCTTCTGTTTGTGTGAAACCATTTTCAATTAGTTACTCAACTGCAGAACTAAGAGGCTTGTTGAAGTTATTTGTTCATTATGGAAGTTAAATGAAAATCTGCTCAGCAGTACTTTGAGGTTTGGGATTTTTTTCAGTAGTGGCACACAAATGTGCAGGAAGTGAGGACTTAATGTGAACCAGTCATTTAAAATTAAGTCAAATGGGCAGATTTATTTTCTAGTGGCTGGTTGAAAGCATTACAGAAGTCTCCCACTGGCTAGTGAATGAGATGTGTAGCACAGTTGATGGTTGTGTTGCTTGCAGCATTCATCTGTAAAGCTTTTCCCTTTCCATTCCTTCTTTGTCTCCCATGTGAGTCTACCTTTTGTAAAGCTTGCAGTTGTTCAGTTCTACACATTCTACTTGCTTTTGAATAGAAAGAGGAAAAATGACATACAGTTTGATAGATAGAGACAGGACTTCAGGAACTAATTCAGATGAATGAAATTAAGGTCTGTTCATTCTGATTCAGTGTCTGTATGAAGGTTTAGTGAATTAGTGAGTTAGTTGGACTTGGTATCTTCAGGTAATTCACAAGAACTTTCCTGATGTTTCACTGTGATGACAGAAATGGTGAGAAGTGGATTGGCACCAGAGAAGAGGGAGAATATGAGCGCAATCACTTCCATGTGACACTCTTATCTATCTAATCAAAATAGTGTTTAATGTTCAACTGACTTTTTGTTCCTTCCCTTCCTTATCAGCAGTACCAATAGTTATTGCAAGTGTAAGAAATGATAAAAATATTGCTCTAACTGTAAAGAGTGTTTAATTCACAATCAGTATTGTGAGAGAATGGTATGTATGCTTAGAGATTCTGAAAAATGCAGTGAATAAGGTGAAATTAGACAGAATAAATATACTTTCTTGTTCCTGGATAATTATTTTTTTAATACTGTCTCCCTTTGTTTTCCAGTATTAGGTAATGTATGGAGAAGTTAAAAGCCAACATTAATTTTTGCTTTTAAGCATATTTATAAAGACTCAAACAAGAAATGGTCTGTTAGTAAAATTCTGTGTATGGATGAATGCTTGTTTAATGGAGACCATGGTCTTTCTGGACCAGGAATATCTGGTTTTATGCCTTGCTTTTGATATTCAGTGTTCTGTTACATGTTGAGTTTGCTGGCAGGAAAAAAGAAAATGTGCAAATTATTCTTTATGAACTCTTAGTCTCAGTTTGGGTATTAGTTACATTGCTGCTCTAAGAAGCAATCCATATTAAACCTCTCTTCCTAGTCAGTAAGTTCCTCAAAAATTTTCAAGCCATGTAAGAATAGTAAAGGGAAAAAAAACCCCTACAGTAAAATAAGGAGTCATTCACACCTTATAATAACAATTGACAGAGTAAACACAAGAACATGGTAGCAATCGTGAGGTAAGACAAGGTATTTACTTAGTACTTCAATGTGGAGTTTGAAGAGACTTCAGGAGCCATCTGGTGTATCTCCTGCTCAATGCAGGGCTGACTTCAGCACTAAGCTCATGTATTTCATGTCCTTGTCCAGTCAATTGTGAGTATATCAAAGAACCGAGTTACCGCAGCCTCTCTAGGCCAAATGCTCCAGGATTTAGCCACTACCACCTGGGGAGACGGATCCCTCTCTTTTTATCCAGTTGGAATTTACTTTGCAGAAGCCTACTGCCTTGACTTTCATTTTTTCTGTTTGTGTCTCTAAGAATGGTCAGCAAGGCTAAATGAAACCACTTCTCTCAGCATCCTGCTTGTATGTGGAAGGCTTGAGCAACCAGCTATTGTAGTGGTCATCCACTAGATTTCCTCCTATTTTTGATTGCCCTTTATTTTAGACTGGGAACCCAAACTGGATATGGATATAGTCTTGTGAGTACAAGGTAGACCTTTAAATAATTTTTTGCTCTTCATCTTGCTAATACAACCCAGTCCATGTCTAATCTTTATTGTTGCAAAGACTTGCTGCTGACTTGAGTTCAGCTTTTTTGCTTAAGATGACTTTTCATTCAACTTTTGCTTTAGTACTACTTCAGATCAATTAAGAGATCTGCTTTCAAACTCTGAATATTGGGTTATTCTGTTAAAATGGAGATAACTGGGAATTTTGCTAGCTGAAAAAAAACACATTACGTATAGCTGGTTGACTGTTAATTATTTGAACTTGGACCCAAATGTTGCTTTTGTATGAGAGTCCTAACTTGCCCAAACTCCCGGTTGAGAGTTCAGCAACATTCGCATGATAGGCTAGCAAAATATGTCCCTGCAAAATAGTTTTTGGTCTGCTGCTAGCAGTCCTAACTGCTACACATGCAGATTTACTGCCTGGTTTATCTTTCTATGTCTTTGATGTGTCAGTGCATCAGCTCTGGTTTATTCTCCACTGAAATGAGGACTACTCTCTCAGAAAAAAGGTAAAACACAGAACATTGTAGTCTTGATAAGTGATTTATCAAACCCTGCTTTTTTTCCCAGAAATCCAAAGAGGTATTTCCAAGCTGCCCTATTGCAAGCTATCACGCATCCTCTACTGCTAACCTGTATTACTGTCTCCATCAACTGCAGAAAACTTTTTTCAGACCTGCAGATATTTGTCGTGCTGTGAAGTGTCAGTGTCATTATTCCTGGTTCTCAGTGAACATAATAAAGTGTAAGTGGTTGGAAAACTTTGTTTATGAAATGTTATAAGGATTTCTAAAACATGGTTTGTCATTAGTTACAGCTTCATCAGTAGGTCAACTTCTAGGCTGTCTGACTTTACTTCTGTTGGATTTGTTTATCCATAAACCAAGCATTGTTCTTCTTTACCATGACCTTTGGCAACCTCTCAGACATAAGATTCTGCAAACCCTACTTTGTATGTGACTTTGGAATCTTAGTCAAAACAAAACTTTTGACTTGTTTATGAGGGTTCTTCACTATAGCCAAAATACTTGGACTTTTTTGATGATATTTTGTTTGGTTGGGTTTTTTGTTTTGATGTCGGTTTGTTTGCTTTTTTAAATTAGAAGCATAGGTTGACTGAGAGGTGATTTGGGGTTGGGAGGGTGGAATGCAAAAACTGGCAATCAGTGCATCTAGTGAATTATTTCTAGAATCCAATGTTATCTGGTCACGGGTACCCAAAGTTGGCCCTCACCTGTGCAGAAAGTAGATTTAAGGGTTTTCGGGAGATTTTGGTAGGTCTTCTGACAAGAATTTCTTTTTAAGTCCATCAGTTCTCTAGTCATCATGATTTATATGTCAGAATCTTGTTCCTCTACTAATCAGCTAATCAAAATTGCTGTGCTGTAATTCATTGCTGACTTTTTAGGGTTTGTTTTCTGTGCCTCTGGAAATTATTTAAGTGACTGGAGTGTGAATTTGGAATGTTCACAGCTGAGACTTCCTTGTATTTACTGAGAGTGAGTTGTGAAGGTCATAGGTAGGACAGAATACAAAAGGTCATTGAAGAATGAAAGGAAAACAATGCTGTTACACCTTTTGCCTAAATTCTGTAATAGAGTGAGAATGTTTCCTAGATGGTGTTAATTGAATTTGAACCATGCTAGGTAAGGTGGCTGGAAACTTCTGCCCACAGTGCAGCAAATATTTAATGAAATTTCTTTTGATATATATATTTTTTTTCTTTATAGGTGCCATGTGTTATTCAAAATGTCCTGTTTCAATGTAGGTTTCTGTGTGGAATGTCTGCAGAATCATCTCTCATGCTGTGCTTGTGTGCTTGACATGGGTTTACCTAGTTCTTATAATTTACATCCTCTTACTGTTAAAACTCTTAAGATGAAGTCTATTATACACTGCAGTGTGACTGCCTGTGCATAAGCCAAGGGGCTCAAGACCTGGGTATTCTCACATTTATTTTAGAAGTATCAGGAAATTTCAGCCTCATCCTCCAGAAGCAGCTGAAATGAGTATTGACCTGCCTCTCTTTGTTTTCTGCTTCTTAAGAATACATGGGAGCCTGATGCTCATTTAGAATTCTTTTTCAAGATAATTTTGTACTACAAAATCTGAACTTTTTGAACTTTCTCCACCATCCTTATTTTTCATCTGCTCTACTGATGAGACTGGTAAGTCCTTCCTGTTGATAATTTGCATGACCATTCAATTATTTTGTGTTCTGAAAATAACCTCCTTAATAGAAAGACTAAAATCTGAACGTGAGTAGAGCTTGCATCTTGAGAGCAGAAAATGCTTTACATGGTTTTTAACACTTGTAACAAAAATTTACTTGTGATTTCAAATTAGTTTTTGGTAAATACAGATAAATTGCATCAGTTTGTGTATGAGTTATGACAGTTTCTAGTTAATTCTCATGCATGTATGTTTATAGCAGCTGTCCTTTTAAGAGTAAGAAACCCATTTATTTGCAAATGTAATCTCTGTGCTGGGTCAGTGTTAAAGTAATCTGCCACAGAACAGCATATGGCTTCTTTTGTTTTGCTTACAACTGTCATTCCATGCTGCATGCCAGTGTACTGTGGTCTTTGGAATTTCCTCTAAGGAGTAATGTCTACATAGTACCGTCAAAAAAGTTTAAAATCATTAATTTTAACGTTCTGAAGAACCCAAATACTCTAATCGTCAAAACTCCTAACTTGCTGTGCTCCTGTACGCTTTTATTTCAGGCAGCTGGTATATCTTGGGAGTTCTCAGGAAAACAAATACTGTGCATTGCCTGGCAGTCCAGGTGTGGGGGCGTATGCACAGGTGTCAGTGGCTGTACGGCTGTCTACCTTGCTCAGCTCCACCCTCTGACAGCTGCTGTGTCAGAGTCAATCCTTTTTTCCTGTGGTACCAGTGACATTTGCCAGAGAAACAATTCCTTGACTCGTGGGGCACTGAAACAGAGGTATATGAAGGGGCACAGTATTAAGTCTGCTTGGCTAAAGAAGACTTTGAGACTTTTCAAGGCGGAAGTTTACAGTTTACTTTAGGATCTGGACTAAACTGGCAACAGAAGTTATGGCAGCACTGTCTCTGCTCCTTTTAGTGGATAGGTTTGTATACCGAGCTGGGGGAGAGATGGGGAGGGATGACCTTTTTGTGGGATGCCTTCCAATCTGTGACTAACCTTGCTGGGGACAAGCCACAGCTGAAATGTGGAAGAAGTGAGTATTGAATGCCTGTGGAGCAGCACTGTCAGCTCATCAGGTGGAAGGAGTTGCTGACTGATGTGTTACAGGCTTCCTGTCTTTTTAGAAAGGGAGTTGGACAGAACTAGGTAAACTTTCTGCTTTGGTGGTGATGCAGGACTTAACATTTTCCAGCTTATGCTTTCAAGCAGCAATGGGTGTTGTATGGATAGGTTTGGCTTCATTATCTGCTGTTCATGTGGTTCTAGTAATTTTGGGGTCTATTTGGTTGAGAGTTCAACCTGAACGTGGTAGCACCCAGGGCTACATAAATATGGGCAATATATGAATGTGTAGCATGTATACATGGCAACTATTTATTTTAGCAGTGCTTGTAGAAACAAAATGAAGTGGTTCTAAAGTTTTATTAAAAAATTAGATTTTCCAGACACTGCTGAACTTACCTGTTAGTATTAACTGCCTCCCTTCCTCACAAAAAAAGGCAGCTGGGCAGATCAGTATACAGTAATGGTGCAGTATGTGTATGTTCAAGCAAAAGACTGTTGTCTCCTTCCTGTATCACAGGGTGCTATTTGTATGTATGCAAACATTAACTTCGGAGTTAGAATTAAATCCTCTTCAGGCAGGCAATTCCTCTCCACAGCTCAATTAAAATAACAAAGTTACGATGTTTTATGCCAAATATGCTTTTTTAAAAGATACCGTGGAAAAGGAATTTTGTTTTATAATCTTCTGTGCTTGTTTTTCCTAAAATAAGCAGCTGCAGATGCCTAGTGTAAAATAGTTAACACGTTCAGTGGGATGCAAATGTAACCCATGGGACTGTTGTGGCTCCCTTCTAGTTTCACTGCAGTACTGATGTGTCACATCAGATATTCCTGTTAATGTCCCTGTTGTAAATCAGCAGATGTGCTCAAATGTTTGTGAAGAGGGCGGTGAGACCAAGATAATGATCAGCATGTGATCTTTTCTTTCCAGGCATGTCAACCCTTTTTACATTCAGGAGATCAAATTTAATTTAAAACAACTGTAATTCAGCTTTGAGATCTTTTACCCTAGGATTTCTGAGCTTGTCTTTGGAGTTAATATCCGGTTGTGACGGCTGCTGCTCTGTAAGGTGTAGAACTGATTACTATGATGCTCCCTCTAAAGGGAAAAGATATATTTAGGAATGCAAAATAGAATTGAAAGTAAGTACATGAGATTGACTTTACAGGTTTAGTTCACCTGACACGGGCACTTGTAGCAGTAACGAACTGTTATACTTTATCATTCCAATTCATGTTTATTTTGCTTTGAAGATAAACATGTACTGCTGCTCTTAAAATCTCTTAGAGGAGTTTGGGAGGGTTTGTTGTTTGTATATACCTGTGCATACTCTGTGTATATACTCTTGTGCATAGATAGGGAGACAAAATTCCATGTTAGTCCTTCTGTTCTCATGTTATTGCATTGCTAATGAACTGTGGTGAAAGCCTTTTCCTTCTTCCAAGAGAGGATTTGACTGTGCACAGAACTGTCACAGAGGTGTGCCTCCCTGTGGGGCTCTTTCAGGTGTCCCTGGTGCTCTAGGTTCTCTTTTTCTTTGAACACAGTATCTAGTCTGGACTTTATTTGCTTGCTTCTGAAATGATAACAATGTGAAAGAAAACGTTTTGCCAGAACAGCCAGCCTGTCTTGCCTTGTGCATCCTGTTACCTGCAGTGGTTTTGATGATGTTATTCCTGTCATGTTTTCCTTCTTATTCTTAGGTAGATTTTAGAACTTGCTTGATAGTTCTCCATTTTAAGTTAACTATGCATATATATTTAAAAATTAATCTCCTGTCTGTGCCTCTTTACACTTCACTTCCCTGGTAGCTGTCTCAAATGATCGTATAAATCCATTATCTCATGCTGTCTCATGTGCATGTGATGAACTGGGGGCAGGGGTAAGAAAGTAGTTACACGCAGAAGCCCTTCAGGATACTAAATGCTCAAACAGAATGGATTCTTTATATTGTCAAAATGAAGGAATTGCTGGTGAAAAGAAAGCAAATTCAACTGAGGTACTTTCTTGGAAGTAATTTTTATGATAGGCTCTTTTTCCTAGCACTAGCAATTGTAGTGGTAACAGTGTGGTCAAACTGTAAAACTGAAACGGAGTACGGTAGTCGTAGAAACAAAGCAAGCCTTTAGTATTGATCCAGTAGTTTACCTGTAGAATTATAATTATATGCTTTGAAAAAAAGTGGAAAGAGGGAAAACCAGGCAACGTTTCCACATGTTCTGTGCTGTTCTTGTTTAGCACTTTCCCTGCAAGTGCTTCCCCTACATCTTTATACTAATATTTCTTTTGTGTTAGGTGGGAGTAGAAGAAAGCTGAAAGGGATTTGTAGAATTGCAATTACTGCTTTCTATTGACATCAGTTGTTACTGACTTGTGATTTCTGTACTTAAGCACCTTGTTCTTATCTTTTAATGTGATAATCTGCTCCTGGTTTGGGTTTCAAGGTAACTGTATCCTTGTGATATAGAAGCATGTGATCATTTGTGTAAATATATGCAGATTTAAGGGTGGCAATGTACCTCATTAACCTTATAATGCATTCCAGTGCACTCTGACGCTTGTGCCTCAATTGTTTTCCTTGTATTAAACATTTCTCCTGTACTCAAAACAATACTACATCTATTAGTGTATTTATGTTATTGCTCACGTTAGCTAATCCAAAGTGGCCAGGAAAAACAACTTTTTTTATGTCTAGGCTGTTTGCAGTGCAGATGCGTATTTACCCATTCTAGGACATGACGCTCAGTATGGCTTTATTTCCCAAAGTGCTGCACTTTAAGAAACAGGGTACTTGCTGGGTCAGCCCACTGGGCATGAAGGTAGTAACTGTAAATAAGGAAAAGCAGTAATGCCAGACTGGAAGCATCTGTAGTATAAAGCTATAGCTCTGCTGATTGAAGTAACAATGAAGTATCAAAGATGGTTTTGTCTCAGTGGAATTGGTTTTTTAACTTCTAAATGAGGAAGCGAAAGCTGTAGTCAAGTGTTAATAATTGAGCTAACCTGAACATGTTTGAATATTCACTGAACTAGACAGTAGGACAAAGGAAAATGTGTTGTTAAAATAATCTGGGCATGCCATAGGTGTAAAATATCTGTTGTGCTCTTGGAGGAACTGAGAGCTACCAAAAGCATGAAGACCGGTTTGCACTGTCTGTACCATTCTGGAAAAACATAGTTATGGTGAAACAAACTCGCATATCACTTTATGATTAAAAAGTAGTAATGTCAATAAAAATAACTTTCAAAGGCTTTAATTTGTTCTTAATAAAACTCTTTTTTTTTTTTTTTTTGGTAGGAATTTATTTACCAGAAAGCAAAGTACAAGATTTGAAAAACAAAATGATGTGGGATGGAAGTTGTTTGGAAAAGTACCACTCAGAGAAAACTCACAGAAAGAACCAAAGAAAATTCAAAAGGTATTTGTTTAATTGTATGTTAGGATCAGTGGTGAATGTAGAAGACAGTTAAGTTCAATGTGTGTATGTGACAGTGAAGCCTGCGTGAGTTGCACACAATTTCTTTGACAACAGGTTCTTTACTGAAATTTTACTTCTGTTATAGCAGTGCCATTTAAAAGAATTTGTTCTACATGGTCATTACATTGAATACTCCATGAAAACATGTACTGCATTGGTATAAAGCATTTCGTGTGAAGATCCAAAGTATATGAATATGTACTTGTGTTTTATGCTCAGGCTTAGTAGATATTTTGGAAATAACTCCTGTGTTTTAGCTTTCACTGGTTTGTGGCCTTTGTGTCATAGAGCCATCTATAATGTGTTATTTGAAGGGAAATTGTATTCTCCTGGGCTTTGGCTTATTTATGCTTAATTAGTGATTAAAAATTCAAGATGGAGTGAATGTGGTAGAGTGCCAAAAACTTGTGTTGGAATGCTGGTTTCACTCATTCCTTGTTTTCTGAAATATTTGCTGTTTGGAACTTCAATTTTCTGTGTGCAGGCCTTGAAAATTTGGTTACTGCATTTGTTCTTGGGAGCAGGGGAAGGAGACAAAGAGGTTATACAAAAATTTCTTCAGGCCCTCCTTATTGTGTCATAAGTGAATAAAAAAAAAGACAGTGGAAACCCCTTTTCTCCTTCTTTGTGTATCACTTCCCAAGCTATAGCATTATAGCATTCTTGAAAACAACACTTCAGAGGACTGCAGATAAATCCATGTTGCTAGTGAATCAAATAACCTGTCTTCTCAAGGGGGAGAATCTTGAAATTCAGCTGTGTAGTCAGTAGTTCATGAGCTGTTGCTATTTGGATGATTCCTCCTGTTTCAGTCTCTTGCTTGATCTGGGATGGCTTTTTTATATACAGGTGTTTTGTGTGTTTGAGGCTTTTGTTGCATTTTATTTGGTTCTTACTTCCTTGTTCAAACTGCTGTGGGAACGGGAAGTCTTGGATGGAGAGAGATTGTGCACTTAGAACTTCAAAACCAGCTACTATGTGTGAAATAAGAATACTGATTTGGAGGACCGTGCTGTTTAATTTAGGGTAAAGTGCTTTAGAAAACCAGGTGCTTGGTGTGATGTAACTGTAGCTAGGCTGTTAATTTAACTGAGATTCAAGCAGCTTTTTGAAGTTGTCACTATGATCAATCATTCAGACTTTATCTGCACCTTGTCTTGATGGAAGTAACAGTTCTGAAGTGTTTGCCAAAATGTTTTGATGATGCAATTGAAGAGGCTTAATGATTGCAGCATTCAACAATAAGATGTGCTGTAAATCACCTGTTCTTTGATAAGCAGGTAAATAATTTATTAACATTTTGTGGTTGATGTTGGTGTTGTGAATATTTTTTCCTTTAGATCCAAATTATCTTGCACTAAATGTGCAATATTCCTAGAAAACTACAACTTTGAATGGTTGTAATTACTTTGTTAGAGAAAAGTAGCTATTAAAGTACTACGTGGTACGGCATCCGACCACTACTGAGTTTCTGGCCAGATTGCAAGTCTAAAAACGATTGTCTCCAGTGCCTCTTGGATAATAATAGCTAATCCTTCCTGATTTATTTGGAGCTTTCCTGAAGTTATTTTTGACATACAGAATTTCTGAGACATAGGTGGAGCTCAGAAAAACTAATCCAGCCTCACCAGTACCCCAAAGCATATCGCAATGTAAGTTTCCTCTCAGGGATTGCTTTGACAGAGACAAAGTAGCACTAGTGTTGCAGAGGTTTTTTGGCACATTTACAAGCATGCTTTAAGCCCTTTGATTTGTGCGTAAAGAACATGCACATGTGTAAGTGGAGGAGGTGGCAGCATATGGCTATTGGGATGATGCTTGTTCGCCAACACCAGTTCCTTCTCCTGTCTGGAAAAATAGGGTACCAGGCCAGAAGAACAAATGTGCTGGGTCTGTATCTACCTTGAGCTGTGCATTTCACTTCCAAGGCCAGAAGAGTAGGTGCTTGAAAAATCTGTATCTCATGTATTGAAGAATGAAGGTATGCAATGAAATGTCGGAGTTGGGAAGAGGATGGCTGTGATCAAGGTAAATGGTCATTATCCTAGTAAATGATTTCAGCATCAGCACTTTTTCCTATGGAGTGTGAAACAAGGTGCCTAAACTGTTTCTTCTATAGATGGTTGTTAATTCTCTGTGCTTTATGTAGACTTTACTTGAAATTTGACTTGATTTTTTTTTTTTCAATTTTCTTTCCAAAGCGCTGGGGCCTTCCTTCAGTCTCAGTGCAAAGGGAGTTATGCTTGCATGAGGTGAAATCCACTATAAAAATTAGCTGCCCTGGAGAGCTGATTGGAGATGCACAGTTGGTAACTGTGTTGGACTTTATATCTTGATCACCAGTGTTTCATGTCTTGACTGCCACACTGTCTTATGCAAAGAGATTTGAAAAACATTGTGGGACACTTACAGAACTTGTTGATATGAGAGCTGCGCAGGGAGCTGTGAGGCCCTGGACAGTGATGGCAGCATCGTAATTGTTAATTGAACTGCCCTCAGCTCTGAGTATTGAGTGAAGTGCGTGGAGCTTACAGTCTGAGTGGAAAACGCTGCCTAGACAGAAGGGTCTTATTCAGAATCTAGGCACTATTTTGACATAACATTGTGCGCAACTTCCTATACAATTCAAGAAAAACACACTGGAGGGAGAAAAGGGAGAGTCAGTTATCCTGAAATCAATAGAGAGCAAAACGTTGCTGATTTCTCATGATCTCTTGAGCTCCCATGGTGAGTCATAGCAGCAGTCATCTGTCTCTCCATGCCACGAATTTCTGATTGTATTGCACAACTAGACTTGTGCAAACCTGATGAGAAATGGGCAGTGCCCACATGCTGCTGGCCACAGTTATCACAGATATTGCTTCCATCCTATAGTACACTTTATTCCTTCCATTTTCTATATGTGCAGGATTATCTGACTTCATTGATATGATTCAGTGCTCCGACAGATTTATTTCTAATGTTTTGTGCTGCTGAAATGATGAAAGAAGAACTGTGAGTTGATGTGCCTTTGTAACTAACTTTTCATTGGTCCACCTCCTGGGTATTCATCTGGATTTGTACTGAAGGGATACTTGGTGCCCTTTTAAAGGGTTTCATGCCTGTTTGCTGGTGGCATAAAGCTGACAGGCTTCTGAGAGTCTGTTACTTAGGTTGCCTCAAGTTTGGGGAAGGGTGGAGATGTAGACAGTGCCTTCCTCTTGAGCTTGATCCCATTCCTCCTTTTCTAGTTCTTGCCTCTGATACTGGTACTTGGAACAGTGGTTGTTTATCAACCAGGAGACTTTCCATCCTTTGGTTCCTCAGGCTTGACTTGCTGATTCTTTTCAAGGGAAAAAACCCAAATACATTCATACCGTGGAGTCCATGCCTTCCTGCAAATTGTTCTTGGTGAAATTATGGGCTACGTGGTAAAACAATTGTTGGCCCATAGGTGGTAGAAGGCAATCTGCCTAACTACAGATGCTTTTGAGTAGAGCTTTTATTAACAAAATCTTGGTCTAAGTTAATTCTGAAGGGCAACTTAGAGGAAAAGTGATAAACTCTTCATTGTGATTTTTTTATTGATTATGGTTTCCCATCTTGGAGAAAAAAAAAAAGAATTTGCATGTAACTTGCTTAGACTGTTGGAAACCCTTTGGATTATTTAAGATGCCACAAAATAGCCTGACCGTGGTAGTGGCCCCAGTTATCTATTTCTGTTTGTCTCTGTTCTGAGTTTCACATGCTTAGGGAAGTCCATCGGATTGTACCTGCTCAGTGTGAAGCTCTTTGTGCACAGGAAATAAGGTGACTGAGCCACCAAGCAGTTCTTTCTCAAGCCAGCTTCTTTGCTTCTGGATAGACATCAAAGAAATCCTTTGTGCCAGGTCACTAATTAGAGCCCTGTGACTACCCCATTAATTTGACTGTAGATTCCTGTAGTGATTTTCTTGCTATGTTCATGTACCATCTTTTGATACCTTTTTTTCCCAGAATAAGTTGAATGAAGTTAACTGCAAACTTAGTTTTCTGAAAGATAAGGATGTTGGTGTATACGTTTCTTAAACTTACAGGAAAGAAATAATCTTTAGATACTTTTATTTTGTATGTGGTTCTGATAATTTCTTCATAATAAACTTGCCTGGGATTGAAAGAAATTTGTAAGAAAGAATGCAATTGTAAGGTATGTGTTTATCCAAAGTATGAAAGAGGAGTGGAGAAGGAAGCTGAACTGTGAAGTGGCTGAAGATTGTTGTTAGCAGTATCAGCTCCTGTTTCCCTGTGGCCTGCTGCTTAATAAATAAGCAATGAAAACTCCAGACTCTCAAAATTCAGCTGCCATTCACAAGTTGAACGTTATTATACCTCAGCTGAAGATGACTGTATTTACACAACTGGGGCCAGACATGATTTGTAAGGAGCAGGAGCATTTTTTTTCTGACCTCTGACCAAAAGAATGGTCAGAGAGGTTTTTGGAACTATAAGCCTTATCTGAAGTCTTATAAAAACTCCTAAAAGCACTCACTTGTTTAGCTAGTATACGTGAGACTCGGCATCATAGACTGTGTCAATAATGTGGGAATTAAAATCACTCCAGCTAAGCTGATGTTTGGCCTACTCTTACTGCTAGTGGTATACCTGAATATTTCTCTTTTGATAAATAATCAGTATTGGCATAGGTTAAGGTCAGATTGCTTTGCATCACCACCAAGAGATTTTATACAGCTTTTATCCAGTTAAATATTTTAAAGCTCAAAAGTTGTCAGAACAAGTAACCATCTGTGAAGCTGAAAGTGCATTTACAATGGAGATTTGCATGATTAATTTTTTTTATATCAATTATCCTCAGGAATCCTGCTTGAGCAGAACTGGTTAGATCAGTTGCTTTTGTAATTGATGTGTGAAAATGTACTTAAAGTCAGATGACAGTACTTCACTGAGAGCAATAACCAAAGTTAAATTCCTTTCCAGCACACTGTACAGCTGAGCTAGGCTTTGCGGCCTCTGTATCTCTGAGGAACCATTTTCAGGATTAGCAAGAACAGCAAATACTGTATATTTTATTTTCTCCCCAGTGGTTTTATTAGTGCTCTTGAAAAATTCCTCTAAAAATTCAAAAAGAGGGAAATTCCTTTAAAAATGCAAGAAGAGGTAACATTGTTCTCAGTGTATCATTTTGTTGTCTCCTTTCATGTCCCCAGTCTTCACAGAACTTATTTGCCGCTGGCTGTTCGAGATATTGTGTATTAAGAGAGTAATGTATACAGTGCAACATCAAGTTTTAGTTATATCCTAGAGGCACATTACAGCTGTCTTCCCCAAAGGAGAAATTTAAATGAAATTACTTTTTCTGTAGTGTAGGTACCCTCATTTTTTTTCTGCTATATGAAAATCCATTTTTTAATCAATGTGTAATTTTTGTTCCTTCCAAATGTTCTTTGACCCTATGAAGACTGTTAAATTTAACTTTATTAATTCTCATTCAAGCTCAATGGAATGTCTTCTTTTTTTTCTTGAGTTTCAATACCAGTAAAATTCAGCACATGTAACACTTAAGGTTTTTCAATAACAGTCTTTGCTAATTCAGGTTTAAATATTTTGTGGTCTCATTTGGTGACATTCCCTATCAGAGTATTTAGAATTTCTAATGGTAATTCCTTAATAATAAAAAGTAGCTATAATTTTTAACCTAGGGTTTGTCATCTTTCTGAACTCATGAGGATTTCCATTCTGAAAGCCACAGTGCACTCTTGTGGGTAGTGGGGGAGACTTTCTTTTTTTCCTTTCCATGAGTTTAAGGATTCAAATAAATAGACTGCTGGGATGTTGAATTCCTGCCATGAAGCCACCAGTGATGAATACTATCTACCCACCTCAGACGCAGTGGAAAATGACAGGGGTTTATGTGCAGCTGTGGACGAGAAGTTTGTGTTGAGGCCCCAGGAGCAGATTGTAGATGTGCAGTGGGTGGGTGGCAGCATAAGAACTTCTACCTAGGCTTTTCAGGACCCTTTGCTTGTTCTGCCCTTACGACCACAACAAAGTAATTTGAGACAGGTTGTTTGGCCTTGATGATCCCGTTAATACAATATTGCTTCTATGTACAAGCTGCCAGCAGTGTGTTTCCACCCCTTCCTACCAAACTCTTTTGATTTTTTTCCCAGTTATTTCTATATTTGTTTCTTTCAGGGAAAGGGTGGTAAAATGTGGTAAACTTTCATTCTTTTTTGGTACCAATGATGAAATTTCTCAGCTGAGCTGTTTTCAGCAGCAGGCACAACAGGCTTTCTTCTAGGAGTGATGCACAAACGGAAACTAAAACAAGATTATTTACCTGTTATGTTTTTCTGTGATAATTAGATCCTGACTGTATGTGGCATCAACATTCCAGTCAATTACAATCTGTTGTACTTATGAGACTTACTCTACAACATAGGATAAAGTGAAAATGAGCTCTTGAAAGAGCTAAATACATTGCTTGGCTCATCGGTGGTGCTTTTTTATAGGATGAATAGTTAAAATACTTAAGGTAAATCATTTGTAAGTTGATTTATCAGTCGTCAGTTATCATTCAAGTTGATCTTCACTTTATTTTTCCCTTTTTTAAGCTATAATCCTAGATCATTAATAAGATCACTTTACTCAAAGTCTGGTTTTTGTCTTGGATCTAGTAGGTAGGGAAGAGTTGCAGAGCAACAGCACCCAGCAAGAAATACTGAAGGAAGTTACTGCAACCCATGCTTAGGCAAGCAGTGATCAGGGCTTCTGTTGAGAGCAGTGTTTTTTGTCCAGAGATTAATAAAAAAACAACCCAGGGACAAGTGCACCGACTGCTGATGTGTAGAAGTTCTCCTGCAGCTCAATGTTGCAGGAGCACTCCAGATGGAAGCTGTGCCCTGTGGCTGGCTGCTGCCATGTATTCTGCTTCCTCTTTCCCTCTGCTGATGAGTGGCAACTGTCTAAAAATACCAAGCTTTTCTAAGCACTTCTTACCCATTTTATGCTGTGTTCAGTTAGTTCATTCAGGGCCTTTTGAAGAGGAAGTGGTTGGTTCAAGCTGGCTGCTGTTTCTGGCAGGAGGCACATACACAGTTTCTGATAAGGCATTGTCTTCCATTCATACTGAATTTGTCTTTGTATAGATCACTGGGTAAATCATTGTGACTAATGGCTGTAGCTGTTAGTGGCACACTGAGTGTTGGTACATAGACCTCATTCACACTTTAAAGCATTCTAGGCTATAAGCTGTCTAGTGCATTTTTTTCTGCTCTGCAATAGAAGTCCGAGGGTGTAAATGAGTCAGTTCCTGTGTTCTTCTCTGGGTTCATTTCTACTTGTCAGCCTTGAGAAAGGCAGGATTTAGATCTGTCGCGGTGAGCATGAGTTCCTTCTTTTTTGAGAACAAAGAAACAAAAGCACAGTTGCAGTGCAGGAAGGCATAGTTATCTTGGTTAGTCTAAAACTAACCTAATGCTTATTCTTGTTGCAATCTCTAGAAATAAAAGTGTAACTCCAATTTTCTCACTTAAGGATTATGACAGAAAACTTGCAAGTTGCCTCAATGTACAGCTATTTTATTTCTTTCCTTCTGATTCAATTAAAAAAGGGGGGGGCTTTTGTAAGTATATCTGTAGGGCATCTAATTTTTGAAAGTAAATAAAAATAAGAAAGGAAACCTGCTTCATCACTAATGAAGTCCTAAAATATCTTCTTCCCCCTCCCCCCCCAAAGAAATATACTAAATAGACTATTAAGCAATTTCAGTACAAAGAGCATGTTGCCCATGTCCTGACTTGAGAATTACCTGCTTCAAACAAATCTCTGTCGTGTTCAAGCAGATAAAGTAGGAGTAATAGCTTCCATCCACTGCAGATGAAAGGGCAATTTAATGCAATGGCAGAAGGATTGTTCCTGGGTATTTTAGTAATAAAAGAATGTAATATTACCCACTTAAGTATCGTAATCTAGCCAAGAGTGTACCTGCCAAAGTGCTGCTTTTGCTGCTTTTGGAACTCCCTCCCTTATGTTATGAATATGCGAGAAGACAGAATATGTCACAATTAGACTAACAGAAAGCAACAGGCTTTGAGTATCTGTTTGACAGTATTGACAAACTACAAAGTATTTCTTGAAAGGTAGCCAGAATGGCTTTTCCCCCCTCTTTTCCAGTTTTAAAGCTTTTATTTGAGTTTTATCCCTCTATAAAATACTTAAATTGTCTTGGTCAAAAGCCCTGGAAGCTGGAGGGATCCTAAATAGCTGTAACAGGCAGTGTTTGAGAATAAATCTCAGTTTTCTGGGAAAAAAAGAAGCTAATAGATAAACTTTTGTCAGTTGTTATTGCAGTTCAAATGCCAGCTGGTACTCTGCAAAAAGGTCTGTTTCGATGCCAGTGGTACATATGTCCAGGAGGATAATATCAGGCTTGCTTATGACAAGCAACAACCTCCCAGGGAGGTGGTTGAGTCACCTTCCCTGGAGGTGTTTAAGGCACGGGTGGATGAGGTCTTGAGGGACTTGGTTTAGTGTTAGATAGGAATGGTTGGACTAGAAGATCCGATGGGTCCCTTCCAACCTGGTTGTTCTATGATTCTGTGATTCTATGAAGTGGAGGGGAGGACGGACAGTAGTTGGAGGCATGGGATGCTGGTCTGGGCTCTCCACCTGCTGCCCCAGGGCACGCTGGGGATACCATGGCATTGTTGAAGTCCTGTGGAGATGAGCGGGAGGCTCCTGAGGTAGTAGGTGGCAAGAGGGAAATTTACATCTACCAGCCACACAAGGGGTGTGGCTGTAGATGGCTACAGACAGGGAAGGAGGGGTAGAGGTGTTACTCTCTATATCAGGTGTTTGAAGAGCTGTATTTTGAAGAGTAGCCATCAACTGGATGAAAGCTTATGGATCAGAATAAAAGACCAAGGAAAAGGAACCTTGTGGTTGGTGCATACTACAGGCCGTCTGATCAAAGAGAACCAACCAATGAAGCCTTCTTCCTCCAACTACAGGAGGCTTCATGCTTGCAAGCTGTCGTCATACTGGGGGAGTTCAACCACCCTGACATATGCTGAAAAAGTAGCACAGCAAGCTGTAGGCAATCCAGGAGACTCCTGGAGTGCACTGAAGATACATCCTTAACACAGCTAATAGAGACCTAGGAACTGATGCTCCACAATACAAGTGAGCTTATCAGTGACATCAAGATTGGAGGCAGCGTGGGCTACAGTGATCACACAGTGGTGGAGTTCAAGATCCCGAGCGACATGGGACAAGTGAGGAGTATCGCCAGCACCCTACACTTCAGGAAAGCAAACTTCCAGCTCTTCAAGTAGTTACCCAGTAGGACCCCCTGGGACGTGGTCCTTGGGAACAAGAGAGCAGAAGATGGTGGGCAGATACTCAAGCATGCTTTCCAGGAAACAGCACAAGAGCACTCAGTCCCCAGGCATAGTAAATGGGGCAAAGAAGGGAAGAGACCAGTGTGGCTGAGTCAAGACCTGCTGGTCAAACTGAAGAGTAAGAGGCAACTGCACAGGCAGTGCAAGTAGAGACAGGAAACTTGGGATGTGTATAGGGACGCTGCTTGGTTGTGTAGGGATGGAGTCGGGAAGGCCAAGGTGCAGCTGGAGCTAGACTTGGCAAGGGAAGGGAAGTGAAGACTTAACAGAAGGGCTTCTACAGGTATGTTAGTTAGAAAAGGAAGATTAAAGAGAGCATACACCCACTGACAGCTGAAAATGGTGATCACGTATGAACAGACAAGCAGGGTGAGATACTTAACATGCCCAACAACATTTCTGCCTCAGTCTTCTCTGACAACTGCTCTCCTCTTTTTCCACTCACATGGGTTTTGGAATGAAAGCAGAAATCTGTTAGAGAACGAGCCTGGAAAAACCAGCACATATTTTTGAATGTTGCATTGCACAAACACTTGGCAATACATTATTGTGAAACAAAACTGAAGATAAATCCTTAAAGCCTCTGGATATCATAGTGGAACGGCCCCTCTTAATGGGAGACTAGAACTTACATTGCTTAAACGTAAAATTGTTTGAGAAATGTTTTTTTTGTGTTAAGCTAAAGCACGCTCCCAGGAAATCCAATCCAAAGGTTTTCTGTCTATCTTCCAGTTCATATGTCTCCAGCTTCATCTAAAATTAAAGAATGAGGGGCAGGTAAAGGCTCTTACCATGCTCGCTAATAACAACAAACAAAGCTGATGTTCTTTGGCTCTGCAAAATGAATGGACTTACTGTGTGTGTGTTACTGGAAACCCTGAGGATTTAATAATTAAAAAAAAACCAAAAAAAAGCAAAAAAAAAAAAAACACCAAAAAACCCCCAAACAACCAGACTGGTGCTCTTTCCTGAAGTGTCTTTCTGAAGAAAGACTGGAAAAATATTTCTGCAAATTTTCTGTTTTCATTCTCCCTCTCTCTCTCAGAGGACACTTCATCTCATTTTTCAACATTGTTTTGTTGCACATTTTTTTTCATAGAATAACCCACCGGATCATCAGGTCCAACCATTCCTATCAAACACTAAACCAAGTCCCTCAAGACCTCATCCACCTGTGCCTTGAACACCTCCAGGGAAGGTGAATCAGCCACCTCCCTGGGCAACCTATTCCAATGCCCAATGACCCCTTGTGTGAAAAACTTCCTCCTAATCTCCAGCCTAAATCTACCCTGGCGGAGCTTGAGGCCATTCCCTCTTGTCCTGTTCCCTGTCACTTGGGAGAAGAGGCCAGCTCCCTCCTTTCTACAACCTCCCTTCAGGTAGTTGTAGAGAGTAATGAGGTCTCCCCTCAGCCTCCTATTCTCCAGGCTAAACAACCCCAGCTCTCTCAGCCGCTCCTCATAAGGCCTATTCTCCAGCCCCTTCACCAGCTTCATGGCTCTTCTCTGGACTTGCTCCAGAGCCTCAACATCCTTCTTGTGGTGAGGGGCCCAGAACTGGACACAGTATTCAAGGAGCAGCCTCACCAGAGCTGAGTACAGAGGGAGAATAACCTTCCTGGACCTTCTGGTCACACCGTTTCTGATACAAGTCAGGATGCCATTGGCCATCTTTGCCACCTGGGCACACTGCTGGCTCATATTCAGTCGCTGTCAACCAACACTCCCAGGTCCTGCTTTTCCAGGCAGCTTTCCAGCCAGACTTCTCCCAGTCTGTAGCTCTGCATAGGGTTGTTGTGCCCCAAGTGTAGGACCCAGTATTTGGTCTTGTTAAGCCTCATGCCATTGGACTCTGCCCAGCAGTCCAGCCTGTTTAGGTCCCTTTGCAGAGCCTCCCTACCCTCCAGCAGATCCACACTTCCACACAGCTTTGTGTCATCTGCAAACTTGCTAAGGGAGCACTCAATGCCTTCATCCAGGTCATTGATGAAGACATTGAACAGGGCTGGACCCAGCACTGAGCCCTGGGGAATCCCACTTGTCACTGGCCTCCAGCTGGATTTAACACCATTTCTGGGCTCGGCCATCCAGCCAGTTTTCTACCCAGGAGAGTGTGCACCGGTCCAGGCCAGAGGCTGACAGTTTCCATAGCAGAATGCTGTGAGAAACTGTGTCAAAGACTTTGCTGAAGTCCAGGAAGACCACATCCACAGCCTTTCCCTCACCCAGCAGCCAAGTCACTTTGTCATAGAAGGCGATCAGGTTACTTTGGCAAGACCTGCCTTTTGTGAATCGGTGGTGACTAGGCCTGATCACTCGGTTCTCTTGCATGTGCTTCATGGTAGCACTCAAGATCATCTGTTCCATGACTTTCCCTGGCACTGAGGTCACACTGAGAGACCTGTAGTTCCCTGGATCCTCCCTGCGACCCTTCTTGTAGATGGGCACAACATCAGCCAGCCCCCAGTCCAGTGGGACCTCCCCAGTCTTCCAGGACTGTTGGAAGATGATGGAAAGGGCTTTGGCCAGCACATCTGCCAGCTTTCTCAATATCCTTGGGTGAATCCTGTCCGGCCCCATAGACTTGTGGGTGTCTAGTTGGGCAAGCAAGGCTCTGACCACCTCCTCTTGGACCACGGGAGCCTCGTTTTGCTCCTCTAGTTCTGGGGTTTGTACACAGGGGGAGCAACTTTATTTACAATTAAAGACTGAGGCAAAGAAGGCATTAAGTACCTCAGCCTTCTCCTCATCCCCTGTCACTGTTGTTCCCTCTGTGTCCAAAAGGGACTGTATGGTCGCCCTAGTTCTCCTTTTATTATTTATACATTTATAGAAAGATTTTTTGTTCTCTTTCACAGACTTTGCCAATCTGATTTCTAGTTGAGCCTTGGCCCTCCTGATTTTTAATCTATACAATCTCACTTCCCTCCTGTAATCCACCCAAGAGGCCTGCCCCCTCTTCCAGAGTCCATAATCATTTCTCTTCTTGATATCACTCAAGATCTCACTGTTCAACCAAGCTGTTTTTTCCCCTGCTGGCTTTTTTTCTGGAACATGGGGATGGCTTTCTACTGAGCTGCTAGGATCTCCTTTTTGAAGAGCTCCCAGCCCTCATGGGCTCCCTTGCCCTTAAGTACTGTCTCCCATGAGACTTTGCCAACCAGCCTTCTAAAGAGTTCAAAGTCTACCCTCTGGAAATCTAATGCTAGTGTCCTGCTAACCACCCTCTTCACTTTGCCTAGAACCGAAAACCCTATTGTCTCGTGATCACTTAGTCCTAGGCGTCCTCCTACTACCACATCCCCCACAAGGCCTTCTCTATTCACTTCTCTGTGTCTATTAAAATTTTCATGTGGAAATTTCTCCCTTGCTCTATTGAGAAGTTCTGTCTACAGCATGACAAAGTTGAGGGGAAAAAGTTTAATGAAACTTGAAGATTGTAAGTGTTTGAGGTCATGCTTGCAACTGATTTGAGTACTTGCCAGATAAAATACCATATTCCTATGACTTTTTTTCCTATAACCCAAGGTTAACTTGCACCTTTGGCCTTTCAGAATGGTGTCAGCATGAAGTTAATGTGGCATGAAGAGTCCTTTTATTTGTGTCTTGCTCAGAATGAGGAAGACAGTTCTGAAATGCTTTTCGGCCAGACTGAAGAGTCTATTATTTGAGAGTAAATAGGAAAGATGTTTTCTTCTGCAACATCAACACTAATGTGAAATGTCAGAAGAAAATGTTGCTGAGAGTTTATGTGGAAGGGTATGATGCTGAAGCTATACAGAAAATGGAGGTGGAGAGATCAGTGAGTGTACCTAGTTCATGTGAAATTATGTTTTTACATGAAGTCCATATCCTTTGAAGTCCCTGGAAGTGACATTTATGGGAGATGCTGAAAGTAAGTGGTTTGTAGTATTTTATTTTGGCAGATGTTCATAAAAACAAACAAAAAAAACCCCAAACCATTTAGTTTGTATTCTTTTGCTCAAGCATTTAGCAGATGCTTGCCCTCCTCGGAAGGCTTTCCTGTGGATG
Organism: Coccyzus lansbergi; assembly: GCA_033558105.1. Lineage (NCBI taxonomy): Eukaryota > Metazoa > Chordata > Aves > Cuculiformes > Coccyzidae > Coccyzus > Coccyzus lansbergi. The sequence goes on from JAUMJK010000128.1 coordinate 3,598,984, forward strand.
TTACCACTTGTTTAATACTGTAATGTATCAGCTAGTGTCAGTTTATAGGGATGCTGGCGCGTGTTTGTATATGCAGATTAAATTACATCCTTTTCAGTGTTCTAAGTACTAGGGGTTGTTTTTGTTTCTGTGACTCATACTGGAGTCACTTGTAAGAGTGCACAAGCTGATTACAGATCTCCCATTTGACGATAATGAGCTATTGTTTAGCCATGTGGTCCATTGGTATGCTTTGTCTGTGAGAGTACTTCAAATATAGGGAACTGTTCTAGGTTCTTCTCTTTTTTTTTAATTTTTAATGAAGTGTGTTGCTCTGTATGAACCCAAAAGCACTTAAATTATTTACATATAGCACAAATAAAATGTGAAACCTGAGGATGAGAACAATCTGATACGTGGCATGCTGCATGGTTGGAGGCAACCACAATCTCCAGACCAGCGAGCTGTTGTTCTTTCTTGGAAGACCTAATTTGGCCTTACCTAGGCCTAGGTTTAATATATTCCTTAATTTGATGGCTCTGTTGCTCTAAAAATACACATACGTAAAAATTGTTAAAGTAGTCCATCCAGTGGCTGGAGCACTGGGCTGCAAAGCAGAGTATGTGGTTGCTGGTTCTCTCCTTACTGTTACATTCTTGGGAGACATGCATTATTTTATTCATTTAACGTCAGCCTAGTTGTGTGGGATCAAAGTAGCAAGCCCTAGTTTTGTATCAGCTGTAATCAGAAGACAGAAGCAAATGCTTCTCAGGATAAAAGGGGGACATTTCAGAGCCTTTGAAATGATTCCTAAAAGTATGTTGTGTGAGGTTTTCATCATGTGAACTGGGCATAGTCTCTTACCCTTACATTGCTTAAGTGTTCCTAATTTCTATGGAACAGGAGAATATTATGATATTGAGGATGAGAAGGATGTCCTGGTGGAATATAAAACATCACATACATTACATTATTTCAGTCAAGTTCTATCATCACATTTCTGTCTTCTGCTTTGGTATTCTTTCTCTAATGTAAGAGGATTAAGTACACATATAGAGGGATGAAGTAACTAGGGCTGATAGATCTTTAACTGTTAATTAATTGTAGAACTTGTAGAACCTGCAAGTGTGCAGGTTGACTGTGCAACTTGTTTTTCTCAGGTTTTCAGGTCAGTACCTAATTAATAATATGCATTTCAGAATAAATTCTGTAATGGTTTTGGAGTTACACAGAAAGTCCTCATATATATCACTTAAGGAGTTGTTTGAAAGTTCTGAATTTGGCAGTTTGTATTCTCTTCCTATTAAGTTTTGAAGGATATTCTCATATTCTGATCTTTGCCTGAGCTGTCAGTCTCCTTAAATTCTCTTCAGTTACTGTAGTTGTACTGTATATGTAGGAGCCTCCAGTAAGATTACTTATATCCCATGTGAGGAAGCAGATCTTAGTTTCCTGACCTGAAGATCATCACAAGTTTCATGATCTGCTGGTTTCTATCGAGCTACTGAAAGAAACAGTCCTGCTGCTTGGACATTTTCCCTCCTTTCACTTCCCATTGCCTCACAGCAGACATGACCAGAGTAACTGAATTTATACAACAAAACAAAAGGTTAGGTTTTAGCAGTATCATTTCCCCAATTCAGTGTTTTGTGCAGTCGCATGACTACAAGTGGAGGCACAAGAAAATGGTGTGAGAGGCCAGAAGGACAGGGGAGAGCAGTGAAATCCTGGGTGTATACCAGCTGGAATTTATCTGGTAAACCACTTTATTAATAAACAGCAAGAAATTGCAGATGGACAGAGGAACATGCAGTGGAAAGCTATGAAGCAAGAGAAGGGAACATTGAAGCAATATTTAGGAAGCAGTCTCAAACACACACACACAAAAAAAAACAAAACCCAAACCACCAACTTTCTGTTTGCTTGTGCAATCCTGTTCCAGTGCCTGTCTTGTGTGCTGACTGAGATGGGGAGTCCAGTGGAAAAAGCAGAGTGTAATTAAAGCTGGTGCATTACTTGTTCGTAGCCTCAGGCAGTCTTGTAGTTGAGGCAGTCTAAAAATAGTGACTGCTACCAATTGTCTGTCTGCGTGGCTGGCTGTGGCTTGACCTACAGAGCCTGCGTAGCTTTTTGCCTGCATAAGTGTATTCCCACATCACCAGGCATTACTCCCTCCCAGTCAGTGTTCTGCAGAATGCACAGTTGATGGAGATCCACTTGCTCTGGATCACTCACTGGCTATCCCCTGCTTTCAGAGTATTCCACGGGAATACTACTGTCCACCTAAGGTTGCTCTTCCTCATGATCTGGAGGGGGTTTTTTTTGTGTTAATGGGTGTAGTTTTATACAATTGTCTTTTGATATATGTGACAATTTACTGCTTCAGGTAACTTATGCGAAAAAGCATTGATATTGGAGGCTGTAGTGCTTTCTGTGAGCTCTGCTGCCTTGCCACTGTGGTAATTGCTAGTGCTTGCGTGGCAGGAACAAAGACAAGCAAGTTTGCAGATGACACAAAGCTGTGTGGAAGTGTGGATCTGCTGGAGGGTAGGGAGGCTCTGCAAAGGGACCTAAACAGTCTGGACCGCTGGGCAGTGTCCAATGGCATGAGGTTTAACATGGCCAAATGCTGGGTCCTGCACTTGGGGCACAACAACCCTATGCAGAGCTACAGACTGGGAGAAGTCTGGCTGGAAAACTGCCAGGAGGAGAGGGACCTGGGGGTGTTGGTCGACAGCCGACTGAACATGAGCCAGCAGTGTGCCCAGGTGACCAAAAAGGCCAATGACATCCTGGCTTGTATCAGAAACGGTGTGACCAGCAGGTCCAGGGAGGTGATTCTCCCTCTGTACTCAGCTCTGGTGAGGCTGCTCCTTGAATACTGTGTCCAGTTCTGGGCCCCTCACCATAAGAAGGATGTTGAGGCTCTGGAGCAAGTCCAGAGAAGAGCGACGAGGCTGGTGAAGGGGCTGGAGAACAGGCCTTATGAGGAGCGGCTGAGAGAGCTGGGGTTGTTTAGCCTGGAGAATAGGAGGCTGAGAGGAGACCTCATTGCTCTCTATAACTACCTGAAAGGAGGTTGTAGAGAGGAGGGTGCTGGCCTCTTCTTCCGAGTGACAGGGAACAGGACAAGAGGGAATGGCCTCAAGCTCCGCCAGGGTAGATTTAGGCTGGAGATTAGGAGGAAGTTTTTCACACAAGGGGTCATTGGTCATTGGAATAGGTTGCCCAGGGAGGTGGTTGATTCACCTTCCCTGGAGGTGTTCAAGGCACAGGTGGATGAGGTCTTGAGGGACTTGGTTTAGTGTTTGATAGGAATGGTTGGACTAGAAGATCCGATGGGTCCCTTCCAACCTGGTTGTTCTGTGATTCTATGACAACATACTTCGAAACAGTGTGCTGGGCCTCATTTGATGTAGCGTATCTGCATCTGTGATTAGATAAGAAGCCACGGGTTGAAAACAGTAGCTGATATAACAGCTAACAGTGGTGAGAAACTTGGTTATCTTAGCTCTGGGGATGCCACCTCTTGAAAGCAGAACGCTCCCGTGACTGGCTCTTTGCGAGTCAGTCCTCACTGCTCCCTTTGCGGAGGAAGACGTTAACAGGGTAAAATGCAGGATGAGCAAGGATGCTGCCACAGCAGGTGCCGGGCGGGGGCGCAGCGACCGCAAGCGTTCCCTCCCCACGGCTCCGCCCTCCGCGGGCGTAAGAGCCCCCTCCACGCCGCTCCGCCCCGCACGGGGCGGAGCGGCGTGGAGGGGGCTCTTACGCCCGCGGAGGGCGGAGCCGCGTGGAGGGGCGGGGGCGCCTCTCTCACGGAGGGCGGAGCTGGGGGCGGGTGTGGGCGCTGCGCCCCGCTTGGGGCAGGGCTCGGCCGCTCGGGCGCCGCTGGGGAGGCGGCTTGGGGCGGGCATGGGGCTGCGGCGCCCGTGAAGGACCCGCGGCGTTCATGGTGAGCGAGGCCGCGGGCGGGGCGAGGTCCGAGGGGCTGCGGGGCGGGGCCGCCGCGGCTGGGGTTCGGTTGCCTTCAGGCGGGGCCGCGGCGAGATGACCTTGGTGGAAATTCTTGCGAATTTGGAGCTTCGGTGCTAGCTCTGCCTGACCTTCCGTTTGAGGTGGGGAAAGGCTGTGAGCGGAGGTGGTCACGGTAGAGCGCACTGAACGCAGGGTCTGACAAGCTCGTGTGCTGCGGGTTGTGGGGCAGCTGCTGGGCACTGTGGGGCTGTAGCTGTGGGGCTGTGGGGCGGCTGTGCAGCCTGTCTCCCCCCCCCTCCCCCATGGGCTCGGTGCCCATGCAGAGTCACAGCCCCTCCGGGTTGGCCCAGTTGGACCTTTCCCGCTCGCCTGCCTTCTGGTGGGTTACTGTGCCTCTCCCTGCTTAGGATTAGGATCCTTTGGCAGATGAGCTTCTCTTTCTTGAAGAGTTGCAGAGGATCGCTGCGACTTGAACTCCGTGCATCCTGGCTGCAAAGCTGTCAGGATCCACCCGGAATCAAACTTGCTTTCGGGGAGGTGTTTGTGTGGGGTTCTTTGTTCGATACTGGGTATTTTTGATTGGTGCTTTAATCTACAGCACACTCCTAGGACATCTGCAAATCCTAGTTCAGCTGTTGTGGTTGAGTGCTGGGTAGGGCAAACCTGGAAGAAAGCCTGAGTGATCTCAGTGATAAGGATGTATTCTAAATCGTAAACGACCAGCTTATCCTAAAATTAATTTGCAACCATATCGGGTCAGTAACCCTACTAGATAGGATTTAAATAGATGTTGAATGATTTTTATCTTTGAGAGATTTAAGTCTGGGTTAAAAAAAAATACAGAGAAAGCTTAAAATAAGCTATTGTGTGATTCAGCCCATTGCAGTATGGCTGTATGTGCAGATGCTTCTACTTGCTCCATCAGCAGATACTCTTAATGCGAGTTTATAGAGACTTCAATCTGTTTCATTATTGTAGCATACGTTGTTCAAAATTGCATTCTATTCTTCCAGGAATAAAAGATCATTTTCCTGAGCTTTTGTTTTCTGTGTATCTGGGGCATTTTGATTTTAGTTTGGGGTCTTGGGGGGGGGGGTGTGTGTTATTTTTTGGCTTTCCCTAATTAAAAAACAGTCTTGTAGATAACAACTGTCACCCACAAACATTTTTATTCTTTTTTTTTGGCAACCACTGAAAAGGATGGAATTACTACAAAGGACTCATACTTGTCATCTGACAAAAACGTGCCACTCCCACTTTTGTGCTGGCCTGGCTTGGCTGCTCTAGGAGAGTGTCGGGTAGAACGTGTCAGTCACTACTTGCTGAAATGCAGAGTGGGCTTTTCTCTTCAAGAGGTTTGAATAACTGTACTAACATGCCAATACTGTAAGTAGCCACCCATATTCCAAAATGAATCATTCCATGAATTCCTGGAAGAATCTTATATATAGTGCTGATCTGGAGAACCTTGTGTTTAGCTGAATGAAATTTCCAAATTAATTCTACTATATGGAATAAAATCCCCACTGCAGCCCAGTATGTGCAGTTTTTCTTACTTTTCAAAAGCAGTCTTGCTCTGCAGTTGGCTTTCAGTGAGAGAAGACCCTGAAAGAATTTTTCAGTCTCCTAATAAAGTGGAAGAATAGCCATTTGCTTCATATACTCTGCAGTTGATGCACATTATGAAGGTACACTTATACTCTGGTCACTATCAGCTGCTTGCAAGGAGCTATTAATGCAAGAAGAATGTCTTAGCTTCCTGAATATGCTGATGATCACAATACCTTTGCGTATTTTCTCATGGGAGGATTTTTATTTTTTAGTCAACAGCTTTTGCCAGTCTGAGCACTATTTCTTTACTAAACAAATCTCAGTGCTATTCAGTAGTTTCTATTTTCCTGGGTTCTTTTCCTTGTTTTCAAACTGATGTAATGGATTGCAGCATTAACTGGTATTAATGAGCCAGACATTCCAAATTCATGACAATGTTTCCCATCACAGCAGTGCAGGTGTCATAGGACTGATCGAGACAGTGCCTGGTTAACAAACAAGGAAAAAGAGGGTTTTTTTCAGTGTCTTGTGAGCTTTGCAAAACTGTATCCCTGAACCCCACAGAACTAGCTTGAACTAGAATAGAACTGTACAACATAAAGTGGGAAATGTCAGCTCTGTGACTCTGCATTCATGTATGTTTTTTTAATCCATTCTTTTTTTTTAAGGTGGAGTTCAAGGAGAAAGCCTTTCTGGAAGTGGTAGTTTTAGTGTCTGAATGATCCAGGCTGTTCTGTTTGTGTTGGAAAGGTTGGATCTGTTGGCTAAAGAAGTTTTGATGTGATCGACAAGTTGGGTTGGGAGAAAGAAAGCTGTGCCATTTGAGGAGCCATTTGTGCTAATGGGAAAAAGTCCATGTTTGGAACACTGTTCGTAGTACTTATTTATAATGATTAGATTTTACAGTATAGTTACCTTTTAATTTATTTTATAAGAAATAGCATAAATGAGCTATACATGAAAACAGGTGGTTTTGAGAAGTGGCAATATTAATTCTAAAGTTGGATGTAGAAATATCTGTAACATGGATTTGGGGTTTTTTGTAGAACTGTTTGGCTGTGTTTATTTATGTATCACAGGTACTTTGAATATTCAGATGATTGCTACTTAAAGCACTGGAGTAGGTGGGAGTTGCATAAAGGTTGTTTTATCCCATTAGGTCGTGGTTTTGGTACATTTTCTTCCAAAATAATATTTGTAGGAAAGATAAAAATAGCATGGAGCGTGTAATACCAGCTTCTTTAATGTAGCTTATAATGATATGGTATTAGGGGTGGAAGGACCTCTGAGGGGCTGTTTAGGCTGGGTTCCTAGGGCTCATCAACTTGAGCTTTGAATGTCTTAAAGGTCGGAGGCTCCACCGCATCTCAGGAAACTTGTCCTACTGTGACTACCATACTACTGATTTCTTTTTTTTGACTAAGACTGGAATTGTAGCAGTTGATATCTGTTGTCTTCATGTTTTTGTACAAGTATCTCAGAGCTGTGTACTCAGGCTTCACCATCCTGTTACTGCTGTCTGCCAAAGGTCCCTGCAGAGCCTTCTCCTCTGAAGGTTGAACAGGCCTGGCTCTCTTGGCCTCTTTGTACATCACTTCTTCTAGACCCCAGTTGTCTTGGTGCCTAGTCTAGCTCCTGAGCATCAGTTTCTGTATTACAAACACAAGTTAATACCTTATGCTTTAGGATTACCCTACTTCAAGGCGTCCTAATAAGTGTGATGTTTCTGTCTAACCATGATTTTAACCCTTTTTTGGCCATTCTTGAGTTATTGCATTGGGAAACAGCTTGAGTAGGAAAAACCTTATAATGAGAATGTAAGGCAAGGAGCTTGTGGACACTGTTGTCTTCAATTGCAAAACCATGAAAACGAAAATTTGAGTATTGTAAATAGCGCTTATTTTATACCTGAGGGTGTATTTGCTGTTTGCAGGTTCATTCTTAGTAGTACTTTGTAAAAGCAGGCTGCCAGTCAGAGGAACTTAACATGTTTCTACAAACAGGAGAAATAGAGGAAACGTAAGAAGTTACTCCTGAACGTAAATTTTAACACTGCTTTCAATTGTTCTAGTTGTAAAGCTTTAAGTAGACTGCGTTGACCGAGATGTGAAAGCATTATCTTGGAAACGTTTGTAGATACTGTTTAAATGCTCATGTGCTTCATATTGGTCTTCACTCTTGTAACTTGCCCCACCTTTTGCTTCTCTAGGAAGATGAAGAAAAAACTGGACGACCTCACAGACCACTGTCTCCTAAACAGAATGTGAGGAAGAATCTTGATTTTGAACCACTCTCCACTACAGCACTTATTTTAGAGGACAGACCAGCGTAAGTTTTGGGAAGCAACCACAATGAGGGTTCCTTTAAAATTAGACTAGCAAAGGTTTTTGTATTGTATTTTTTACACTAACTTAAACAGATGATTTTTAAATTTAATGTAGAATTTTGTTCTATATTATATGTAGAAAAATAGTGAATATGAAAATGGGATTATGAGAAAAATTATTCAACAGAACTAGCCTTATTTTCTAATAAAAGCAATAGCTTTGTATGAAAGGAAGTAATTGGGAGAGCAGAGCTCTAGTTTTGAGTAATGCTAGGTTCTAAACATGAATAAGAATTTTTTTTTTTCCCTGAGAGAACATAAGCATAATAGTGAAGCTGGTATATGCTAAAGAACTTGAGAAGCAAGGATACAGCGTCCTTTTTGCCCAGAGAAAGACCACACCCCCATAAATAATGGAACAATATAATGATTGTTCTGCAGTACCACGTTTCAGAGGTTGTCAGGTACTTGATAGGTTTTTCCTTGCTGCTCTTACTGCTGAGAGATTCTTACATATGCAGACTAACTCTGTAATGACTTACTACCATGGTTTGCTCCTGAATTATACAAATTCAGTCATGTTTAGAATCATAGTCAGTTTATGAATGATACCCAGCTTTACAGGCATGCTGTGTTTTTAATATGCTGTGCATTGGTTTAAAGAACTGGCATACCATAGATCCATGTTTTCATCAACAAAACTGTATGAAGAATATCAAAATAGTCTAGTTGTGGGGTCATTTAAGACATTTTCTAGCTTGACTGGTAAACTGTGCAACAAGGCTTCTTGAGACATCTAGAACAATGTTAGAGGGATTATTTGTTACAGCAAGTTTTATTGTGTACAGCTGAAAACAATACAAACTAACTTGTTTGTTGTATTTAAAACCTCTCTGTTAAAAATCATTGTTTATGTGAGATAATTTGAGAAATACAATGTTCAGTTAGATTGAATTAGTGATACATTACAGGATAATGTACAGATTTTGTTTCTTTCCTACTGTTGATAGGCTGAGGAACTCTTGGCAGAAAAGATATTTTAAAGACTTGAGCCAATTGAATCATAATTTCTTTTGTCTAGTAGGGAAGACTGCTCTGGACAGCAGTTCTGTCCTGTGATGAACCTTTGTAATTAATCTTCTTTAATTGTTTACTTACAGTTTGTATACTGTCTTTTCTTTCACCTATTGATCTTTAAATAATTTATTTTTTATTTCCTATTATAAAAATTTAAGGCTTCCAGACGAAAAATGCAGCACGGTATTTTCTGAAATGGCTTCTCTTGATTTTGCACTAACTGGTAGGATTTGAGTACAACTTTATGAGGAAGAAATCAACAAATATTCCAGAGTCCCTCTAGGTTTAATTGGAAAAACCTTAATAGATACTGAACATCATCTCACATGTAAGGTGATGTCATTAAGAGATGGGACAGGTAATTTAAGCAGTGGATTTTTTAGCAGAGCCTGCATTGTTTCATCTGATTTTCTTTCCCAAGCTTTCCCTAACTTATTTCTGAAGACTTGGATTTAAGAAAAAGATGCTGGTAAATTTACATAAGCGAAACCAGAAGAGTAGATTGTTCTTTATCGTTAACAATGTCATTAGTGTGAAAATTTGCTTTTCTTGTTCTTGTAACATTCTTGATTAAAAAAAAAATATTCTTAGCCACGTATCTCATGGCTGTGCACAGTGTCCGGGTAAAAGCATACTGTTGTTAATGGTGGATGTCAGTGCCTGGAATCTGCCTTACAGGAATGTGTCAGTGAATTTTTGCATTTCTTTTTCATTAACCAACGGTATAAACTGTTCTAGGAATATAATACAGTGTTCTACAATACAGAAGAACACAATACTTAGTCATTTCCTGTTATGATGTTTTGGTGATCCTGTAGTTGTGTGAGATATGTAGTGGTTATGTTAATTACAAATAGGATTAGCTTAAAGATAATGTGATCCAAGATGTCAGCATCTGTATGTGTATGTCAGAGATCTTCCCAGTCCAGGCTTTGATCACAAATCAGAATGGCTGTGTTTGTGTTGATAAGTGAAGCATATAGAGTATGACTCCAGTGCCACTTGTTGTAGAAGCCAGGGGGAAGAGTTAGGCCTCTGAAATAGAAATGGAGTCACAGAGTGGAAAAGGAAGCTGGTGTAGAGAGTCATTACTGCACACATAAAGTTGTGGATGTAACTCTTAGGTGAGGTGCACAGTAAGAGAATGTGGTCATGTGTCCTATCTGTAGAGATGAGTTTAAATCAGAAGTACCAGCTTGGTACATAATAGTATATTCCCTTTATTTATGAAGATCAACCTGTAGATTCAGTTGGTTTAATAATAAAAGTGCTGAAATCGTCAAACCTAAGGAAATTGCTCAGCATATTTGGCGATAAAAGCAGTCATAGCTGGTCAGTGTTCTTTCCTTTTCCTTTGCTGATTCTGGGGAAAAAAAAAATTCTTTCAAGGGATCTGTTGCTCTACTCTTTGATCAGCTATTTTGACAAGAAGCTGTATGTACTTTTCTTTTACAAACGTCTAAAATGTAATTTTTTAGACAGGCTTGCCAACTTTAGATACTGATGATGATTATTTATTGATTATTATTATTTTTTGAATTTAAGGAACCTCCCTGCAAAACCAGCAGAAGAAGCTCAGAAACACAGACAACAGTACGAAGAAATGGTGGTTCAAGCAAAAAAAAGAGGTGATGGAATTGCTTGTTTTCAGAGGAGAGAAGTAAATTTATGGGGTATTGATGAACCCAAAATGCACTTCTGTTAGTCTGTTGTTCTGTAAGGTGAGGGATCTGTACCTCTCCTCAAAGAAGAATCAATCCAGAGAAGAGAGGGATAATATTAGGTTCAGTAAAAAGCCCCACAGCAAACAGAGAAAGAAAACAATCCTAGAATCTAGCAATTAAAGTATTTTAATTTGTAACTCTTAAATAAATGAGTGGCATTTTAATTTTGGTTTAAAAACTTACCGTTACGTTGAAGCAGATTATCAGTCACGTTAGTGAATACTGGACTTAATGTAGATAAATACAGGATATTTGATAGTTTCATGTTGGGAACAACCTGTTGAGGCTGTGGTACATAAGTACATAATTTTTCAAGTAGGAAGGTGTACATAGTTATGTTTATTTGATAATCTGTCTCCCACTTAAAACTCAATGCCTTTCCCAAGGTTTTGCCTGTAATTTCTTCTATGGCATTGCTCACGGAAGTGTCCCAGCCACACTGTGAGACAGGTAGAGCTGACAGTTGTCGTTTCCTTCTGCTGATATTTGTGACCATCTAGGTTTCCTTATAAAAGCAAGCATTGCAATAAAGGGAAATCTGGACTGATAAGTTTTGTGTGCAGCGAGAGCTACTGGAAATGTTTTTTTTTCTATCTGACCAGACCCCTGAGGCATATCAAACCGTGGAAAGCTGATTTGAGCACAGGGTTTGTTTGCTTCCTGCAGTTTACATATTAGCAAAAGTATCCTTCTCTGGTTTTGAAAATTGTGCACCTACCAGTAAAGTTCTAACTTCATGGGACCTCCATGTTAGTATATCCACCTAACGTGTAGTTGTCCAAAGGAGTTTCTCCATTCTTTCTTCCCATGCAGGGTAGATGGTTTGGGAGAAGTGGAATGATGCTCAGGGTGGGCCATAGTCCGGGTGATTTTGCTGTCTTTGCTGGACAAGCGTGTGTCATTCTGTCCCTAACAAACCCATTTTCCCAAAAGCCATTCCAAATGAACAACTTTGCCAAGGGGTGTGTTGTGTGGAAGTCAGGAAATCAAAGTGTATAAACATCCTTCTTTAGTTTAGAGAAAAATCTAAAGCCTGCGTTTAGGCAGGCTTACAAAGAGCTCCCGTTGAAGCTGAAAATGTTAGGAGGCAGTTGGCATGGTTCTGCTCAGGCACAGCTTCTGTTGTACTTTAAAGTGAACCCATCAGGTTGTGTGTGTTTATTTCAAAGACCTTGTTCATGGTGCTGTTCTTCAGTTAGTTTTCCACGCCAGGTCAGTACCTTCCTGTATTGTAGGCAATATTTGTGCACCCACACGACCTGTATTTCCACTGTGCTGCTATGAAGACTGCCTTGTCTCCGTTTGTTAAACTGCATGCCTAACAAGTTTGCCCATATTAAAAATGGTGCAAGATAAAATACTGAGTGATAATGCAAAAATATCTAATATGTTTAAACTAAGCATGAAAAAGAATTACCTGTACACTCAGAAGTGTAAAAAATGTGGCTCTTGTGATTCCCTGACAGTATATCTAGATCAATTTACAAAACCCAACACAATAGAGTAAAAACAAAATAGAAAAATTGTATTATTTTAGCATGTATTTTTCATTCTGGCCTGTCTTAATATGTGGGACTGTTGGCTCTCAGAGATGCTAATTCGAAGTTGCTGTTGTGGTTAGATTTGGAAAGTCAAAGGAGCCATATATTATCCAACTCCCTTTGTCCCATGAATTGAAAATGAGCCTTATGCATAGTTCCACTTGTTTCTTTATTCATGTTTGGCATCACCGCTGAGCTTGCGGTATGCGTGGGAAATTTTTAGAATTTCAACAGTTCACTGTACATTTTGGTGAATGTCGTGTGCACTGGTGTGGCTTTACAGCCGTGAATAACTAGCTCTGAATATTTTGTTTCTGATTTTAACAACTTAAAAAGGAAATTGCTTTTCTGCAGAGCTGAAAGAAGCCCAGAAGAGAAAGAAGCAACTGCAAGAACGCTGTAAACTGGAAGACAGCATTGGCAATGCTGTTTTAACTTGGAACAATGAAATCTTGCCCAACTGGGAAACTATGTAAGACAGTATGTTATACTGAGTTTTAATTAAAATTGCTGAGTCTGTATCCTGAGGAGAAGTTAAAGTTAGCAAGTATAATTTTAAATGGTCTTGGAAACTTTTGTTAGAAGTTGCCTTTGGACAGTTAAAAAGAAAATGAGCAACATGTTTATTGTTCCTACAAGGTAGCTGGAAGTGGTGCAGTTCTTAGTATTTGTCTTTAATGGAGGTTCAGAATATTCAGAAACTGTGAAATGCTGAAAAGTGGTCTGAGAATGTAAGAGCAGAAAGCATAATGCTTGAACACCATGTGTTTATCAGAAATGAGTTTTCCTTGACTACTTGAGGTATTGCTGTTATAATGTATCAGCTGTAGACTAAAGTACGTGAAGCCTCTTTAATTACAAAGTGGGATACATGCTGGGATAAACAAGGGTTAGAAAAGAGAAGTAGGGAGAAAGTTATTTTAAAAGAAATATTAAATGCTAGAAGATTTCCTGTGGAGACGCAGTGCAGGCAGTTGGTAAGCTACCTTCACTGTCTGGTTTTTCCTGGGTTTTACTAGGCAATAGTAAAAAAAATCCACCCCCTCCGTGAACATAACCCCCACCAGCACATCAAAACCCCGCCTCCACAGCACTCACAGGTGCAATTTGCTTTATCATGGAATCCAGTTGTCCTGAGAATACATGTTAAAAATATGGATGGACTTGACTGTAAAATGCATTTCTGGGGAGGAGACAAATTAAGTACAAGCAAATTGCACATTTACATATCTGTCTTAAGTATTTGAAGATGTACCTGTTATGGCAGCTTGTAAAATAGGAACATCTTTTCCTGTATCGGGGTATAAATCCAGAAGTTCTGTAAGATACTCCACATCTTAGATCAATATCTGCTTTTAGACAAATGGCTTTGGTTTTTTGTCACTGCCACTAATTTTCATGGATGCTTTGTTACTATCCTGTTCCTCCTTCTGGGCTCTCACATTAATGAACATCAGCTGCAGGCATGTCAAAGCCTGTATTCTCTTAAAATGTTTTTCATGCTTCCACCTAAAAGTTGTTACATCTTGTATTTTCCTGGAGGGTTAGAACTGCAAAGCTGAGAGGGGAACTGCACATGTTGTTTGCATAGCAGGGTAGTGATAGAGGGGAGAGGGTAGAATTCCGTAACTTATGTCTGTATTTAGTTTTACCTGAGATTTAAGCCTGTCCAGTCCTTAACATAGACAGTGGCATAGATATGGATTTTATGTGTTTCCATGGCCTGTGATTCTTGCTAGTCGAGTGTGGCTGCAGATTATGGATATTGGGATTGTAGTGCTTCTGTCAAAATAAACCATTAACTTGGAAGGACATAAGCTTTCCTTCACAGTTCAACACAAGCTAGTACTAAAGAATGGGTACATGCAAACTGCATTTGACTTCTTGGCCTGTTGATGTTCTTTTTGGTGTGGATCCCTTCGGAAGCGGTAGGAGGACACATTCTCTATTCAGCTGACAACAAAATATTTCTTGGAATAATCTGTTTTCTTTTGAACAGGTGTTGTTCCCGTAAAGTTCGAGAGCTGTGGTGGCAGGGCATCCCACCGAGTGTGAGGGGCAAAGTCTGGAGCTTGGCAATTGGCAATGAGTTAAACATCACCCATGGTAAGACTGTTGTTTTGCCTACATTTTTTTACAGAGAGAAATATTAATGGGACAGACTTGTATTTATTATGTTGCATCAGAACCTGAGCTGTTGGTGCTAGGAGATGATATCTAATTATGCTTTTTTAGTGGTGTTTTGACATGTTTTTTTTCAAAAATATGGTGTCTAAAGTTTGTAACTGCTCTAGTACTGCTGCTGTGAATTGTTTTTGATTATTGCTGACACTGTGTCTTGCTTTGGTGTTAGATGCAGATGGTCAAAATTAGTAACTCAAGCTTTTATTTTCTTACTGTAGTGGAATTGTTAATTTTGCAGTGCCTAAGAGTATGCATATAGCATGCTTCCTCTGATTTAGAGCAAGGCATTAGGTTTTTGAGAGATTAAAACACCTTTGGGAAAATTTGTAGTTTTATTTATGTGTGTGTTTGAATAGTGTGCTGCTTCGAAGTACAGAAAAACACAACTCTGAAAGAGTAATAGTTTCAACATGGAAGTGTGGCAGACTGCCTATACTCCTGGTGTATTGTGCTGCTTTTCTGCGCTTGGCTTAGTTACCCTGGGCATAGTTCTTAGATCGGATTTTCTAGACTTATTCCAATTTCTACTCAGGCTATAATTTTCGACACCAGGGCTCTGCAGTAAATACTTGAACATAAAATGCAGCTTGTACCTGGATAGCCTTTCCTTTGCACTTAATATTGAGTTATAGGTCACAGGAACAAGTCTTTCAGAACCATAACCTACTTACAAATTCAACTACTGTGTCATAGAATCATAGAGTAACCGGATTGGAAGAGACCCACCAGAGAGGTTCTGTTACCTGTAGTGACTGGGGCAGCATTGCTTGTATGAATGGTAGGTAGTACCTGACAGTTGGCATGAGCACATACAAATAATGGACTTGATTTTCTCTGTTTTTCATTTTTCCAGAACTGTATGATATTTGCCTGGCTCGTGCCAAAGAGAAATGGCGATCACTTAGCATGGGAGGGGCTGAAGTAGAAGGTGAAGGTACGCTTTTCATACTGTGTTGCAAAGTAATAGATTTTGTAAAATCATTCCTTAAATGAAATCACAGGTTTTAAACAAAAAAAAAAAAAATCAACTACGAAGATACCTCTGGTAAAAAGAGAGCTGCTTTTTGCAGAAGCAAGAAGTAGTTTTATTCTTTATTATCAATGACATTAATTTTTTTTATAAAACATGCTTGTTCATTTTTCTTTACAATCTCTAGGTGCAGTTCTTATTTGATGCTAATTTGTAGGAAAACTAGGAAAGTTTGGGGATTGTAATATAAATTGCAACACTAAAACACTTTTCTGCATCTGTAGCTTTGGAACTGAAATTCAAATTATAGCAGAAAATTACCTTTTAGTGCCTTATTGCAGCTTTTAGCTGATCTCTTGTGTGTATTTCAGAGAACAGCAATTTCTTTTTGCAGATGAATTGGTTTGAGATTTACTAATTGATAAGAAGTGTTGTCTCTTTTTGAGGGAGTCTAAAAGTACACACAGATGCTTGAAATTGCCTTTGGTAAGTAATTGTCTTTGCTGAGCAGAGATAAGAGGACACACATACTGGCATTTATCATCAGAAAAATATTTTCGTTTGGAAATCCCCTACTGTGTTCTCATAAGGTGTTCTGTGTTTTAAATAAGAGACATCTAGTACTTGTCCGGCTTTGTCTTGCGCTGTATTTTCTGGATTTTATGTGCCAATGTGATTAGTGTAAGCATTGGCTATTCACTACTCTTGGTTTCTGGATTGCTCAGTAAATAGCAATAGATAATTCCAAACTATACTTACCAGAACACACAAAACTTTCTGCTATCAGAAAAACTAATAATTTAGAAATTTACTGTGGATGACATCTGTTCCAGTTATAGATTTTGTATTGCAGTGTCTGTGAGCTTTAACACCACCTACAAAAAGCACATAAACCTGGTTTTGGGAGGAGAACTGACATTAATAGAGATAGGTGGTGTGTATCAAATGCCTCTGCTTTAGGACTTCTTCCCACCACAACCTTTTTGGAGGCAGCTATTTCAGGAGCTACTGGGAATCCTTGTTGAGGGTTAGGAGTCACAGGTTAACAGGCTTGTGTTTGTCAAATGTTTTGTCAGCAAATACCAGCAAAGTGCCACCCTGCCTTGCCCCATCACTTTGAAACATATTGAGGTTCAGTGTGCATTGTAGGGTTTCTCTAAGTCAGGGCATACTTGCTTTTTAACCTGTGTGCTGGAGTCAGGGAGTTGCCCTGTTTGTACCCTCATTCCTGAGCATTCCCATCAAAATAAATGAACTGTGCAAACCCTTTCTGGGATGGGGGAGTGCGTATGCTGATCCATATAATAAATGCAGTAACTTTGGCTTTTGTAGATACTGGATTTTCTGCAGCTGACAGAGAAGCAAGTTTGGAGTTAATAAAACTGGATATCTCAAGAACGTTTCCTAGTCTCTGTATATTCCAGCAAGTAAGCAATATTAATATTTTTCTTGACTTCTCAGAAAAATGAAGTTTACATAATCTTGCCTGTCCCTTGGTTGAAACAGCCCATTGAGTTAAAATCTGCAGTAGTAGACATATTGAGAGGAAAAAGTTCCTGGAGGTTTTGGAAAACTATAAATAATCTAGAAAAGACCAACCTGAAGGTACTATCTGGTGAAGCAATGCAGGTGAATGCTTCCAAGCCAGTGAATCAATGCTGCTGTCTTGCAAATGCCTGGTAAGTGAGAGAGAGCACAGCTCAAGCAAGATTTGGTGGCGTTTTTCTTTGGTCCAGTGCAAGACCAGTGTAAGTCTTTGGTGTGCTTTAATGACTCATTTTAACCAGATACTTTATCTTTCTATACAGATTTCATCAGCCCTAAAAAAAGTTTAGATTGGGATAAATCAATGGATTTGTGTGAAAAAATTTTCTCTTTGGAAATTGTCAGTCAGTTCCAGTACTGAGTATAAGATGCACCAAGTTATGTGGGAATGTAGATCTGCTTGAGGGCAGGGAGGCTCTGTAGAGGGATCTGGACAAGCTGGATCAAGGGGCTGAGGCCAATTGTATGGGGTTCAACATGGCCAAGGACAGTGTTCTGTACTTGGGTCAGAACCACCCCATGCTGTGCTACAGGCCTGGGGAAGAGTGGCTGAAAAGCTGCCTGGTGGAAAAGGACCTGGGGTATTGGTTGATAGCCAGCTAAAATGAGACAACAGTGTGTCCAGGTGGCCAAGAAAGCCAACAGCATCCTGGCTTCTATCAGAAATGGCGTGGCCTGTAGGGCCAGGGAAATGATCCTTCCTCTGTATTTGGTGCTGGTTAGGCTGCACCTCAAATACTGTGTTCAGTTTTGGGCCCTTCACTACAAGAAATGCATGGAGGTGCTGAAGTGTGTGCAAAGAAGAACAATGAAGTTGGTGAAAGGTCTGGAGCACAAGCATGTGGAGAGGCTGAAGGAAGTGGGGTGGTTTAGTCTGGAGAAGAGAAGGCTAATGAGAGACCTCACTATACTCTATTACTGTCTGAAAGAAGGTTGGAGTGAGGTGGATGTCTGTCTCCTCTCGCAAGTAACAAGGACAGGCTAAGAAGAAATGGCGTGAAGTCACACCAGGGAAGATATAGATTGGATATTAGGAAAAATTTCAACAAAAAGGGTTGTCAAGCATTGGAACAGGCTTCCCAGGGAAGTGGTTGAGTCACTATCCCTAGAGTAATGTAAAAGATGTGTATGATGTGGTGCTTAAGCATGTGGTTTAGTGGTGGAGTTGACAGTGTTAGGTTTGCAGTTGGAATCAGTGAGTTTAAAAAGGTCCTTTCCAACCTAAATGATTCTGTTACTCTATGTGCCAGATGTTAATAGTCAACAATGTGAAATTCTTTTTAGCTATTCAATTCCTGATGTGCTGTTTGCATGTTATGGCATATTGTTACTGTTTTAAGTATTTTCTTTGTGGTTGAATTCTGCCTCTAGTCCAATAGACAATAAAGTAGTTCGCATTGGTGTCCTTGGCCCTATTGTCAAAGCGCTGCTAAGCTGTAAGGAATCTTTTACACTTCCCTTCCCCTTGTGTAAGGATTTAATACATAATCAATATGTTGGATGAACTGTGTGCATTTGTAATAAATATCATATGGAAGGATATTTAATACTTTTAAAACCAAAATTATTTTGAAATATTTGGGACTGTTTAAAGCTGCATAGGAAAATACGTCCTTCATCTGAAGGAATAAATACTGTCTATAGCACTGAAGGGGTTTAAATGCTTGTTATGTACTCAGATGTATTGTCTTGTTTTTGTTGAATTATAGGGTGGTCCTTACCATGACACGTTGCACAGTATTTTAGGAGCCTATACTTGTTACAGACCTGATGTAGGCTATGTAAGTGAAGAAATTTCATTTTGGGGATGGGGAGGGAGAATTGTGTTGATTGTCAGTCCTTTGTAGACCAGCATTAAGTGATCTTGTGAATGCTTGTGGGGTTTCTGCCTGCTTTCTTCTATTCCAGTACATTCTTGGGAATGGTATATAATGCTTCTGTTGCTAGTTTTGAGCTTTTTAACAGGTTAGTTGCAAAACTGAAAAGTATGTATTTGGAGTGCTTGAAAATTGGAGGCAAAAGAGACGATGTAGTTAAAAATTAAGTGCATACTGTTCTTAATAGAGGTCTTACCGAGAATGTTCTGTTGAGTATCTTATGCCTCTTGATATGCATTTCTGTGGCTTAGCACTGTGAGCTTCTGGAACAGCCTTTAAAGAAATGCCCATCAAGGCTGTGTGAGCTCCATCAAAGCATTTGAAGTAGTGATTATGAGAGGACTGAGTGGCTTTCAGATACTTAATTTAGTCTTTTTTCCCAGAGCAGGGATTATATATGTATGTATGAGCTTATTCTTCATTCAGGAGCAGTTGTTTTAGAGAAGGCAAATGTAGAAATGTAACATTCCTATTCTGTGAGTAGCATGTGGTGCTTGGCAAAAACTGCCGAACGTGATTTGCTCAGAAGCTAGAAGAAGGGCAGATGAGGTGGTGTGCTTCATCTGGCATGGAACCTGTTATGTTAGGAAGGAGCTTGTTCCTCAGGTTTGCAGAAAGGACTGTCACACCTTGATCCATGTGACACTGCAATGGTAGTACACCCTCTAAGTGAGCAAGCTTTGCCTAGATTCAGCATCGATTCCGCAGCATACTTTGTAGGAGAATGCCACAATGAGCTTATGGTAGATAAAACACAGGATTACTCTGCAAATGGTAGTGCTTGTCAAATGTGTCATTGCAGCTGTATGTAATTGAAAAAGGAAAGAAAAGACCATCTCTATAAACCATTCCTAGGAGAATAGGAATTACTTAATAACAACTTATTCTTAAAAAAAAATAATCTTTGTTATGCATGTTTGAAAGCACTGTGATCCTAGGCTGTCTTAGGAGTTCTGCTTGGAACCTTTGAGAGGAAGCAACATGGGGATCATTAGCTTCCATGCTCTGTACATGCAGTACTAAAAGGTCACATGGGTTAAAAAATCCTGCCTTTCTGAAGGTTTTGCAAAATTCATCAGCTCGGTGAGTGCATTAAACTCTAATGATTATGAGGACAAAATGAGGCAGTATTCTTTCAGGAAAACGGTTATTGCTGGATGGTAACACTTCTGCTTTCTTCAGGTGCAGGGCATGTCATTCATAGCAGCAGTATTGATCTTGAACTTGGATACTGCAGATGCCTTCATTGCTTTTTCTAACCTTTTAAATAAACCTTGTCAGATGGCTTTTTTCCGTGTGGACCATGGCCTTGTAAGTATGCAAGCAAACTGTAATCAACATGTTGTAGCTACGTGTAGGGAAAATTTTAAAAAATCATGGGCTCAGTAGCTTGGAAAATAAATCAGAACTTATTTTAAAGCAATAGGCTTGATAAACAAAAAAACCCAAGCAATATTCCCCCCACCCCCAAAATAAACCCCGAACACCACCCCTCTAAGCTTTTTGAACAGGCAGAATAATGGAATTGTTCAGCTGCTATGCTGCAGTGTTCAGGGAATAGTTATGAGGACATTATTGTAGGTGGTTTTCAAATTGAGCACTGTAGTTGAAACCTGAAGACACCTTAATATTGGAAGTGTCTTGAAGGTGCTTTTTATGCCAAACTAATTGCTAAAAGTGGACTGTTGCAGGGAAAACTGAGTTTCTCCATCTCTTACTGTAGCAGCTGTGTTTAAAAAGGAGCATGGGAGAATCAGATGAGCAGATCCCACCAGTTTTCAGTGGATGCTGGTTGTCTGGTTTTCTCTGGAGTCTCTAAAATTCCTTATTGGCCCATACTCTGGGCTGTTTGTGTACCGTAGCAAAATAAAACTCATCTCCTGAAATGTGTTTTTAATTACATTAAATGTATGGTTTTGTAAAATATTTGACATTCAGTATTTCTTTCTAACTTACCGTGTAATGCTAGGAAAATAAAATCTGCTTCTTGAGAGTTCGGATGGGAGAAATAAAAAAAAGGAATGGATAACATCAACAACAATCACGCAGTAGGACACTAGGGGTCCTTTCAATATTTCCTGCTGCAGCCTCTGAATCTCGTCAGTTGTAAATGCCCGTGGGAGATGTACTACGAGCAGTATCAGTCATCTCCATTACTGTCGTTGGGAAAAGGGCACATGCTCGTGCATTCTATGTGTAAATACAGTTCTTGTGAAGATTTAGGAATTAAATTTACTAGAATAAGATATTTCTTTAAAGCTCAAATAGTGATTTTGGTATGCTGTTGGATAATGCAATTTAAATTTATTAATTTAGCTAAATAGAGGCTATGTGATAAATGAATGTTTACAGAAGAGTAGAGGTGGTAGTACATGAAATAATATTAATGTATCGTGAAATTACAAAGCCATGATTAACACCACAAGGAAGACTGTGTACCAAATATTTCAGAGTAGAGACACAAACTGAGAGAGCTTTGACTTCCTGTACTTCATATACTGATGTGTCCACCCTCACCTTTTGTGTCAGCTGCACAGCTTAATAACCAAATGCTGATTTGTCTTAACATATTAAAAAATAATAATAATAAAACCAGCACACGTTAGTTGTGGAAATTATAGTAATTTATGCCAATTTTATCTTTCCTTCCTTTGTGGGCTAGTTTTATTAAACGAGAATATTTTTTTTTTAATTGCTGCTATGTAAGTGTCTTGTTGAATATTGATTTGATCAAGATGAATACCTGAACTGCTGTTGCATTTGTAACAGAGCTGCCTGTGTTACTGTAATGGATGTTACTGTAGCAGTTATGTGTCAGGTCCCTTCTCTAAAGTACTTTTGAAATACTTGAGTAGAACTCTTATTGATCATCTTGGAAGTAGGACTGTCTGTTGCATTGCCTGCTTCCTTTTTTATATTCACAGATCTGATGTGATGCTTGTATTTAATGCATTTTCAATCCATATTGGGAAGCTGTTTCAGTTGTACAATTCTCTAAAGTGGGTTTCTAGATTTTTCATGTTAAGTTTTCCATGAAACTGTTTCTCAGTAACTGACAGTTTAGAGATCTTGTGTAACTTTGTATAGTTATTCCTGTAGCATACACCCATTTCTTGCTTTTCAAACCTTTTATTTTTACTGACTACCAAGCTCAGTTTTTTAATTGGCACTGTTAATGAACATAGTCCGCCATCTGTCATTTTATTCAGATGAAACGGGAAAAATTTCTGTAAGGACATTAAAAAAAACTTGGGAACAAATCTGTCATCCTTTAAGAGGATTTCAGACCAAAGTCTCCAAAAGGTTCCTATTTTCCCCTTACTGTCATAGTGTTTTTGGGAGAATCATGCTGATATAACTCCTACTTTGAAGAAATCACAGCCATGTTTCATTGCTTTTAATTGGAATATTGTAAATAAAATTACTGAATCATTCAATGGCTTTGCTTAACTTTTCTGCCTGTACTATTAAAAGGACAGTGTAGAGGGAGCTAAAAAACCTTTTGTTTTTAACTCTTATTTGTATTGGAAGATTTTCCATGCCCTCTGAGGTGAAATTTGACTTCAAGTATTCAAATTTTAAAGTAACATGAAAATCTTCATTTTCAAATCAGTACAGTCCAGGGCTTACAGTATCAGGTGGGAGTTAACAGTCTCTTTCTCTTGCACAGGTGCTTTGTCCCAGTCTTTGGCTTTTCTGTGTGAGCTTCCTGTCTCACCCTTTGCAGCAGAAATGCCTATTAACTAATTTTAAAACATATGGTATGAAAGAGGCTTTGGTATTAGAAAATGATTTATGACTGGAGGCAACTGGCTTCTTCACTTTTGCTGTAGACTATTAAATTATCTTAGTTCCATATTTCATTTTATAATCCATTGGGCCTTAGATTTTATTCAGTATAAGATTAAATTACTGCCACAGGAATAAAGCACCATTCTGTTATCATAGTTATTTTGAGAAATCAGCAAATAATTTCTCGTGCTGGTATTTTTCTTTCCAGAGGAAGCTGGCCAAGACCCAAACAATAATTAGATTGTTGAACATGAGAACAGTTATATAGTATGGATCTGAAACACTTTGTGCTTGCAGGTGCTGTCCTTTGTGTAAATGTTTAGCTCTTTATGCTATCATGTAATTTGTGTATTTGAAGAGCGTTAATCCAACAACAGGTAATATATTTAAGCCTAATAGTAATGTAGCTAACTGCTTTTTTCTCCCCATTATATTTTCCCAGATGTTGACATACTTTGCTGCATTTGAGGTATTCTTTGAAGAAAATCTGCCAAAGTTATTTGCTCACTTCAAAAAAAATAACGTAACTCCTGACATCTATCTCATTGATTGGTAAGACATAGAAAGTGAAATTACTAACGTGCATACTAGCATTACAGTTCCATGTCAGTGTTCATAATAGAAGCTTGAGTGCTCTTATCTGCTTTAGTATTCATTTAAGATAAAGTCTTCATCTTTTGTTCAGTATTTGAGTTGTCAATCTAAATCATTTCCACGTACTTCTGTGATGTTTAATATTTGCCAAACTTTTATTATATTGCTTCTGTTGAGTTTAAGGCTTATTTTGAAATGCATCTGTATAGCAGTGTTTATCTGTATTGAGTGCATATTTGCATTAGTCTTCTGAGGAAATCTGGTTTTCTACTGCATGTGCAGGTGTCTACGTGGTGTGTAGAGCCGGGAAATATTGCTTGTCTTGTGTGTGAAATGTGTGGTGTGTCCTTCTGAATGAATCCAGAAAAGAGTAGTTAAAACATTTGTCTGTGCAACAAAAAGCTACAAGCTACAGAAAAAAAAACAGCTAGGCATTTGGCAGGATGAACTATGACTCCTTGGCAGTGTTTCAGTCATTTTAGGTGGTCCCAGATCCTGCTTAGAGGGTCCCATCACAAGTGGTTTATAAAACCTATCTTGACGCAGTCCAATTGAATAGCTAAAGAGCATCAGCATGTCTTTAATTACTGCAGCTATTCCACTTGGCTGGCGGGCAATTACATTCTTTTTATTTGGTGAAACTGCCTTCTCTTTTACTTCTAATATAATTAGAGCATTTTTCCTTAGAGAGGAAAAAAGACAAGGGTCTTATTTGCGCTCCTGTCAAAGTTCAGTGTGATATAAGACACTCCAGAGTGAGTGGTTGCATTTATGCCTGTCAGACTTTGGTTTGGGGCAGTTAAAATGTCTCTTCTCAGCAGACAAGGCTTTGTTGTTGTTTTCAAGATGATATGCAGTCTTTTTTGTGAAAAATTGTTTGCTCTTAAACTGGTGACAGTTTCTTTTCTCATGTAACTGACTAAACACCTTCAGCAAAAGGTTAAATTCCTAGTAACAACATTTTTTTCTGAGATTCATATTTTGGAAAGCAATTGTCTTGTTAATTGAATTCTACCTGAATAAAACTCTGGATACCCTGATCTTTGAGACAGAGTTTTTAGCACTGAACTTGTTGCTGATCCATTAGACAGAAATCCATTTAAAGTCCAGCAGCTAGAATACATAAGAATTTGTCGGATCATATTGTTGCTGAGGCGTTGGAAGGGAAATCTGGAGATCATTTAGTCTAAACTCACTGTTCAGAGCAGAGTCAACTAGAGCAGGTTGCTCAGGACCTTGTCCTGTTGGGTTTTGAATGTCTCCAAGGAGGGAGACTCCACAACTTCTCCAGGCAGCTCTCTTCCAGTGTTCGTCCACCCTTACAGAGAATAAGTGTTTTATTTTCTTATGTTTAAATTGATTTCCTGTATTTCAGTTCATGCCCATTAGCTCTTGTCCATTCACTGGATGCAAATGAGAAGAGTCCGGCTCTGCCTTCTTTACTCCCTCCTACCAAATATTTTTACACATTTAGGTCCAAGCCATCTATTCTGTCTTAAGAAGCACCAACTTACTCAATCTCTCCCTTTGTGTCTGATGCTTCAAGCTTTTAGTGATATTCATGGCAAGATGGATACTTCAATTGTGCTGGGGAGTCCAAAGCTGGCTCACCAGTGCTGAATAGATGGATAACCTGCCTTGGCCTTATGGCAGTGCTGTTCCTGATGCAGCCAAGGAGTTTGTGGATTTTCTTTGCTGCAAAGGCACATTGCCGGCTGACGTTCAACTTCTTGTCCACCAGAACCTCCATGTCTTTTCTAGCAGTGCTACTTTGAAGCCTTTTGTCTCGCCACATGTACTGGTGCCTGGGCTTACTTCCTCAGGAGGTGCAAGTCTTGGCATTTCTCTTTGTTGCACTTAGTGAGACTCGTGTTGTGTTGTTTTTTCAGTGTCTCAGGGTCTCTGTGGAGTGGTATCAGGTGCTGCTCCAATGTTTGTATCACCTGCAGATTTGCTGAGTGTACAGTCAAGACCCATCATCTAGGTCCTTGATGGAGACATCTGAAAGTATTGGATGTGACTATCAATCTCTAGAGCACTCTGCCTGTACTTCACACCACTGAAAACCTCCTGAGCTTGGCAATTCCAGCCAGTTTTTGGTCCATCTCACTGTCCATTGGTCTAATCCATATTTCAGCAGTTCATCAACAAGAATTTTATGGGATACATTGCTGAAAGCTTTGCTAACAAAGATAAACAACATCCATTGCCGTCTCCTCATCCACTCTCATTGTAGGCAACTGTCAGGTTGGTCAGAATTGGGTTTGCTTACGTAAATCCATACTGACTTCCCCCAATCACCTCTTTGCCCATCATGTATTTTGAAATGATCTCCAGGAATTTTTCTTCTATTACTTTCCCGGGATAGAGTTGAGGCTGACCTGCCTGTAGTTCCCTGGATCATACTTTTCAAAAGTGGAAAGCGACATCTCATTTTTTTGAGTCCTCAGAATCTTCCTCTGATCCTATGAAAAATCTTTCTCATTGTGTTTAACTTCCATTGTCAGATTCAACTCCAGATGAGCTTTATCTTTCCTAGCCCCGTCCCTGCATATTCAGACAATGACTCTGTATTCTCCATGATCATCTGCTCCTCCTTCAGCCTCTTCTATGCTTCCTTTCTATATTTGAGTTTCATCAGGAGGTTCTTGTTGGTCCATGCAGGCCTCCTGCTGCCTCTGCTTGAATTCTGTGATTTTGATGTGCCTCTTGCACTAAGGATAGTGTAACATGGGCTTTGTTTGACTTGGATTTTTACATTGGGGTTAAATTTTAAAGCCCCATACATAGGAGAATGAGCAGTTGTGTTATGGGTACACTCATTTCTCCCAACATTTGGTGGAAGAATTGCCCTCAGACAGATTTTTATGACTGAAGGCTAAGAATATTAAACTACACTAGATCTACACAGAGTGTGGGAAGATGCTAGAAAAAAATGCTGGGATAGCATAGAAGGGAAGGAAGAGGGCAGAGGCCGATATGTTCAATGATAAGAGGAAAGATGTTGAAATTATATTGCCTCAGACAATGTTGTGAAAAGCCTGTGTGTGGAGAAAGCAGTTGAGTAAAAGGAATGTCAGAATAGGACAACAACAGTAAAATCACTAGGATATAAACTATTTAATGGATTGCTAGTTTAGTATGATGCTGTTGTAAATAAGGTGAAGAAGAGACTAAAACTTGAGTGTCATTGTGGTGCCAGTGTATTAATGTCACTGTCTAACTTTGAGGTTTACATTGTCAAGAAATCCTGAGGAACTCATCACAAATTGGAGATGTAGAAGACGACTGTTTTGATGAAAGGTTAAGGGTTTACATTCCCCTCAACAATTTTGCTTTGATAGTCTTTATTGTTTTTTCTTGAGTTAAGGTTTGTGTAATCAGTTGTTCTTTCTGAGCACATTTATAGGTTAAAATGAAGCAAAATAAGACTGACTTCTGAGCAAAGCGCTAAAGTGTTGAAGTCTGAGTGTGTGGGGCACATCAGACCCCTGTTTCGTTCCTTATATGGGTATTGCTAGGAGCACTTGAAAGAAACTTCTTTCAGGAGTGATCGTGGATAGTGCTTCTCAAGGTCTTTGTAGAAATGGACTGACAACCTTGAGCATTTCTTGCTGACTACCTGCATCTGCATTAAAGCTGTTTATTTTAATCCCAAGGACACTTTATGGTGTTCCTTGCATCGCTTGAGAGTCACAATATTATGGTCTTGTACAGGAACACAGATGAGTTGAGACAGTCCCTCCCAGTCCTATATTAAACTTTTTTTTTGCACTTGTTTTCTGCTAGACAGCTTGTTCCACTCTGTCTTTAATTTTGCTAGAATGGAGTTGATATTTGCTGTGTAAGGTTTAGGTATAATATTTAAATACGTATGTGTTTGCATGTATATATAAGTGTATTTATATATAAAGTGTGTGTGCATACATACATATACTTTCTAGTTTAAAATACTGTGATCCTGTGGGAAGCAGGTTTAGATTTACATTTTTTTTTAAATGGCCACTGCACCGGAAACTTTGTGAATGGGACTTTATATGTGCTGTCCTTCCGTGATTTCTGGGAGTTAATATAGAAAAGATGAAGGCATAAATCAGGTGGACCTGTGTTTTCACGAGTGAATAACTATTAAAGCTAAGGGATTCGGAAAATGTTGTTTCTAAGATTTCCTGTAGCTCACAGCTAATGACGAATTTGCCATGGTACAGATATCACACCATTAGAAACAGAACTGCTTCCAGAAACATAAAAAGGTTGTTTCAGTGTCGCTCTGAATTGACAGACCTTTTGGTTGTAGGTAGAAATCTCTATGAAACAGCCTTTATCTGACAACATAACTTTTATTTAATTGCACATTTGTTCTGAGCTCCAGAGGAATGCCTGTGGCTGGTATGCTGACCTGGTGTGCAGGCCTGTGTGCAGTAAATCTCAGTTGGTGCCAGCTCTGAGAGGGCTCCAGTAGCCATTGCTGCATGGAAACCCTCCTTCCTCTGCCACATTTACAGTGAAATCCACTAGTCACCTTTGTGCTGTTTCCTGTAACCAGTGCAGCAGTACAGTCAGTAGCTTAAATCACTTTTGAAGGTGCGTGTTCCAAGAAAGGAAATGTGCCCAGCTATGCAGGTCATACAACGCTGCATTGGGTTTTCTTGGGACTGGTAGAAGATTTAGGGAAGGGAGCCACCCTGCCAGTTCAGTTCCACCACTGCCTTCTCTAATGGGGAAAAAAACAAGGACTTAAGAATTTAATTAAAAAGTACAGTGGCATGATTGTCAGCAGATACCTGCTAGAGGTAAGGCATCTTTTTTAGAAAGGATCTATGTGCTTTAAGCCAAAACTCAAACTGATTAATCTCATGCAAAGAATTCAAAAGCCAGACATGTTTTTAGTGTTTTTGAAGAATATAACAGGAATCAAGCATGAGAGAGCTGTAAAGAGCAGTGTGCAGTCAGGTTCACAGAGAATAGGGGGGAATGGTGTGTCTGAATAGCCCAGCCTTGGCCTCTCAGCTCTGTCAGCTGATGTACCACAGGCTTGTGTGAGCAGAGCAGAATGTGGATTTACAAAGGACACATGCTGGCTATTTATGGCCTGCTGCCGCTATACAAACAACTCTTTATCCCCTACTCAGAAAAATTATTTTGGCAATAATTATAGCTGAGGGCTTTGTTTGTACTGATGGATTGATCAGTAGTTCTTCATTATTCCACTGACTGTGATTGTGCTCTGTGAACACCAACTTTCTGTTGACATTATTTGCTCATTACAATAAAGGTCCAAGCTGCTTTGTGTGGGTGTTTGTAGTGGGTGCTTCCAGTGAAGTATTTCTAAGCTTGCTATCTGCTAGATTAAGAAAAAGGCAGTTCACATCATGCTGTTATCTCTCCACTCCCCCCAAAAAAATGAAGCTTAAGAGGATGCTTTAAGTGCATGCCTCCTTTTCAATGGAAAGATGGACCGTCCAATTATGTCCAAAGGTTTCTGATAACACATTCATTTTCTGAATTGGAATCAATACTGGATTCTAAAAGATGAGTCTTCAGCCCAGTTTACAATGTGCTTACCCTTGTGTCACTGCAGGCTAGGGTGGAGTCATAGAATCATAGAAAGCAGAATCATAGAATCATAGAACAACCAGGTTGGAAGAGACCCATCGGATCTTCTAGTCCAACTATTCCTATCAAACACTAAACCATGTCCCTCAGGACCTCGTCTGCCCGTGCCTTAAACACCTCCAGGGATGGCGAATCAACCACCTCCCTGGGCAGTCTGTTACAATGCCCAATGACTCTTTCCATGGAAAAACTTCTTACTGATGTCTAGCCTAAATCTCCCCTGGCAGCGCTTGAGGCCATTCCCTCTTGTCCTGTCCCCTGTCACTTGGAAGAAGAGCCCAGCTCCCTCCTCTCTACCAACCTCCTTTCAGGTAGTTGTAGAGAGTAATGAGGTCTCCTCTCGGCCTCCTCTTCTCCAGGCTAAACAACCCCAGCTCTCTCAGCCGCTCCTCATAGGGCCTGTTCTCCAGAACCTTCACCAGCCTCGTTGCTCTTCTCTGGACTCTCTCCAGAGCCTCAACATCCTTCTTGTGGTGAGGGGCCCAGAACTGAACACAGGATTCAAGGAGCGGCCTCACCAGTGCTGAGTACAGAGGGAGAATCACCTCCCTGGACCTGCTGGTCACACAGTTTCTGATACAAGCCAGGATGCCATTGGCCTTCTTGGCCACCTGGGCACACTGCTGTCCTGAGTCGAGTGATAATAGTGCAGTGCTGTTAGGTACTCCCAGGTGAGAGGGTAGGACTTTTTGAGTGCTTCTGACTGGTTGGAAATTGCTCTGAACTCTGGCAGTTTTTGTGTTATATTGATACATTTTGCAATGCAGTCAGATTTTCTGAGTGCTAGAAAGTTGTTCTGTTGCAGTCTTTGTTATGTGGTACATAATAATTAAGTTTTTTCTTTCTCATAAAACAGAATGAAGTAAGTACTTTCTTCTCTTTTTCACCTGTAATGACTTCACAGTTGTACTAAATAAAGTGTTACCAACGAGCTTATAGCAATAATTCTGAAGGTGCTAATGAGAACAGAGATGCCACTATACAGTGAAGTAATGCTTGAATACTTAGGAAGAGGCAATCTTTGTCTCAAAATAGATGTCGTTGAAATTGATTCAAAAAGTAGTAACTAAAAATTAGTACCAGAATGAAAGAGAGGATTTGAGAATCATCTTAAAAGGTGCATTAGTTCATCAGTTTCCACAACGGAACTCAGAAGTTGCAGAAGTATTTTTGTGCTGTAACAGGCGTGGGAGAAGAATGTGTGGTGCAAGAACATGTAAGATCTGATTTACATGCAAGATCTGACTTGCATCAGTGTTGCTGTACATGAGTTTTCAGTCCAAATTCTGGCATGCTTATCATCATTGCTGTTGCTAACAATATCTTATGAAGACCTTTTAATTAAAAAAGAAAGAAAGGATGAGGGGGAAACAGAAGGAACTAAGGAAGGAAAACACAGAGGCTGTGACTGTCATCGTATCAATGCTTTGCTTTATCAATGACATTCTGGTCATATGCTTTCCCTGTGAGTAGCAAACCAGCCAGGATTTCATGCTTAAAACTCAAAGCACATTTTCATCATAAGCAGGGCTGGGAGGAGCAGGGGCATCTGGTATTTCATTTTTTTCCCCCTTTTCCAAGCAGGCAGCAGCTGGTAGCTTATATTTACATTACTGTGACACTGGACTTCCCTGTGCTAGTTAGCTGCCTTGTCTGCACCTGGGACTTGAAATGAGTTGGAGGAGAACTGCAGACAAGAAATCATTCTGCAGTACAGCAAGAGCACATCATGTGGAAGCTGTGTGCTAGTGCTGCTGAGAGCCACTGCTGGGACTACTACAGCTGCTTTATTGCCGAGATAAATTTCTGCTGGGTTTCAGAGCAGTAGCTCAGATATCTAATAGAAAAACGTCTTTCAGTAGGAAATGTTTGAAGGGAGAAAAATGCTGTATTCATTCTTAGCAGTAATGATTCCTACTATTGTTGCATTGCTTGTTCCGGGAGTCCATTCTTAGGGCTTGATGTATTTAATTCCGTGCTAGTATTAATGAAAGTTAATTGGCTTGCAAAGTTCCTGCAAATTGCACTTTTTTCCAAATTATGAAGACATCAATGTCAAATGCCTTGTTTGATGTGACAGCTCTTTTGATGTGAGTAAATCTTTTCTGACAAAAAGTAGCATTCTAATAAATAGTTCTGACTGTTTCTTCTGACAGTTAATTTTCTGCATAGTTGTAGTTTTAATACACATGGGTTATTCAGGTTAGGTCTGAATTGTGACAGAATAATAGCTCTTGTGAATAAAAACACATAAAAAAAGAAATAGGCGTTGTTACTTATCTTTAATGAGGTCTAGTTTTTGGCTGAGTGTTTGCCTGCTACTTGGTGACCAGGAAAGGACTCAGTGGAATTGCTTCCTATTATGCTGTGCTTCATAAAGCAAAAAGCTGTTGCTGTTTCCTGTGCATATGTGTGTATAGACAAAAAGTCTTAATTCTGCTGTGTAAGTATTCTGTAGCAGGACATTTTTACATGGCATGTGACTGTACAGAAGTGTCAGAAGAGTACACCAAGCCTGCAATTCATCATCAAGCAATAGCTCAAAGAAGGGGCTTGTATTGTGCTGTTCTCCCTCTCCCTCCCTTTCTCTCTCTCTCTCTCTAGTGTGAACGTAAAACACGTAGATAAAAAACAGTGTTTCTTTTTAATTCCAGGCTATCACTTATTTGCCTATATTTATATTCTTATTTAGTCTTTTGGAGAACAGAATTTAAACAATTTCCATGTGTTATAAAGATCTTGCAGTGAGATGTAAAATCAGAAAAAAGTAAAAACCTAAGGATCCTAAAGCTGCAGTGTGCTTGTCACCTGAATTTGTGCAACTGGTTTAGCTTTGTTTTGCTGCTTGTAAAATTAGTAGATTTTTCCATTTTTCTGAAGTGTGCTGATTCACAAAGAAGCTAGGTACTTAGTGACATGTCTTCCATTAAGAAAATCTTACATAGCAAAAATCAGATGGTGCAGAAAACCTTTGATTGTTAGAATTTGCTGTGAAAATATATTAATTCATATTCTGTACCTATATAGATGTGTATTTACATCTATTCTGTTTTATTTTTTAAATGCAAATCTGAATTTCCCCACAAAAAATTGGAGGCTGTAGAGGCAGTCTTAAACACCAGAGACCTGCTGTTGGATTCAGCATACTTGAAATGAGATTTTGTGTTAAAAGATATGGGAAGGCTTTATTTACATTTGAGGCTTTGCTGACCTCTGCTGGAGAAAGAATTATTTGCAGTTTTATGGAGCTCTACGCGGTGCATCTGGGCTGAAATGTACTCTGTCTAAATTCTGAAGGAAAGAAAAATCACTCTCGTTCTTTTCTTGTACATGCTGTAATGTGATTCCAGAAACTTAATTCTCCTCACTCACTGTTATGACATTGTTATTGGCAGCAAAGTGCTCTGCCGTGTAGTGAAGTGTTGCATAGAGGAAGGAGGGAGCAGCTTCATATTCTTGGCTGCAAGGTTGTCAGTGGTTTGATGATGAAATAGCTGTGCTCTTGGTAGTCAATGAAAAAAACAGTTTTAGCAACGGGGAGGACGTTCTTGCTTCTGCTGTTACCTTTACTCTTTGGGGATCGTGTCCGTTAAGGCACGCTGAGCTACCCCTTTATTGGAGCTCATTACAGTGTCTCTGTGTGTCTTGCCTGCTTCTCTCAACTCACTAGAGCTTAAACTGGTATTGCCTCCAAAACTTGTGCCTTAATGGTTGTACCAATTTATATTGTTTCATGTATTAATATGTTGCAACTAACAGAAGTACATCTGAAATTAAAATTGGAATATTCAGTTATAAATGTTAGAGAAGCTTCCAGCTCACTGATGATCAGTCTGTGTTCTTCTGTTAGTATCAAAGGCACTTTTCTTGTCCAGTAACTCTGAAAATTTTATTCCCTTCTTAAGGATATTCACATTGTACAGCAAATCTTTGCCACTGGACTTGGCATGTCGTGTTTGGGATGTGTTCTGCCGTGATGGAGAAGAGTTCCTATTCCGTACAGCCCTGGGAGTATTAAAACTTTTTGAAGATGTTTTGACCAAAATGGACTTCATTCATATAGCCCAGTTTTTAACAAAACTACCTGAGGACTTGCCTTCAGAAGAATTCTTCACATCTATTGCTGCCATTCAGATGCAAAGTAGAAACAAAAAGTGGGCTCAGGTAAAGAGGATGTTAATCTTTGATAACGAACGATTGTTCTGTACTCATGAAAATAGGGTTTGGCAATACCTGGAAGACTGTTTTAATGGAGTTAATGTTTGATTTTACTGGTAGGTAGGACTATATAGCTCATTCCGTGCTTTTACTGTACATTCAAGTGAGTGGATTCCCTGAGCTTACTCTTCTTTGGAAAGGAAGAGCTCAGTCAACCTTCAAAATTGAAATGTTGCGTGGAATTGATATAGTATTGTACAGCTTTTAAAATTCATTAATTGCAAAGGCTACTGGCAAAATTGCAATGATATTTAAAAGCAGAAAATGGCAGTTTGTCAGGACTCATACAGTCATCTTAATATTGTTGATATGTTTTGTCTAATTTGTGACTGTACAGAAGTGATTGCATCTCTGGCTTCTTTATTGAAATTCAGCACTGAAGTATTTATTTCAGAAATCATCTCATCACTGTAATTTCAGCTAAATTCCAGTTTAAAGAAAAACTGTGGGAGTGGGTCATCTGAATGTGGAAATCATTAAGTGGCAGTAACAGACATTCATTCTGGAGAGTTAGGTCAAGTGTATTCTATAGCATTTGGAGTGGAAATGCTTTTTTAATTTTTTTTTCTGTCTTCAGATCAGTAATACAGCCTGCTGCACGAGTTGTGGTGAAACAGAGCACTGTCTATTTTATCTAAAGTTTTTTTGGGAGTGAAATGGAAAGTTGATGTTAAATGTAGTGGTGATGGCAGTTCAGCTGCAAATGGTGATATATTTGACTGTACAACTTGGAAATCAAATTCAGCTGCACATCTCAGCATTAAGTGTACTTAACATTCAGGAAGATACCCACTTAGTGAACCTTTCACCTTGTTGTACCATGGTAATTGTACCTGTTATCCTGGGGGTCACATTCTGACCTGGTGCCGTCTAGGGATGACAAATGTAAGACCTTGTCTAAAATCTTACGGGCTGTTTACAAAGCTGGTTCCTGCAGTCCTGGTTCCCTCATCAGATGGGACCGTGTATATTTCTATCTCATTCCACTTTTCCCTTGGTCACTGGCAATGTGGTTAGGACACTGGAGACTGAAAGGAGTCCTGGTAGATCATGGGCACAGCATGTCTCATAACAAGGACTCTGGTTATCAAGAGGAAACTTGCAACCCCCCCCCCTTTTTTTAGTTATGGAATTACCCACAAAGAACGCAAGGCCTTGTGCCAATACAGCCTGAGCGTGAAAATGTGAATGGAAGTTGTTACCTACTGCTTTGTCGTCAACAGCAAAGGAGTAGAGATGGTAGAAAAGACCAGACTGTTTGCTAAGCATTTCTGTAATCTGTACACTTCAAATCTTAGCTCCGTAAGGTTTCCCAAATAACTAAAGAATCTGAGCTCTGTTAGTTGGCTTTAAGGCTCATGCTTTCCTGCTTTTATGGGTCCATATTCTGGTGTCGTTCTCATTTCTTAAAAGGGTGACTCTTTTCAACCAAGGGTGTTGTTACTGTGGCACTTGAAACTCTCATAAGTCCCTTTGATTGAATAGCTGTTGATTTATCCTGAATCTCTAGGAAAATACCCTCACTAATATCTCTCTCCAATCCTAGGAACAGTTGAACAGTCAGACCTGCATTGAACCTTTTATGTTGTGACATCTATGGGTGCTTTTGCACTGAAGTGTAGGCAGTGTTGTGTGGTTGCCCTGTGAGTGAATTAACCTCACCTCCTTGTTAATTCTGATGGTTCAGGGGTTGGTTTGAAGTCAGTTTGAGGGAGAAAAGAAGGTTCCTTACTTGTTACTGCTGTTCTTTGATGTGAAATGTTCCACAGCAGATTCAGTTCCAGGGTGATTCTTGAAGGTGCTGGTGGACTTCTCCAGCAGAGACTAACTGTAGGGCAGGGAGCATGTTTAGCAGCATGAGAAACTGGCTGTGATTTTGCCTTCTACATAAGGACTGTGGAAAAAAAATAGTTCATCAAGTATTAGGAAATGCAGATTTACAGTGTGAGTGAAAATGTGGACTTCTTGCTCAACAAAAAGATGTAAGCAGATCTCGAGACCGATGTGTTCTGAGCAAGCACCAATCACCACTAAGTTAATTCTGTTCTGAACTCCTAGATAACATCATACTGCTCAGGCTGCTCACTGGCTGTGTTTTCAGACATTCTATTTATCTTCAGAGTTGTGACTTCCCCTCAGGCAGCATCCTTTAGTAACACTAAACTTGTATAATCTGGGCAAGAATCTCGTCTCCAGACTTCAAAAGTTTGTTTGGGGGAGATTGAGTTTAAACGTTTGTTTAATCAGTTTTTATTGACCACACTACCAGAACTTACGGAGAGGTCTCCATCAGTGGAGAGGTTCTTTAAATTTGATTACATTTAATAATTAAAATAATATTGCTCAGAGATAATGAAATGGGAAACTTTTCAGACAACGATTTATTGAGTCACTTTTTAAATCTAACACTTCTTTTCTCTCTCATTCCTTGAAATGTCTAGATACTGGCTGCTCTGCAGAAAGACAACCGGGAAATGGAAAAAGGAAGTCCTTCACTCAAACATTAAAATTACAGCTGCCTCTCCAGCGATTCACAGGAAAAGAGCTAAAGTGGCAAAAGTATTGAGCACCGTTTGACATGTGTGAGCTTGCAAATCAAAGTGTTATTTCAGAGTTTGGTTTAGTAGTAGCATAGCCTTAAAGGGAAAGGATGGGGCAGGAGAGGATGGAAATCAGGATAAAACTCTTCTAAATTAAACGTAGGCTTAGCCTTAAACTTCTAGTGAGCATCTGCTGTCGACAGCGTTACACATTCTGTACTTCCGATGAGGGGAGTGAAACCAAACAATATTAAGGAGTTTTTTAAGGTTGATGCTTTTTGTTTTAAAAGACTGGACATTCAGCAACGTCATTTGCTTTGAAAGCTATTCCTCAGTTCTGTTTTTTAGGCAGGATGTATTTCCCAAACCTATAACAGTAGCTGGATCTGGATTTTATATAACTGGTACTGGAATTTATAGTTAAATTATCTAAGGACCATTTCTTTAGAAATGCTTTTTGTTTTATAGGCTGTGGGTCCCGTTTACCAAAGAAATCACATAGACACAAAACTACATTCCATTCTTTAGTAAGAAAAAGCTAAGTAGAAAGTAAACTTGGAAGAGAAGTCCCACTAGTAGTGCAAAAGCAATTATTCTTCAAGACGCCTTGGAAATCTCGGTTTCCAGTCTGGGTGCAAATGAAAGAAGTTCCATTAATCAGAATAGATTCCAAACTCACCAAAGGTGTTATGATATTGAGATGGCATCATTTTCGAGCTTGTACTCTTTCAAGTCAGGGTC
Organism: Coccyzus lansbergi; assembly: GCA_033558105.1. Classification (NCBI taxonomy): domain Eukaryota; kingdom Metazoa; phylum Chordata; class Aves; order Cuculiformes; family Coccyzidae; genus Coccyzus; species Coccyzus lansbergi. The sequence continues at coordinate 3,635,237 of JAUMJK010000128.1, forward strand.
ACTGACTTTAAAAACTTGAAAGAAACATACCACTAAATGTATGTTTCCATGTTTCCTTCTTCTGGGGCAGTGCTGTCTCAGGTTGTTATCTATTAGCTACTTAGTCCTGTGCCATCTCTCCAGTCATGCTGATAAAACTGAGCTGGGTTGAGTTTATAAACTGAGAAATGGTTAGAAGCAGTTTTTATAGTTCCTTTAAACCCATCTCTGCTCACTGGCAAAACTGAGAAGGAAGGGTGTAGGTGAGAAATGAGAAATTATTTAAGCTGACATTGCTGCTGAAACCAAAAGGTTCTGTGGGATCTGAAAGCGTTATGTGGAGCTGATCTGTGTGTAGTGACAAGTGAAACAAGTTTACTGGGGAATGTGCCAGACAAATACCATCAGAATAAGTATAAGCTGTCACTTCCTAGCCTCTAATACATGGGAGCAAGTTACAGAGGTGGCAAACGGCGGCTGCAGAATTGTTACACAGCTTGGAGCCCCTCTGCATTCCAGTGAACGCTGAACTGTAAATCATGCGTGCCTCTGATTTACCAGAATGTTTATTGCATAGTGTATAGTGTAAAATCTATTTTATAAATAATGATGATCATTGAAAAGGGAAACTTAACTGAAGCAATATTTGTGTTAATTGTTTCTAAATCCTCTAGCTTGTATGGTCAGCGGTTTCCCAATGCTCTTTGGTCTGTTTTATGCTGATTATTCTGGCATTGTCCGAATTAAAAAAGAAAAAGAGAATAATAGTTACACACTACTCAACTGAACCTATAATGTAGAGGACTGTGGGACATAGTCAAAATACTATCCTTTAGTGCAAACATGGTTTCTGCAAAGGATAGTTTGATTGTAATATTAGAACAGTGAGAGCAAAATTCCCTGATAAGCGAGGACTCAGAGTCACTTTTGGAGATGTGTAATGCAAGTGCAACTCACAAGTCTGATACCTCATTGGCCTCTTTCCCTGTCCACTTTGTGTACCTGGCATAATGTATGTGAGGTTTTGTTGACCATCTTAATTCCTCCATAAGGCTACTTGTAGGTCATCACTTACTGAAAACAGACCTCGAGATGTTGATATGAAACGCGTGAATTCTATAGCTTTGATCCTTCAGTGACTGGTACTTGTGTGCTACATTGCTGTGAAGTGCAATAGAAAGTTGGAAGGAAGGTCAGTAAGTGTTTTTTTTCATATTACTTTTTCTGTTACTACAACAAATAGGCCATTCCGTGAAGGATGTGAGAGGCCTACCATCTGAAATATTTGCACTGTGCTTTTAAATGGTTTATTAAACACACCAACAAGTTTTTCCTCAGCATACATTTTTTTAGGTGGTACTGTAACAGACATTGTGATTTAAGTCTTCTTTGCAACTAGATATGTATTTCCTTTTAAACAGGTCTACAAGTGCATCTCATTTGTCTGTTTAAAATGCTTTCTTCAGCTACTAAGTATCTTTGCAGCTATCAACAGCCTCTTCCCCTTTTTCTTTTCTCAGTAAGATGTTGAATGTAACAGTGAAAATGGATACAGTTGTGGGAAGAAGGCCTGCTGCAACACTTGTGCACTGTTTGTTAAGCAAATGTAATTATTTTGTTTCGTGATTTATCTTTTTGTTCTTAGATGTATATATTTTCTAAATGATTTCTTTGTGTATATAAGGTACGTTCTATCATGAAGAAAAGCAATGCAATAAGGAGCTTTGCACAGTTTGTTTTCAAACAAAATACCTTTGAGGAAAAAAAAAATCACTTCCTGAAAGATTGTTTCAGCTTCTGAGTAACTTGATTTGAATTTTAATAAACCCAGAGACGAGTAGTGAGGGCATAAAATTATTTGCCACTGAGCTTGCAGGTTAGGAAATCTCTTTATTAGCTGTTCAGGAAGATTTCCACAATAAATTCAGGGATTGCATAAAAAATTTTGACAATTGTATTGTTCAGGTGCTTGAGAGTATCTGCAACAAGATGCATGAGATTTTCTTTCATTGAGCAAGTGTCCCCATCAGTCAAAATTTCTTTTCTTCATGGGTTTAAGAAAAACTAAAAATGCTGCAATACACCACGAGTCTGCAACAACCACTGTATGTGCAGCAGACCAGAGAAACCGACAACTTCAACCAGGCTGAGAATTCTGTACGACCTGCACTTTATTGTAAAGTTTTGCAACTTCAATCAGCAATCACTCATAAACTTTACTTCATTTAGTAAAGATCTTCATTTAGGGAAAAAAACAGGTACCTTGTAAGAGCTTATTTTTGAATGTTTCAAAAACTCGAATGACACAGAGCACCATTGATACATGCCCCATGCATCACGTCGCAATTGGGTTTATGTTGGTGTGAGTATCAAACTGGAACTTTTTCAACTGTCAATAAATGGTTTTGTTAAATAAAGTCATGTACAGTTCTCTTAATCATCCATTGTCAGTGTAATTGAGAAATAAAAAAATTAGTGCGTGTCTCGGGAGAGCAGAGTGGAAGGGAAGAATCACCTCCCTCGCCCTGCTGGTTACACTTCTGTTGAAGCAGCCCGGGCTCTGGTTGGCTTTCTGGGCTGCAAGCACACATTGCGAGCTCGTGGTGAGCTTCTCTTCCACCAGCACCCCAGAGTCCTTCTCCTCAGGGCTGCTCTCAATCCATTCTCTGCCCAGCCTGTAATTTTCAGGGCATCGTCCAGACCCAGGTGTCGGGTCCTTGCACGTGGCCTTGCTGAACTGGATGAGGTTGGCACAAGCCCATCAGTTCAGTGACTTGTGTATTTGGTATAAATGCATGTGCAACTGGTTTTGGAACTGGAACCAGCAGCTTCTGAAAGGGAAACCAGCTTCCTGTCACCAGAGCTGTGTGAGCCATGCAGCCGTAAATATTTGTTCCTCCCTTCCCTTTTTTTCCAGTCTGTTTTTGCTGGAATTCCAATACACTGCAGCTGAGCAGGGCAGAGGGTGCTGAGATAGTGAGGGGCCAACACCACCCTCTGCATCTTCAGTGACTGTGACTAAGAAGGCTAAGTTTTAGGCTGAGACCCTAAAACTAAAAGCTGAAGGACTAAAGGAATTCAGAACTCTACATTGGAGTGAAAAATCAACAACTATACTTATATCCTGAAAATAATTCTGAAAGCAATCACTATTTCTTCTTGTGTACCAGCAAGGCAGACGTGGCAGCCAAGTCTATTTACAGAATGGGTGGAGGTTGCAGGGCTTCTGTGGGACATGGGCCATGTGCATGTCCTTTCAGGAGCTGACAAGAAGTTGCTCTCCAGTTGCCAGCGGCATCCAAGAAAACTGTCCTTGCAATGTGCCTGGGAGGCAGACATGATTGTCGAATGACAAAATCCATGTGTGTGCTCAACACTTTTTTGATCTTCAGGATTTCATCCCTGTCACCGTCAAGCTTTTTGCTGTGTTCCTGGTCCTCTTTCTCCGTGGGCTCTTAAGCCCATCAAAGGTGCCACTTGCCCCCTCCACCCCAGCACTGCCAGCTGCTGCCAAGGGCCCAATGGGTGCGGATGCCCCAGCTCCTGTGGTCCTGCTGCAATCTCAGGCTCTGATGGCTCCACCAGCCCTGGCCTCTCTGGACCCAGCTCATCCATCTCCTCCTGCTGGGGCTTCTCCAGACTTGACAGCTACATCTCTTGTCACTACGGCAGCTCCACCTCCTCCAGCTACAGCAGCTCCATCTCCTGCATCCCTGGCACCTCCACATCATCCAGCCACACCTCCTCTGGCCCTGGTTCTTCCATCTCCTCCAGCCACAGCTCCTCTGGCCCTGACAGGTTCATCTCCTTTATCTCCATCTCCTCCAGCTGCATTTCTTCCATCTCTTCCATCTCCTCCATCTCCAATTCTTCTATCACCATCTCCGTCTCCATCTCTTCTATCCTTGACTGCTCCATCTCCTCCACCTCCGTCTCTTTTATCTCTGTCTCTTATATCTCCATCTCCTCCGCCTCTGTCTCTTCTATCTCCATCTCCTCCATCTCTATCTCCCCCTCCTCCCTCCCTGACGGGTCCCCGTCTCCCAGCTCGGGCTCTCGGGGCTCCGCCCTCTCGCCGCTTCCCCCGTCGCCCGGCAACGGCTCTCGGCCCCGCCTCTCGCGCCGGGCCCCGCCCCTCGGCTCTCCGGGCCGCTGAGCGCCTGGGTCGCGCGGAGCCGCGTGTCCGATTGGCCGCGGGGCAGGCGGGCGGGTCCCTCTCGGCCAATGGCCGCCGCC